>CP092096.1:2765000-3120000 GCA_029203775.1 Neoneuromus ignobilis | reverse complement strand
TTAAATTCTAAACAGAACTCAACTTTATATTTACTTATTATTTTTCTTAAACAATTATAATACTTTTTATTATTTTATATTTCGAATATTTGTAAATTAAATAAAATAAGGGAAATCAAATTCTGTCACTATATCACTACAAAACAGTAATATATCTAAATTTATGAAATGAAATAGATCTACTTTAATATTTAAAACAAATATGATTTTTTTGTTATTCAGAAAATAAATACAACACTGTACAATTGTTAGTAGATTAACTCTGTAAGATTAAAGAAGCGTATCACAATGTATTACTTGAAACAAATCGAAATTTTCTTTAATGCCAAGAACAAAATAATATTTCAGTCATTAGGATTGGCATGCTTGAA
The DNA here is from genome assembly GCA_029203775.1 of Neoneuromus ignobilis. Taxonomy (NCBI): domain Eukaryota; kingdom Metazoa; phylum Arthropoda; class Insecta; order Megaloptera; family Corydalidae; genus Neoneuromus; species Neoneuromus ignobilis. The sequence goes on along the minus strand of CP092096.1, from coordinate 3,119,629 downwards.
ACTTTTTTTGTTTTTTGTTTTTTCTTTAAACTTATCTTTCATAAAACTATTTTTTTTTAACTTTGGAAACAGTATGATTAGGAAAATACATATTTTAGTTCAAAAATATAACATAACTTAATTAACTTATTAACAACCCCATATTCGAAGTGCAATTGTGTTTTGTCACAATAAAACTATTCAAAAATTTACTTTTAAGATTGCTGAATACTAAAATTTTGTTGATAACCTTGAGTAGGCCCGCCAATATCTAAGCTCTGACTTGATGTTATGCTGTAGCCTGTGATGCTGTCAGGACTTTGTAAGGATGCAGTGTATAAAGGATTCATTGGTGTTGTACCGCTCATGCTGAACTGAGTACTGTCATAAGCATTTGTATTTTGATAAATATAATCAGAGTCAGTCTTTAATGAGCTGAATGACTGTTGATGTGGCAAAGAAACATTATCTTCTTCCATATTGTCATCCACCTGAGCTTTGTATGAAAACATAATGCTCGGTTGTGTAACGCTGCAAAACGTACATTTATTAAAAACTTAAAACACACGAACACCTAAAAAGATAAAAATTTACCCTAAAAATTCGCTGAGAAACGCATGATAGACGAGCGGCGTGAGCATCGTGAAGTACAAGCCCGTCGTGACATCGACGATGCAGAGACCCTCGTCGATACCGTAATTGAGCAAACCGCTGCCGACAGATTGCGTAAGATCCAAAAGAAACAGTAAGAAAATGTAGATATAAAACGACCGTTTCGCTGAAAAAACATCACCGTTAGAGAAAAACGACTCGTACGTGAGAAAAGTTTCGGTCGCACTCACTCGGTAACGCTAATCTTTCCCGGAGTTTCGTCCACGGTAATATAAATATTATCAAATAAACGAAAGTGAATATCAACGACGAACAGAACCAAAACAACATTCCTCCGTGTCCGAACAGATCGAAATCTTTGGAATATATGTGAAAACTATCGTCGGGTAAGACGATTTCTAAAACTCCTTGAGTGATCGTATACGCCAGAGAGATGAGCGAAGTCGTAATCAAAACGTGTCGGATACTGCTTCTACTATCTAAATGACCTATAAAACGTACGTACACGTACAAATACGTAAACGCAATACGAACGTAAAAACAAATATCAACGACACTAACCGAACGCTAAGCCGAATATAACGACACTCATCTCGGTAGACAGAAGAAAAAAACGAACGGTGACCCATAAAACTTTATCTGCGATACCCCCCATCGGAGCTGCAGCATTGACCGTCATCGAAACACCACAACGAATAACACTTATAATTATGTTACCGAGGACTAAACCGTAGAATGCTAAAAAAATAGGGCTACTAGTAGCACGTAATTTTAAACGTGCTCTATTAAAACGTATAGCGAGAAATAAGAGAAATAACAAATTCGGTATCAATATTATAATATCCCATATTCGTATCCTGTAAGAGAAGTATAACAGATGTAGTAAACGTAGCAGTGCGTATTCAGTAAATGTATTTTCACCTCGTGTTCGCTATTTCGATATATAAAATCACTTTACAAAAATGTTCTTCCATTGTTGAATTCGGTTCAAAATTTAAAAACCTCTCCATATCTAAAATACTTCTACGAATCATCTTTGTCGTTACGACTTATGTTACGATTTATACACGAAAAAAAATTTATAATCAAATGAAAAATTCAATCGAGAGCCACTCAGCAGATCGAAATATAATTATTGTTGTACGTTTTACATAACAATAAAAATGTCATTTACGCTCGTGAGTAGATTATTTTTTTCTTTTTGGACAAATTACTTAATCATATTACAAATACTAGAAGACGACTGTTAAATAAAGAACTTAATAATAATACGAGATCATATATAAATCACACATATGACATATTTGACATTTTCTCTTTTAACCACAATCCCACTTGATCAGACAAAACAGTTTCTAGTCGCACTACACAAAGCAAACTAGACACAGACATGTATATGTATAACGTAGAATAAACGATGGACTGAAACACTTTTTAATTGCCAGTTTATGTTTTATTGTCTTAAAAATAAAATCATTTCAAAATGATCACATTAAATGGATCAAGCAAAAACGTAACAATTTAAATATTATATTACGAGAAAAACACATTTATTACAAAACCCAAAAGATAACACAATGCAATATCATTAAAACTTATCAATTATTTTTTTTGAAAAATTCATTTCTACTTTTGATAGTGAACTCATATTCTACTGAGCTGTAATTGTATAAATGAAACATTATAAAAATAAATAGATTAATCATAGATGAATTCTAACATAGTTTAAAAAAAGATTCATATGCGTAGAGCATAAATACTAATTTGATTAGTAAATTTCTGTAATGCACAATAAGGATTCATTACTTGAAAGAAAATATTATTCCTTACTGTAAATTCTTTAATTATACAGTCGTATCAGTAAAATAATAGCACTGTTCAAAATCAAAGTTATGAATTTTTGAAAAGATAGTACTTTTATCTTAAGAAAAGATTCTGTAAAAAAATTAAAATGATTCATCATGGAATGTCTTTTCAGTTTCAACCACTATATCAGTTAATACTTTAGTTTCAAACTAAATCAAATAATGTATAAATAGGATAATTAAAAACAAAACATTTAACTATAACTTTCTTTTATTGAATTGTATAAGTAATTCTTCAAATATTTATTACCCTTATTAATATCAGTCTGAGTGATCTGTAAAAAGCATAATAAACATACAAATTATTAGTATGTACATATATATTATACATATATGTGTGTATATATATATATATATATATAAAATTTAATACACATACCATTACTGTAGGTACATTGAATGTAGACAACAATCTTAATTTTAAATTCATCAATCCATGTGGTACAAAATTCCCATTATTTTTTAAACAAACCGATTCATCTAACATTTCAATAAATAATACACGTCTTTGATCATTGTACAGAGTTATGCCTTTAATAAATAAATGTGGTATTTGGTATTCAATTACAGTCTGTTGTGATTTCATAAAACTGTATTTTTCCAATATATGTAAAATGTTTTCTAAAACAGAAATTCTCTTTTGTTGGAAAAAATCACTTCTTACGATTAATTTGGTAGTTTCGCATGTGTTTTCTTGCACTTGTATTTTTTCTTTATTCTCTAATTCAATACAAGTACATAAGAGATGTAATCGGGATTTATATTTATACTTTGACGAGTCTAAAAACAGAATGTGTTAATTTATCAAACATTTTTTCGTATAATGTTGATAATAAAATAATTATATGATATTCTTTAATTTTAACTTACTCTCTACTGCAGATATGTGTTCGGGTATAAGACCGAGAGAAATCAATTTGTTTGATTTACAATTTAAAATCCATAATGATAGCATAGTATCGATTAAAATGTTACTTTCGTTCTTATATTCATTCCGTTCGAGCCTCTTCGTAATATTTGGCAAAATTGTTCCTTCAAAAATCACTTTATCTAAATTATATCCGATAAAACTAACCGACCATAACAATCTAGCGATATCTTTTACTCTAACATACTGACTAAAATGTGTATTTTTGATTTTCACTGTATCATCATGTAATAAGAATATGCATTTTTCAATAAGAATTTTCAACACAACTTTGTCATAAACTGAAGCATTTGCATAGAATGCTATTAAGTGAGATAATGCAGTAAAAGTATACTGATTTATATACGATTTATTATCTACAATATTGTATGACAAAGATTTAAAAATATTTTCATTATGGTATTTATTGTGCCGTAACGATTTGATAAAAGTAGTAATTAAACCAGAGTCATTAAAGAGATCTTTACAATGAATTATAGTATCGGATACTTCATTCAAAAAATACTTTTTTCTAATTTTAACACTACATTTATACATGACCATGCAAATTATAGCCAATTCTTCAGGAGTTAATTCCTTTACAAAATCTGCTTTCAGTTGTTGTAAACATTTATTTAAAATTATCTGTACACTTTTAGTTTTCTTTTGTAGACTTATATAAAACAGATATTGAATTTTTTGTTCTTTACTCATATTTTCAAATCCTAACATAAATAACTCTTGTATAGAGTTTGTATAAAAATGCAGATTATTTACTTTAGATGGTAATATTTTGGTAAATGTACACAATAAGTGTAATATCATGTCTATATTTAAATTTTTCAATGCATTATTGCATTCTAAATCAATTTCATTTATATTTTTATTTTCAAATGATTTTACTGCCAACGATGTAATTTTAGTTTCCAATTTTGAAGTCAGACTTTCTTTAAAAGAAGTCATCGATTTCAGATTTAATAAATTATTCTGCTTTTCGAATAAATTTAATATACGAGTTTGTAAAACATTATTTTTACTTTCTTCAACAAGGTTAGAAACAAAGTTTCTTTTAAAATTATGTGATATTTTAAAATAAAGTTTTAAATGACTATCAGTTCTTCTTATCAAGTGGTTCATTATTAAAGTTATTTTTATTTTTAAAAATATTACTGACAAATTTTTGCAATACTTTGTTTTGTCAAAATTGCGATAACTATACAAAAATATACAAATTAGTGTCATAAAACATACAGTTTAAAAAAAAACATGTATCATTGATTTTTTTTTAAATATGTTATGAAAATTGTTCAAAATCTAATCATAATTTACATGCATATACTTGAATAAAAATACTACTAGATATATTAACCAACAAAATATAAATTTCATATGCAGACATTAACAGGAAAAAAGTACATCATATTTCTTTATTTTTATTTATATAATAATATTTATATTAAAATTGATGCTATTTTTTCAATTAAAATAAAAAACTATTATGGTTTATGATAGCTTCAAATTGAAACGTAGATTTTATAAATTATAATAGAAATAAATTGTAAATAAAATCCTAATTTATATTTTTATATCCGTTCAACATAATTTTATTGAAAATTAACTCGGGAACATATAAAAAAAACTATGTCTAATAATAAATATTAATGTATTTGTAAATGCAGTTGAATGCAAACTATATGTTCATATATAAAAAGAATATATTTTTTAAGTAAAAAATCTGTGTAATACAAATATATTCTAAAGGGGTAATTTCAGGTACAATAAAAAGTTTAAAAAATACTTTCAAAAATTTATTAATGTACTTTCACAAAATAAAACATCATACTTCAAGCCACATCATGAACACAAACATCAACATGCTATAAACAAAAAAATCTGGGCACCAAACATGTTAGAGTACGGCAGAAACAAATTAACTCATTTTATGTTTCTTCAATAGTCGTTCAATCAGCCACAGGTCGAATGGTAATAAACCGAGACAGAATGAACGCCAAAACAAAAGTACCAGTGATGATACATATGACAGTCATGTAGAATGTCTCTTCAGTGAATACGTCAGTGAATGATGGTAACTGGCTATACATGTGCTCGATCATTTTCATTTTATAGTTCTTGGAATTTACTGTATCTTTTTTGACCATTTTAATCAAACTAAATATATAACTAAAAAAAATCAACAATTTATCTCTTTTTGGAAAGTTTCTTCACTTTTTTCAAATCTGTCTCGACTTCTGCTTTGACTAAACTACTAATGTGTTTATTATATAACTGCAACAATTCCAATGTCGTCAAATATCCGGCTTTAAGTTTCACCGACCTAGTTAATTGATAATGAATTACTAACACTGCGTATTATTAAAATTAATTAAACCTTACCCTGATTCAATTAAGCTTATATTTACACAAGGCTCACGACGATCTGATACGACCGATGTCTTAATTATACAATTTGGATTGGTGTTTGTTACTTTTGGTCCTGTGATGTAGAATAACAAATCTCTGAAAAATGAACATTAGAATTTTTGTTCTGTCAAAGTTACTTACTAAAAGTACCTCACAGATTTTGCATTTTCATGGAATGGATCAAATTCAATTTCAATTTTTTTAACTGGTTTCAAATTAACCAATTTAACTTGTTTTCCAATTGCACTCACCAATCCTGCGGACCGAGTAAACGTTCCACTATAATAAATAGCCATATTAAAAATAGGTTATGGCTCCCTTAAACCCACGAGCATGCTCCTGAACCAATATATTTTTGTAGATTTTAGAATAAATGTTCAATGCATATTTTTAATAACATTTTCATTTATTTATCTTATTTGAAAATATCAAATTCTTTTAGTAATATGAATTAAATAAATCCATTATATCAAAAAATTGAGTACATTTCAATTTATCCCAATTCTTTATTTTATATTTATCATTTTTAATAGTTTTCAATGAATTCCCTTTTCTTAAATATAAAATAAATTATTTACTTATATATATATATATATATATATATATATATATATATATATATATATAATTATGTACATATAATTGTATATTATTGTTAATAACATTATTTGTTATTTTTTTAGTGAAATAATAATTAAAAATTAAATAGAAAATTCTTTTTTTTACAATAATTATAAAACTATTCCAATAAAACCAAAATTCAAAATATCATACATTTAACAATCATTCTGTTCTTTCATTTAGTTTTAAATGATTTTTTTAAAACTACTATAAACATTTATAATTGTTAATAATAGATGTTTGATTATAATTTAACGTACGAGGAAATTTACAATTTAATAAAAATATTTAGTAGCACTGTTTAATTTATTTTACTTCGAAACGCCAAATGAAAATTATGACGCAATTTCGGTTTATTTTTTCAGTGTGTTGTGCTGTTCGAAATGTGTATTAAACATTAAAGAACATTCTATTTTGAGATTGTATAAAATAATAAAATAATTGTGTATAAACTATAAAAGTCAACATGAATAACTGGATCGGCTACAGTGTGTCAGTACATTGTGGTGACACTTTAGGGACCTATCAGGGTCAAATATCAGAAGTACATGAAAAAACGATTACTTTAATTAAAGCATTTCGAAATGGGTTTCCTTATCCACGTCCAGAAGTAACATTAAAGTACGTTAATTTATATAACCTCAAATTAAACTTCCATATGTAACATTATTTTACTTTCAGGGCATGCGATATTCAAAACTTGCAACTGATAGAAATCGAGCCTTCCATAAACACGAAAGATCAAGCACAAAGTACAATCACAGTAGCAAAACCTGTAGCTAAGCGCTTAGGCCGTTCGGTCAGTGTTTCTGAAGCACAACTGTCTTCAAAAAACATCAATTTTACTCCTAAATGCAAAATGTATGACACGGAGCTGTCGAAGACATTTTCGAATTCTTTATCAGAATCTACACCGTTCAAGTCTTCGACGCCGAATTTTAAAAAAGAAAAAGTCCGTATGAAAAAACGTGACGAGGAGTGTTTCGGAACTCCGCTCGACGTATCTCTATTGAAAGATTTCGATTTCGAAAAGAACTTAGCCCTGTTCGATAAACAAGCCATGTGGGACGAACTTAATTCTTCGCACAAACCCGACGTCGTTCGCCAGGCCGATAAGAGGCCCGTCAAGTATAGACACGACGAAAACGTAATAGCCACTTTGCCTACCGTGTTCCGTGAAATCGACGTACCGTTACCGGACATGAAAGAGTACGTGACCGATGCCGGATTAGTAGTTCCGAGCATCACTGCGGAATTAAGAACTCGACTGTGGGCCGCTGCCGAGAGTTGCGGCTTGGCTTGGGCACGGCGTGCCGAAATAATGGGACGCGCTGCGACCGAAATGTCGTTACAACTTCTAGGCGGAGGCCATCGTTTAAATCCTTATAATACGCATCAAGCGCCTACCGTCGTCGTACTCTGCGGCCCGCACAATCAAGGAGCCGTCGGTATCATCACCGCTCGTCAATTAGCGAGTCACGGAGTTATTACCCACGTGTACTTGACCGGATCCGATGTCAACGAGAATGTAAAAAACGAACTGAACATTTATAAATTGACTAAAAATAAATATACGACAAGATTACTAGATCTGCCGTCTATAGTTGATTTGATTATTATAGCATTATGCGAAGATTCTGAAAATCCTACATCTTATACGATGGTCGCCGAATGGACTAATCAAAACAGAGCACCTGTTTTAGCTTTAGATCCACCTGCAGTGGGAACTCCAGGTGTTATTACAAAATATTCATTAGTACCTGTGTTACCTTTATCTCATTCCGTGGAAAATGGTAAATTGTATTTAAGTAACTTAGGCATTCCGAGTAAAGTTTTTACGGACATTGGCATTAAATATAGAGCTCCTTTTGGACCTAAATTTGTTATACCTTTATACCCAAATGATACTTGAAAGTTATTACATGCCATTGAAGAATGTATTTATAATATCGATTAATAGAAAAATGATGGTTATTAAGATGTTTATAATGAAAGGTTTTAAATTAAACTATAAAAGAACGTATACACTATTGTGAGAAGAAATTAATTGCTAATTGATATTATCTATTAAAATATTTTACAAATGTTAATTTTTATAAATATTATTTTTATTAAAAATGAACATTGAATAATATATTGTATTAAATAACCAATATATTTCAATAAACTTGAATATTTTTTATTACACAAAGAAATTTTGTTACAATTGTAAAAAAAAATAAATAATATATTAATAATTTTCAAATGTGCCTTCAAAAGTTAATCCATTACATAAATATAAATCCATCTGAATAACATTTATTCAAAGCCGTTAACTTTAATTAAGAATCAGGCATCTTGACGTAGACGTAAAAGTTTGACATTTTTTTTTTTAATATTTTATGAAGTGAGTGATAATCTCAAGTAAAATGATATATTTCTTATATGCGGATGTGTGTGCATATGTATATATGTAAAATAATACTTAAGTATAAAAATGTAATTTAATAACGACATGAATAATAAATAAAGAAAAAATCATTGTAATAATACCTAATTTAAAACTAATTACAATTCAAATAATTAAAATCTTTAAATATTTAAGATAATTGCTTACATTGTTTTGTGTCATAATATGAATTTGATTCAATTCATTTAACAGTAATGGGGATACATGAATGTTTAATTTGCTTGCAATATTAACAATGTAATAATAATACTCAAACAATGCTATCAAGAATAATTTTGTAAAAATGAACAAATATTTTCATATTTATAAATAATGAAGCGGTATGCTTTTTTTTACTGTGCTGTTATTATTTTATATTTACTGATGCGTTCTAGAGAGTGATACTTAATATACTGGTAATATTCAGGTATCTATTATCATTTGATAGTCATCATTATGAATCATGTTAAATTATCTTTGTTTTGATTTCGTTAATCTGAAATTAAAAACATGCCAATTGTCAGCTGTATATTAAACATATTACACTTCAAATGTTCATTATTAATATTTTAGTTGACTCAACAATGATGATAGGTACTTGACAAAATTGAAAATCAAATACTTTATTTACATTTTATGATTTATATATATGAATTAATTGAACAAATTTTCGTTTAGTATGAAGTATATTGATTTCTATTATAATGTTTAAGAAATAAATCCTCTTCAATATTAAAGAGTCTATTTAAATAATTTATTTTATGTTTTGTAAATAATGTAAAACATTTAAGAAGTATAAAATATTGTTAGGGTTTCAGTTACAATTATTTCTATACTAAAGAATATGCTTCAGCAATGTGTGATGAAAAATGTAAACATAAAAATGTTACATAATGTAGCAATAAAGTTTACATCCAGATTTCATTCTTATTAACTGTTACCTTTATTTTTATTACATTAGTTTGTTTTATTATTATTTAATATTTTTTATTTACAATATAAATTTAATATTTTAGTTCACAAAATTAAAATAGGTATCATAGTAATTGTTTTATGATATATTTTAAAGCATTTATAGAAATACATAAAAAATTTCAGCTTATTATTTCCAAGATGATTGGAGTTATAAATACTTTTTTATTTATGTATTTCCTTATTTAGTAGCTAAGTTATTGTTTATTTAATTAAAATAGATGAAATTTTTTTCAATTAATCATCATACTTTATGAAATGTACAGTTTATTGTATTATTTTTTCATTCTAAAGCAGTTGATGTAATCATTTTATTGCTTTAGAATTATTTTTGAACCTTGACAATAACTAAAGTGATTAATCGTTTAAAATAATTTCCTTTTTATTAAAAAATTATTGGTAGCTATAAGTAAAGAAGGATTCAAGTATAGTGATCTCTAGTTTTTGATGTGCTGAATATTTTTCTCTATTTTATGTTTTTTTTTTGTATTGATAAATTTTTCAAAATTGACATATTTATCATTAATGTGATATTTGTATTATTCATTAATATCAATAATTATATAATATTTTTAAAGTTTAATTGTAAACATAGATAACAACTTTTTCTAAAAAAAAATCTATAGTTATAAACATTTAAAAACAAATCTCAAATAGTTTTTAGCCTGAAGATGAAATTAAATTACTTATGTTTTCAAATAAAATATTGAGTAGAAATTTTTATAAATATATCAATTTTGATTAATAATTGCATTGTTATCTTTACTTTTATGATAATGTTATTTACTGTACCTGTTCAGAGAAAGAAATACAGTTACCTTTATTAAAGTTTCTTATCTTACAGTACTGATAAACCAAGGACATTGCAAAATATTTTAGTACAGCTGATGTGTTAATTAATGATATATATTTTTTAGACAATTATTAAAATATTTCATGTGTAGTGAACAATTTGAAGCATTTTTTATACATGTTTTGTGAAAAATATACTAATGTATAATGAAATTATATTAAAAAATATAAATCTGAAGAGATTTATGTATATTAATATATTTATGTAAGTGAAATATTATTTTTTGTTAAAATTAAAATGGATCTGGTTGTGTATATACAGGTGTATTTGTATATATGTATGCATATATATATATATTTGTGTATGTACGAGTATATTTTTCAAATTTGTACTGCAGTATCAATATATATATATATATATATATATATATATATATATAAATTGATCAGTATTGTATATTGTAATAGTAAACATAGTTTATAATAAATGAAATATGAATAATTAAAATGTTCATGATCTATTATAATTATGTTTAAAACAGGACGATTGATTTAACGGATATCTTGAATTGTGACAAGATTTTAAATTCAATATAAAATTGTACATAATTTATATATTAAATAAGTGTACAGTTACTTAAATAAATGTGTGTTCGAGTGATGAAAATGCGTTCAAGAGTAGAAATCCCAATACAAACTTCATCGACTCAATCTTTATCGACTAGTAGTCAAAATCATTCACGTCAGAGAGCATGGTCTTGGGCAAATATTCACCAACCTTCAGTTATATCAGTAGGTCGTACACCGAGACGTTCAGTATTTGAACCTCATGAAACGGTAAATAAAAATCAGTGTACAATTTCAAAAACCTGTATATTATTTCTTTTTAATATTTTCTAAGGAATAATTATTAACAAAATATACTTATAATAATCTATTATGATTCTGTGAAGTTTTTGTTTCTAAAAAATATGTTTTAAATTATATTTCTTGTGCTGTAGTTTATTATAAGTATAACTAATTGTGCAACAAATTAAAATTATCAATTAAATCTGTTATTGTATAGTATAAGTATATGGTTTTTTATTTTTATAGAAAGTACAATAGTGTTTTGAATAAGATATTAAATGTTATTTTTTTATAATTTGTGATTTCTCAATTACAAGTTTGATTTATTTTAACTGTCCTTTATTTTTTATATTAATGTGTTTATTGAAAGTGATTAATTATTTATGCAATTGTGATTTATATATTTTTTTAATAATAATAAAATAAATGATTTGTATTTAAATGAAAATCAAAACCAGTATATTATTTTTTTATTCATATTGGGACATTTGAAAATATTATTATTAAATATTAGATAATTTTTGGAGCTAATAATGTTAACTTTGGACTTTTATCTATATAAATTAAATTGCAAATTATATTTATATGTTTATATATATATATATATATATATATATATATATATATATATATATATATATAAATAAAAAAAATAAATCTGTCGATAAATTTCGTATCTATTTTATCACATGCATGTACATAGACTTAGTAGAAATGGTGTTCAATGGATTGCAAAACTTTTATTAATGTTTAGTAGACTAAATTATTTTTATTATTAGTGTCATTTGACAAACAATCTTTTTACATGGCCGGAGAGAACGAATATGGATATATTCCGTCGATTGGTCCAGATGGATATGTGAGTTGTTATTTTTTCAGGAATATTTCGGTAGCACCTGGAATGTCAAAGGTGTACTCAGAATTAAATAAGCATTATGATGTCATCTTTCATATTTTAATTATTTTATTATATTGATTCAGTTCCTTTGACTGTTTTATAGAATTTTGTTTCGTGTGGCTAAAACAGCATGTTTATTAAAAAATCACATATCCAGTAATTAATTCTAATATGTCAATGGTGATAAATAGTACATATCCTTAGTTATAAATTAAATATAAGTAAGTGCTAATGAGATTTAAATTTCTTTCTTTCTATTAAAAATGTTCAATTACAAATGTTTATTAACATTGATAATGAATTGAGATATAAATAAATTTTTTGTGTATCATAGTTTTGTGTAATATTTGTTTACATGTACAATTGCTTATTATTTCTGTTTTTTTCTGTATAAAATCAAAAATTTAAGAATGTATTTTATAGACCATTAAAAATGATAAATAACTAATTAATCATTCGTAAGATACACTTTGTAAAATGATAATTCATAAGTTACATGTTCAAGTAGTCGTTTAATGCACTTTCCGTTATAATTTCATATTTCTTTTATTGTTTCATTACAAATTCATTGATGTTGTGTTAAAGTATTATTTTGTGATTTTACGTTGATATATTTTCAAATATTTTATTTCTATTCTGATATTATGCGCTTTGTTTTTATACAAATTTATAAAAGTTACTTAAGTAAAATTAACCATTTGAACTTTGGTTATTGATTCAACCATACAGTTAATTTAATCGTATTATATATATATATATATATATATATATATATATATATTTATATGTATTTTGTTTGAATAATATTATTTATTTATGTTTTATTAAATATAAATGAAATTTTTTATTTGTAAGTAAAAGTAATTTATAAATATAAACAAGAAATTCAACTTTTGTAAAGTAGATTTATATATTTGTATATATTACGAAAAAAAATATATGAAATTATTTATTAAAGAGGTTATTTCAGTTTGATTTTGGTTTCATATGTCTATCTCTATATTTTATATACAATAAAGTTTTCTATTAATTGTAGATGTGTAAATAATATTTTCATTAGTACAGCTACCAATTACATATTTTTTTTTTAGGCAGAAGTAACAAGTAAATTAAGGTTAAAAGTAATAGCTGGATATAATCTGGCCAAAAAAGATATATTTGGAGCTAGGTATGTATTAAAATTTACAAAATGATTTGTTAACGGACGCTATGATTCATTTTAGTAATGTGAAATATTTGTAATATGAAATAATAATGCATAAATGTTTTCAGTGACCCGTATGTTCGTGTTGATCTTAATACAATAAATGGAGATGAAACATTAGATTCTGTACTTACGAAAACAAAAAAAAAGGTATGATGGTTATTTTTGCTATGTTCTTTTATTAATTATTTAAATTAACTATAGATTTTTTTAATAGACTCTTAATCCAGTATGGAATGAAGAATTTATTTTTCGAGTAAGTAATTATTTTTTAATGTACGTATACATAAATGTTCGTTATGTAAATAATTAAACTTTTTGTTTACTGTACAGGTTAAACCAGCTGAACATAAACTTGTTTTACAAGTTTTTGATGAAAATCGTCTCACACGTGATGATTTCTTAGGTATGGTGGAACTCACTCTTAGAAATTTACCTAGAGAACAAGAGGGGCGAGCAGTTTCTTCCTGGTATATTTTAAAACCTCGCAGGTCAGTTGGTACAAAGAATAGTTATATACATATGTATGTGTGTGTGTGATTAATATATTTTACATTTTGTGTTAGTGTATAAGCACTATATCTTTATGTTATTTATAAAGCAGTGCCCGCTCTCGTGTCAAGGGCCACCTTGAAGTATATCATGCGTATGTACATGATTCTGTGCCAGAAACCGTAATGGAAGCTTCACGAGAAAGTGATCCTGACTGGGAAATTGTGGAACCCCAGAATAGTACCCCTGTTGAAACACCTGCATCTGTAAGTTATTACATACTTTCATTTTTCAATTACACTAAACCTAATGTAATTCTTTAATAAAACCTAATTGATTTAAAGGAATTTAAATATAATTATATATATATATATATATATATATATATATTTATTTATTTATTTAATATTATTAACAAAGTTATATTAAATATGTTTGTGTTAATTTATTCTAAATTTAATATGATTAAATATATTTTTTTTTATAGACAGTATTTGTTGCAAGTAATAGTTCTGATCAACAAGGGCCCTTACCCCCAGGCTGGGAAGAACGTCAAGATGCAAATGGCCGAACTTATTATGTTAATCATATAGCAAGAAGTACTCAGTGGGAAAGACCATCTGCTACGTATGTATCTGTGAATAATTATAATAAAACATTAGTTGTAAGTCATATATGAATGTTTTGTGAATAGTGAAATTGATTTTTTTTTCTTTTATAATTAGAAACAGTGTGCCAGTAAATGGACTAACAACAGAGCAACGTAATTTAGAGTCTGCTGCTACTGAATTTCAGCGTAGATTTCATATTAGTGTTGATGAAGAATCACAACGAAGGGAAGATCCTTCTACAAATAATACTAGTCAGGTTTGTTTGAGTCATATAGTATTTAATTGTAATAACATTAAAAGGGTGGTGATAATTTAATTTACTAATTTCTAACACTGTATAATTCAGTTGCATATAAATGTATACTTCTTCATTTCTTATATTTCTGGTAAAATGGTGAAATGAAAGAAATAATGAAATTGTCAGTTAAAAAAAGGTCAGCAAGGTTATTACGCATTGTGTCAGTTTTAAATATTATATGTAAATAAGGAATAGAGTTTTTAGGTTATTTGTAATTGTAAATGAATGTGTGTGTGTGTGTGTATGTGTGTATATGTATATATATATATGTATATATATATATATATATATATATATATATATATATATATATATATATATATTAAAAAAAATGTAATGAATATAAAGTTATGATTTGGATAATTGCATTTCTGCAGCTTTGCTGTTGAAATTAATCAACTGAATTCTAACATTAGCGAATGACTTGTTTGCTCGTTCAGGTATCAATTTCCAGGAAGGTTATGTTATAACTGACAATTTATTCTTTCTTTTAATACCAATACAATGCATGCTTGCGAATGTTGTGCATTTATTGTTTTGCATGCTGACTTCAACAACATCTACAACCTCCTACACACATAACACTCACAGTCAACTGATAGTTTTACATCACATCATGGCAGTTCAGCTAACAGCATATCAGGCAGTCAGTTAAATGTTGATTTGACGGATTCAAGTACTGACAGTTCATCAGCAAGACATTTATCAGCAAGGCTAAGTAACGAATCATCATCGAGTGATAATGTTTCAAATGATAGGAGTCACAATGACTCTTTACATGAAATATCAAGAAATAAATACGGAAATAATAATGCAATGGACAATTCATTAACCGATGCTCTCGGTTCTCCTGTTAGTAGTGAATCAGCTTCATCAAGTGATTCCGAAGACAGTGAAAATGATGAGGTTTCTGTAGAAATTAATAATGAGGTATGATAAAAATCTCAGAGTAGGGATATAAGTAAGTGTTATTTTTGTGTAAAAGTAGAAAATGCAAGTGAATAATATGCTATATCATGCTGTGACTAATCACTAATTTTTCTAAAATAAAAATCAAATTATTCGTATAGCTTATATCTATAATTAATTTTTAAATAAATAAAGCATGGCATGCTAATGGTTATAGTAGTTTCATTTTTAATCATTTTACATTTCATTAATTTTAAAATCTAATTTTTATTATATGTAATTGTAAAAATTAAGAATAGTAAAATATAAATGAAAATAATTTTTGTATTATTTCATGTACTGTTTAATTTTACATTTTACATTTACTGATCTATATTATTAAAATGACATCAGGAATCTACATTGAAAATCAGTTAATTTGCATTAATATTCTTTTATTATTCACTTTTTAATTATCTGGTCATGTAATCGATCTTTTATTAAATATTTGTTTAAAAATAGAAAATTGGAATTTATCTGTAAATGTAGTAAAAGTATAAAAAAAATTTAGAATTGTATACAGATTTATTTAGAATTATATACACATAATATTTTCATTATATATTAAATATGAAGTATCATACAGGTTATTTTATGGAAAACATTTTATAACTTCAGTTGTTTATTAAATGTCATTTTCAAAAAAAAATTGATAAGTAAATTATTATTGTTTAATAAATCAGATCATTTCACTGTATTGGTGTTTTTTGTAGTATTTTTTAGATTATAAATTTGTCGTGTGAATGTATTGAATCGTATATATATTAATGGAAATCGTATATACAATAGAATGAAGATCAGTTAGACAGTCCTTCAAATGAACCTCAGCATACATCAACAGCATCTGAAAATAATACGACAGCAACTGTAAATAATTCAAATAATATTACACCGCAACAAGCTGAAGGATTACCTGCTGGATGGAGTATGCAGTTGGCACCTAACGGTCGAATGTTTTTCATCGATCATAATGAACGTTCGACGACATGGGTCGATCCGAGAACAGGTCGAGCGAGCCCGATGCCTAACACTTCCGGTGGTGTAACGCCTCAGCTAGGTAATAGAAAACCCGACGACGAGCTCGGTCCTTTACCCGAAGGTTGGGAAGAACGTCAGCATACCGACGGTCGAATTTTCTTTATCGATCATAGTACGTAACATTAAAATTTTTTAATCGTGTGTAGTACGGAAGATATGTGATTATTTTATTTAATTATTAACATTCAGTTAAAAAAGTTAATATACTATTGTTGGATTTGTGTGTACGTAAGTGTAAAATGTAATTACCGAGTATTTTATTAATTATTTTTTCACAGATACGAGAACAACTCAATGGGAAGATCCAAGATTATCAAATCCTCAAATCGCAGGACCGGCCGTTCCTTATTCTAGGGATTATAAACGTAAATATGAATATCTTAAGTCGCAGCTAAGAAAACCTGTAAGGATAAATTCTTTATATTGTTTTTTTCGAATTATACTTGTACGTAAATGAAAATATATGATTTTAGAGTAATGTTCCAAACAAATTTGAAATCAAAGTTCGCCGTGCCTCGATTTTAGAAGATTCTTATCGTATTATAACTTCTGTGAGTAGAGTAGATTTACTTAAAACAAAACTTTGGATCGAATTTGAATCAGAAGTGGGGCTTGATTATGGTGGTCTTGCAAGAGAATGGTTCTTTTTATTATCAAAAGAAATGTTTAATCCTTATTATGGTCTTTTTGAATATTCTGCTATGTAAGTATAAATAAAAAGTTAGAAATTTGTAACTTTTAGTTTTACAACAAAGATTAATGATATTCTGTTGAAGGGATAATTACACACTTCAAATAAATCCATTTTCCGGTCTATGCAATGAAGAACATTTAAATTATTTCAAATTTATCGGTCGTATTGCCGGAATGGCTGTTTATCATGGGAAATTACTCGATGGTAATTTTTATAATTATTAATATTGATTTAGTTACTACAGCAGGTTATTTTTTATAGCGTTTTTCATCCGACCTTTTTATAAAATGATGTTGGGCAAAGCAATAGACCTGAAAGATATGGAATCTGTGGATAGTGAATACTATAATTCTCTGTTATGGATAAAGGAAAATGATCCGTCCGAATTGGAACTGACATTCTGTGTAGATGAAGATAGTTTTGGTCAAACCTCTCAACGAGAACTTAAACCTAATGGTGCAAGTATTCCTCTAGATAATTCAAACAAAGATGAATATATAAGGTATAAAAAAGTTATGATTAAAAAGTTTTGTAGTATTTTGGTTAGTATTTTAGTACAAAAACCCGAAACATGTAGATAGGAAGTTTAAAATGATGTAAGAAGTTCAAGAAATTGTTTATTTGTTGCATTTAAATTAAATATTACTAAAAATGTGTCCTTTTCAAGCATGAATTATTTTTCTTTATATATATATATATATATAAATAATATTTTATTCTTTTTGTAATAAATAATTTATTGTCAGCTTGGTAATTCAGTGGAGATTTGTGTCACGAGTTCAAGAACAAATGAATGCATTTTTAGAAGGTTTCAATGCACTTGTTCCATTGACATTGGTTAAAATATTTGATGAAAATGAACTTGAATTATTGATGTGTGGTATACAAAATATTGATGTGAAAGATTGGAAAATAAATACATTATATAAAGGAGACTATCACGCTAACCACATTGTAGTACAATGGTTTTGGAGAGTAAGATTATTTGTTTTTAAATATTTTATTCTAATGTTTCTAAATATTTTATTCTGTATGTGAGTGTGTGTATATATACATATATATATATATATATATATATATATATATATATATATATATATATATATATATATATATAAAACATTTTTAAATTAAAGGTTGTATTATCGTTTTCTAATGAAATGAGAGCACGGTTGCTGCAGTTTGTAACAGGAACTTCCAGAGTACCGATGAATGGGTTTAAAGAACTCTATGGTAGTAATGGACCTCAATTATTCACTATTGAACAGTGGGGAACATCAGATAATTATCCTCGTGCTCATACTTGGTAAATATGTTCCAGTTTTTAAATTCTGTTTTTATTAACTTGTATTTTATAATTGTTAACATATCTTTGTTTTTGTTTAAAATTGTGAGCTACTATCAGGAATGATCGAAGTAATACTTTTTTCAGTTTTAATCGTATCGACTTGCCACCATATCAAAGTTATCAACAGTTAAGAGAAAAATTAATAAAAGCAATCGAAGGATCCCAAGGATTTGCAGGAGTCGATTGATCTGTGACGATGGCATTTTTTTTATTTTATACATTTACCGGTGTTCGTAACGAACTCTATACTGGGTTTAATTTTTGAACACATCTTCACTTTTATTCAGGACACATACTATATTTTATTATATTGTGATAAAACAGTTATTAAAAATCACTAGATCATGTTGTACTTGTCAAATTTTTATTACAACTGATCATTGACAGTCCATTAAATAATGACATGTAGAAAGTAGTTAATGTGTTAAACAATATCATCTTTAATATTGCCATTGATATATTTTCTTTTTTTATATTTGAATTTAATGTTATGCAATCTTGTTGTTATGAACATTTAACATTCTAAGTTTGCATCTACTATTATTAGTCAAAAATGTATTCAATATTTTTGTTAAATTTGAATTATTAATAACATATTGATGCCAAAATTTTTAAGTATGATACAAGTGGCCTATTGAAACATTTAATGCTTAAATAACAATTGTACAATCACAAAAGCTCAATTTAATAGTCATGCTTTGTCATTAATTTGAATTGCAAATTGTTCTTTAATAATTAAAATTAGACTCAGACAGTTTGGTGCTTACAATGAAAATAAATGATTTACTTATTTTATCTGTATATAGGTACAATTTTTATTTTAAAATTAATTATAGTGTATTAATAAATACCTAATAGATACAATTTGTAATCAGTTTTCAAATGTTTTATGTTTTACAATTATTTATTTTCTAATGATGTGTGTGTGCATGTATGTATGCATGTATGTATGTATGTTTGTATGTGAGTATTAATATATATATATATATACATATGTGTGTGTGTATGTGTATATATATATATATATATATGTGTGTGTATATATATATATATATATATATATATATATATATATATACGAGGGACGTTTGATAAGTATGGTAAATTTATTTATTGTTTAACTTAATTAATTAATTTAATTAATTTTTTTAATTAAGTTTTTCTTATTTTTTTACCATGCTTATCAAACGGCCCTCGTATGTATGTATGTATGTATGTATATATATATATATATATATATATATATATATATATATATATATATATATATATATATATATATATATATATATATATATATATATATATTCACACACACATAGACACAAATGTATAAATTTGATTTATTATATTCATAATTTCTCATGCTGTGTATATCAGCTTTTAAGTTTTATGTTAAAGGTACTTTTGAAAGTTGGAGTTTTTTATATTAGTAATTATTTTGTTCATAGCGTAAATACATATATATACATATATATATATTTTCACATTATTATCCATTGATTGTAATATAGAACAAGAACATTAGTTTATTTAGCAATATATTGAACTTTGTAATATGTGTATATTTCATATTGTTTGATAAATTTATTATTGATAGTTTGTTTGTAGTCAGAAAAAGTCAAGAATGGAATTTCATGTATTTTTTATTCTTTTTTCAGCAATGTGAAATGTACATGTTTATTTCATACTGTTCAATAAATCTAATATTGATAATTTACATTTCAGAAAAATACAGTTAAGTTAATTTGAACAGAACTTGATCTATTTTTAATTTTACTAATCGATACGTACTACCAGTCAAAAATACCATATTTGTTTTTATCAATCATTTTTTTTTTTAATGGGATTTCTGGTATTGCAGACATGAAGTAGATCCTGAAAAGACTTGGGCACATTCCTTAACAGACTGGTACATGGCTATTGATTAAAAACTTGAAAAGTCAAGAATATGTTAGGTTGGTGATTAAACAAAAATTTATAAAAGTGTTTCTGTTCTAAAAATACTTGATACTGGACTTGGTCAATATATTATTTTCTTGGATTTGCATAGTTTGTTATATTTAATAGTGAGAACAGCCTTATTATAAAATAATATAAACATGTTAAATATATTTCATAAGATAAAAATAATTGTTCTATATCGTCCAAATTACTTATTGATATTTACAATATTATTTTAAATACTTTACTCATATTGACATGTAGTGTCATGTAATAGATTTTGAAAATAATGTAATATGTATAAAATTGACAGTTTTTAAATATCATTAATTATGAAGTCTATTGTTATAATTATGTTTAATGAGGGTTAATTTTAAATGCGAAGCTAAATGTACTGATGTTTAAAAAAAAAAATAAATTACTATAAAACAAAATAGATCGCTTTACATTTTCCTGATGAAATGTACATTGATTTCTTTTATTGTAGTATCGGTGTTTGTAAATATGAATGTCTTCCAGTAAATGAAAATAAATTGTATAGATTGTGTAATGTTTGATTTAGATTAAAACGAAGTTTATTTTTTAATAAAGAAAACTTAAAAGTTTTGCCTTTCTACTATACTTGTCAATGAAAAATAAATATATCTGAAATATGTACCTAAATCAGAATGATTCTGAAATAATCCAACAATTGAGACTAAAGTAAAGTATTTAAAGTTTCTCAAAATATCCTTATATTTATTTGAAACAATGCCAAAGAATTACATTTAAGAAATTATTTTTCAGTAAAAGCTACTCTATATGTTATTTATATGAAGATATGTAAAGCAAATATAGGTTAATTTTGATAAGTAATTTAAAAAAATATATAATGAATGGTTTGCTTCTTGTAAAAAGTACAAGTAATATAAGTAATTCGATTGCAGAAAAGTATGTCAATATTGTTATTTAAAAATTCAGCACCCAGTAAGTTGTTTTGTATTTTTATATGATTATTTATTTTTTAATCATATGTACGTAAGTTAGATAGTGAACATTTTTTTAATGTTCAACAAGTCTTATCAACTATTTGTTTTATTGAAGTGAATCCTTTTTTTTTCTTTTATAGAGCATTTAGTATTTAAATAATACTATAAATGTCGATACAGATTTGAAAGCCTACAGTGGAAGATCTTTATGACATTTATTTTGAAAAGGTCATTAAAATGTCTTTTAAATTTTGCTCAAACATATCGTTTATGTTCAATGAAAATTCAAATTTGTTAGAGCGATATTTGTTAGCAAAAAATGCCGGTTTTAAGGCTGTCGAATGTGCTTTTCCTGCTGATTACACTATTCAACAAGTTGTAGAAGCAAAACAGAAAGCAAATGTCAAACAAATATTATTAAATAATTACATTAGTAAGTACAGAAAAAATATTTAAAAAATTGAAACAATACTTATGTATGAAATATATTTTTGAAATTATTCCACAATTTTTTTTTGTCATCGTTTAATGACAATGTATTATTAATTTTTGTATTTTTTCATCGAAACATGATTATTTTTTAATATATTATTATTAAACAATAGAGTCAAGATAATATATATGATTATTGCAGAGCCAGGTGAATTTGGCTGTGCTGCAATTCCAGGCAAAGAGATGGAATTTAAAGAAGCTATCAATAAAACTATTCAATATGCTAAAGCATTAGAATGTTCTAAGTAAGTGATTCAAATGTATTATTAAAATTCCTTTCAATAATACACTGTTTACTATATATGTATTTCTTTATGTAACTCCAAAAGTAATAATTTTTAAATAAAGTTTTACTCAACTTTACATGGCAATACTTTTAAAAAGTTACTACTTATTTTTTGGAAATACAATTCATGTAAAATTATTCTTTTCTATTATTCTAGAATACATATAACTGCAGGCAAGGTTAATGGATCTATAGAAGATGAACATGACAGAACATATGAATCAAATTTAAGAATTGCTACAAAATTGTTAGAAGCTGAAAATATAATTGGTGTTATTGAACCGATCAATAAATATTCTTTGCCAAATTATTATATGAATAATTATGACAAAGGTATATTTTATTAAATAATATCAGTTATAAATATTTAATCGGATTATATTTCAGCTATTGACTTAATTAAAAGGATCAATAGTCCATGCTTGAAACTTCAGTTGGATATTTTTCATCTTCAACATTTGAGAGGTGATTTAACAAATAATATAAAGAACTTTATTCCCTATGCCGGTCATATTCAAGTGGCACAAGTTCCACTGAGAGGAGAACCCAATACTTTGGGTGAAATAAACTATACGTATGTCTTTGATTTATTAAAACAACTCGGTTATGACGATTGGATAGGGTTGGAATATACTCCAGCATCAGATACTAAGGAAGGTCTTAGTTGGATTTCTAAAATGGGATTTTCTTTGTAATATTATTGTAAATATATTGGTCTTTTAAAAAACATGGTTTACAACTATTTGAGGGTATAGAAAAATAAATATTTTTTTAGTATTCTACTCGATATTCTTTTCATAGAGTTGTACATTTTTAGATTTACCAATACCTGTGATAAGTATTTCAATAAAAGTAAAAATATAGTATCCAGAAAATGATCTAGATTAAATTAAAAAAAAATATATACAGTACTTTCTTACAAAATATATATTTAATACACAATGATTAAGAAGTATTATAAAGTAGGTTTCAAATCTTTACTACTAGATTGAATTATTTCTTCATCATCGCTGAAATACTCTGATAAATTTTTCTTTTCTGATACTGGTGAGGTCAAATTACTAACTGGCACCTTTGTTGGAATCTGTGATTCTTGCAACAGTTCACGAGGTTCTTGTTTCTTTGCTAACTGTTTATAAATTGTCATTGCCTACAATATAATTCATCATTAATAAATAACAATGGACGGTTTCACTTTTATTTGAATACATATATATATATTTACTTGTGCGACAACGCTCGAAACATCTCCGGCGTTTGCCGGTAGAATTAAAGTATTATTTGTACGTGCTAGTTTATTAAATGCTTGAACGTATTGTTCGGCCACTGTAAGAGATGCAGCATTACCGCCTTCAGTTTGGTTTAAAGAACAAGCAATCATATTTATGCCTGCGGCTCTTGCTTCTGCTACTTTTAACATTGCAGTTGCTTCACCTTTGGCTTTATTGATTTGTTCTTGTTGATCAGCCTCTGAAAACAAAATTGAATAAAAGTTTACTTTAAAAATTATTTATAAGAACAGTCACGATATCGAGTTAATTACAATAATGTGTTATCTACAAAAATAAAACAATTACTTCATACCTGAAGCCAAAATTCTTGCTCTCCTTTTACCTTCAGCTACATTAATATCTGCTTCTCTAACTCCCTCTGATTCTAAAATAGCAGCTCTTTTTTTTCTCTCCGCTTCTACTTGCATTTGCATAGCTTCTTGAACTCTTGTAGGCAATTTTATATCACCTAAAAAGTTAAATAAACTTCAATTTTTCTGATCATGAACGAATTTAATTAAACAATATCGGTAGTAAGTTCAACACGTAATCGTTCATTATCTTACGAATTTCATAACGCAGACAACTTATACCCCACGCCTCGCTAGCTCTGTTTATTTGTTCGACTATGTTTACGTTTAAACTTTCTCTTTCCCGAAATACTTTATCTAGTGATATTTTTCCTAACTCCGAACGCATCGTCGTTTGGGCTAATTGCGTGATGGCAAATTCAGGATCTTCGACTCCGTAACTGGCAAGATACGGATCGAGAATTCTCAAATATAATACTCCGTCGATGTTTAAAGTCACATTGTCTGAAGTTATAGCACTCTGCTTCGGAACGTCTATTGCGATTTCTTTTAAACTCTGAACGTATTTAACTCGGTCTATTATCGGTATGAGTATATTCAATCCCGGTTCTAATATTCTATGAAATTTTCCCATTCTTTCCACAACCCATGCCTGAAATAAATTAGTAACATTATAAACTAAATGTTACGAAAACTAAATATCTGATTTTTTTTACGTATTTCATATCAACAGTTCAGCTTATTAGAAGGCAGTGTAAAAAAACCTAGTCTGTACATTCTAAAATCTACATAATAATAATTTTTTTACCTCTTGTTGTGGTACGAACATTACTAAAGTATTTATAGGTGTCGATGCTTTATTTCTGGCTATTAAATAAGGTAAACCTGGAATTTTACTGTTACCGGTAGTCATGTATGGGACCTTTAAAAATAGGAAATCAAAATTTAAAATGATGTAAAAAATAGTAATAATAGTATTAACGAACTCTTAGCAGTCCAATAAATGCGGAATTTATTCTGGACCTCGAAAACATTGTATTTATATTTTTAAATATCCGTCGAACATAAAATATAACCTGCAGTCTTTAATATTAAGATAATTTATTTTTTTATCGGTTTTGGTTATCTGTCATTTTATTAGAAATATAACATAGAATTATAAATATGAACATATAGATGTGAATGTGTATTATTTCGTAACACTTATTTAGAGACATGCGCTTGTGAATATAAATGTAAATTTTCATATATATATAAATTTATATAATTGAAGATAAATATTGTATAAACTGAAATCAAATCTAAAACTTATGTAAAGTAATTGTTCGTTTTGGAACAGGCGGATTTACTATTATGTAAAGTTATTATTCAGTTTTATGCTTGACAAAATTAATGTGTTACGTATGTGTGTAAATGAGGCATAGTTTTATTTATATGTTATGAAACTTTCAAATTTACATTGTTGGTTCGATATTTTGTAATTTCTCATAGAACTGAAATGATTTCTAATGAAAATGTACAAAAAGAGTGTTCTGAAGACACAAAAATATCGTTATTTTTACGAGAAACTATCAAGTTGAAAAATGAACGACAACAATTAGAAAAATATCAAATAAATTTGATCAATGTGATTAAAGCAAGTACCGGTGTGATGTTCAATGATTTTTTTAACGATTTAAACGTGGATTTCAGAAATAAACACAATGAATTAATACTCAATTTAAAAAAAATTATTAATCTTAAAAATTTCCTCAAGATGAACGTAACGAACTTACATAAAATGAAAGAAATTGGTAAGTGATTAATAAAGTTCATGTTCCATGACCATGTTTTACATGTTGTAATTATACTTGTTTTAGATTCGGTGCAATGCAAAAATATCGTTGAAAATTTAAATAAAGAAATAATCGAAATGAAAAATTCGGTTAATAGTGATCTTGAAAAGCTATTGGTTTCAGAAAATATTTTAAATGAAGAATTAGATCAAATAACAGGACAAATAAAAGCTTGGAGTAGTAGTAAAAATAAACAATCCTTTATTTCGTCTAATTATGGAGTTAATCAACAGGTATTGTTAAATTCAACATTTTTTTATTAAAGTATATACATATATGTAAATATTATTAAATTGTTTGTAATACTTTAAGGATGAGTTTGATTTTTATTCATTTCTCTATTTTAATGGTGGTCATGAAGGTGGTTGGACTTCAGAAGATCATTGTTTCTTTTTAAAAACATTAAAAAAATATAAAAATTCAGATGTTGTCTCAGAGCTTCAGAATATTTTACCAGGTTTGTTAGTACACATTTGATTATTCTAGAGTACTTAGTTCAGAATTTACTTTGTTGTTAAACATTTTCTGTACGTATGTATATGAAATGAAGAATTAATTGGAAACTTATTATTATTGTAGATATTAGTAAAGATGAAATTTTAGCACATATCGATTGGTTTAATAAATATAATCTTTTGAAGAAAAAACATAAACAGGCTATAAAAGAATGGAAATCTACGAATGTGGAAAAATCATCCGCAGAGATGAAAACTTCTCCGGAAGAAATAAAAGTAACGAAATCAAAAAACAAACCGGTTAAAAATAATGTAGAGATTAAAAATAAAATCTTACGTTGGAAGGTATTTAATTACGAGACTGATCTTTAATATTGATAGTGTGTGTGTTAAAAGGCGATGTTTCTGTTTCTTTTTTTAAGGAAGAAAAAATCATTAGAGAAGAAGATAAGTTAAAGAAGTTAGTAATTACTAAATCTCAAAATAGATTAAAAGAAACACAAAAGAAATTAAATCAAAAACATATGAAAAATATAGTTGAAAAGTGGAAGACAGCAAAGATTATTGAAGAACAATCTCAGAAGTTGCTTGAACAGCAAAAAAGTTTAATAGAACATCAAATTAAAGCTATAGAAGCTAATAAACATATAAAAATGTATCAAAAACAAGACGAAGAATATATTCAAAGAAAATTGGCTAAGGTAACGAAAAGTTGTGATAAACCAGATTTGAAAAATGTATCTGTGGTTCATGTAGAAAGAGATCCTGCTCGTTTAATGAAAGCTACAAAACAATGGATAGAAAGAACAAAACATTCCGATAGAATCCAATATCAGATGTACTACTGTATAAATGATATACCAAAGCTGTAAGAATTTGTTATATATTAATATATTTTTTAAAAAATAATTGTTATTCTCTATTCTGATTTTAGAAAAATACCGAATTGGAGAGTAAATTTGTGACTAATTTCCTACATGTTATTAAATGCCAAATATAATATAGAAGTTAGAGCATGTCTTCATGAGAATATTCATCAAAGATTCTGTAATTATTATTATTTTTTTTTGATATTATTTATTTTATTTAATATGATATAAAAATGAATGACAGTCGATTGTTTTATATTCTACTATATTGTATTTTTAGAAATACTTTTTTTTATACATTGTTTAAATATCAGTTGATAATTCCATATAGATACAGTTGTTATTAATTTTAATTTAGGGCCATACAATATTTTCTATCCAATTTAGGTAGTGTTGAATGTTTGTGTACACAAACGGTCCATTTTCCTTACATAAGTGTCTGAAATTACCAGTTCCATAAATGTCATACATACATCTTACTTTCTTGTGGTATACTTGCACAACTCCTGTTATAAATTGCTAAAAAAAGTAATAATATAAATAGTTTTATTTTATTTTATTTATTAATAAGTACTTATTTCAAATTATTATAAATGGAAATATTAAAATTACTTGGCAAGTATTTTGTTTCAGTCTCCAACATTGTTGAGATTCGAATGATATTCCTTTTTTGAGTCTGCTAGAATTACTTTCATTTACAAATAATGTATTACATTCTTCAATACTGACATTATTTAGTGTCCATTTCCAAAATAAATTGATGTCTGAATCGGTTTTCATTGTTGTTAATAGTACTTTTTCATCTGTAATGTTGTTTTCTGTATTAATGCAAGCTGGTCTTATATTTTTTGTGAGAGTTATATCAGCATTTAAACTAATCAGAGCAATGTCATTATATTTTTCTGGTGGTTTATATTCTGGATGAATAAATACTTGTTCACTTTCTAATTCTAAAATATTTTCGGTTTGATTTGCAGTACGTGCACCTAATTTTATAACAAATGTTGGTCGAGTTGTTCTAAAAAAATTATTAAAGATTTGGCATGTATGTATATATATATATATATATATATATATACATACACACATACATATATACACTGGGAAATTTATAATAGAAAAAAAAGACATTAAATAAAAAATTATATAAATATTACCGTGAATTTCGAACGCAGTGTGCAGAAGTAAGAACAAAACGATTACTAATCAAAGCTCCAATACACAGCCAAGATTTATCATTAGAATTTGCTTTCTTCACTCCAATTAAAGCCTAAAATAATGAAAATTGTAAAAGTATAGATAATACATAATTATTTGAAATTATTTAGTCTCTGACTGTCTTCCTGTGATAAATTTTAAATGGATATTTCCTCTTATTCTTCAGTTAGCTCATTAATAAAGTGGAAATAAAATTAATTTGATTTTCAATAGAAATATTCACCTTTTCAAATTTTATGAATTGAATTCAATCATTTTTTTATAGATTATAGGAATGTAGTATCATTAAGGAGTGTTAAATTATTTTTATTACTTTTTTTTAAGACGAAATATAAATTATTGAATATGATTTTCTAATATATCAAAATAATAAAATTTATTAGTCATACACTGCATATAGATTTTTGAGCATTTAACAGGATTTTCTATTGAGTCCATTTGAATTGTTAAAATTTTCCAAGTATTAAAAAAGATGAGATTAATTTATAAATAAATTTGTGCAAATATTTCACTATGGTACAAATGGTAATGGTTCTAGATGAAAGGATGAACTCTTTTCTAGGTTTTTTGGAGTTGATTGTATGGTTTGAATATGTACAGGTGGATTTAATGGGATTGAAGGTTAGTAAAGAATAGTAAATGATAATAAGCAAGTAAATATCTCTAAATCTGTTATTCTTATTTAGTTCACCCTATATATATATATATATATATATATATATATATATATATATATATATATATATATAAATTAATTAATTAATTAATTGAGTACATACTAGGTGAGGAAATTCATTTTGTTGTACTTGACTAGATACTCCATCAGCTAAGTCATTTTCTTCATGATCACAGATTAAAGAACTTGGTGTTATATTTATACAATCTGTAAATGGAAAAAACATTTTATAACAATCACAATTTTTTTCATACAATTTTTCTTTACAAGGGACAAATCTCCAAGTTGAATAATATATGCACTTATTTAATTTTTTCGTTTTTCGACGTTTTTTTTTTTGTAATTATTAAGGTACATAATTATAAAGTTAATTTTTTTAACACCACTTTTGATAATTTTGTACGATTATCTCTTCATTTATTTCTCGTATTTTATATTTTTTTTAGTTCTAATTTCGATTATTGCTTTATGTGGTCGCTAGTATTAACAAATTTATTAGTTAAATTATAGAACAAGTTATTTTGAAATGTTTTATAGACAATTTTTTTCTATTAATTATAACGTTTAAAGTATTAATACTTTATCTATTTATTTCTACTCGTGCAATTAATAAAAAACAAACATTCGTCCTATTTTTTTTTGTCGAAAACACAATATAAAATGCTTATATATAAATATATATTATATCTTTATCAAACGATAAATTAAAACGACTAAATAATCAATTAACATATCAAATACTTACATCGAATTGCTTTTCTTTGACTCAATGAAGGTGCAACTAATGTACTTAAAATAATTAATACGTATTTCCAATTAATAGAACAATATTTCAATCGGATCATTTTAAATTTTGTATAAGAATTGGTTGTTATTAAACAAGTCCGAAGTTAGTTTTGTTTATTTTCGTTTAGGTCGAGGTTCGTAGATTATTGTTAATGTGAAGGATGTTAAAGTTGTTTATGTTTAATAATAGTTGCTTGTCAACATCATCTATCAATTCTGAGAAAGTTGATATTGATGGGTTTTTACCTATGCATCATAGTTAATATGAACATTTCGAAATAAATATTCATTTATATTTAATTAACTGAGTGTATGTTTAAATTTTGTAATTTTTGGTTTTGAATGGCTACTAAAATTTAATTGTTCATTAATAGAAATGCTTATTAAATACACACACGCTCACCTGTATATATATATTTAATACTTAAAAATGTATGTTAAAAGTATTCATTTTTTATGTTTATACATATTATACATAAATTTTAATTAAATGTAAACGACTTCTAGAAAATAAAAAAGGTTTTTTTAAAATACCGAACTGTTATGAAAAATAGGCACAATACTCATTTTACAAATTTCGTACTCCTTGTATTCCTATCCTTTTTTGTTCTCCTGATATAATATTTTTACTTTTTATCATTCTTATTGTGGGTTTTAGTCATATTCATTAATCAGATATTTTAAACAATGTTTCATAGTATGAAAGTTGATATCACTCCAGAATTAATGCCATTTTTTTCTGAATATTTAATTTTTTTCAGGCTGTTTTCAATTTTGTTCCATTACTTTTCAACGGGATTCATTTGAAACTAGATTAATAAATTAGGGGTATTTTATAGAAGTGATATTTAACTAGAAAGGTGTGCCTGAAGTGATTCTGCTGCAAATAGTAAGTGTTTTTACTTTAACTTTTATTACATTTTTTTTTAAAAAAAGCTATTATCGTTTGATAAATGTACTTGTGTGTTTATAAATAGATGAAAATTTATTGTATTATGAATATTTTTAAAATACTTTTTCGTATACCAATCATGTTATAATTGTCTGGAGTACAAATAGTTTTTTTAGTGGTGGTAAAATCATATAGGATTTTATATTATTTTCCAATGTGAATAATTGGTTTGAGTTGTACGAAATTTTTATTTATTAATACGTGTTTGTCTACAACAAATTAACTTGGAACAAAGTTTTATCTTTATTCCATGTTCAAAATTTTCATTAGAATTAAACAACATTGTACAAGGACTTCCATTCATTCATTTATTCACTCATTCCTAAAAATATTTGCTTTATTGCACTAGCTAGCTTCATCTTTGTTTTACTTCCATGTTAGTAAGAATTTAGTTTAAATATGATAAGGAAACCTCACTATTAATTTTCTTCCGCCGGATTTTGATATCCGAATTCTATAATCAGTGATGACATGACAATTGCTTCAACTATTTAATTGTCTGGTCTCAAGTCATTCCGGTATCATTTGTCTTCAGCGTTCATCCGAGAATCAGAGAATTATTTTCTTAAGAGTCAGGTTTCCACAAAAACTATCGAATAGTTTTACCAATTTAGATCTTACACATGTAATGTGCAGATGTAATAACCTAGTCTTGTAATCATTCTCGGGCTCTATACTCGATTTAAACAATTATTGTAGGATTAAATGTCGATGGTATAAATAATAGTTTGTATATTTAAAACTATTTATTTGTTTAACATAACAGTCTTTTATTATAACAGTCTTTATTAATATTAGAATTGCCAAACGTGCAATTCTATCCAACGAATGAACGGGTATATTTTTGTTAATGCATCCGGCGAACCTGATTTCTCACAAACGAAACCGGCAGATGATACACCAATGAGTGTGTACATGCAACGGATTTTTCGGTTATAAATTTGTAGAGAACCTCCTGTAATTTCCTGAAAACATTTAACATATATATGTCTTGACTTTCTTACATTTTTGTTAACTTTTTGCCCAATTTGTCTGATATATTTATTTTAAATTTAGTTAAAAAAGTGTTTATTAATTAGTTTATCTGTTCTTCATAGTAAGATTCGTAGTGAAAGATTCTAAAGATTTACTAATTATTTTTAACATCGATAGATTTTTCTACAAAATGCTATAAATATGTTCAATAATCAATGTTTTTTGTTGATATATATTTTGCTATACATGCTATAATTATAATATTGTAGAATGGTTTTGTAAAATCAATTAAAAGTTTTGAAAAGTTCGTTTCTGAGGCATGAAAATTATTTTAAAAACATGAAATAATAAGACATAGTAAATCGAATTTTATTCAAATTTTCGTTTTACTTCTTCGGATGTAAAAGTAAATTTTAATAAACATTGTTGTGTGTGCAGCTTAAAGAGAACTAACAGTGCTAGAGTATCCACCCTGAGTGCAATGACCCTTGCATTTCAGATACATCGATCGCCTTTGAAATAAATTGTACAGTACTGAAGTAATTTTCAGAGTCCCTAGTGGGACTGTTTCATAATGTTTGACCAGCGAAACTCTAATCAAACCCCTTACTGACCAAGTTGATAGGATTTATTAACATAAAAAATTAATGTGTTCTTTATAAACTTAAATAAATGACACGACTTACCGAACATTCGTCTTTTATTCGTTCGGCACATATTTGCGTTTGAGCCGAAATTCCGCTCGGTAACTTATTGACTGTCGAAAACGAAGTATACGTCCGAGTACAATTATTGAACGGGATTATATTCAATGGCGACTTCCACAATGTCCTGTTTGATGTCGATTCCCAAGAAACCGAGAAAGCATTGGTTGTTTTCAAAGAATGGTCCGTGTTCAGACATATCGGCCTCACGTAATCCGTAAACTGCACATGTCTGTCTAATTTGAGAAGAGCGAGGTCGTAATAGGATATTGTTCGCTGGTATGTAGGATGTATGAGCGTTTCGTTTATTTTGAACAGTTGTACGTTTTCATTGTCGTCAATTTCGTTTACGTTCGTTGTGCCTAAAACTACATGTGTTGGCTGTATTCTGTAAAGAAAGTCGTATTTATTACTAGTACTGAAGAAGTGGTATTTAGGTTTCAGTAAAGAGTATGTCTACGTTTGATTGGACATTTGACTTGTCTCTCTATTGTTAATCGATTGATTTTTAAATACAAATTAAGTTAAGGGGGTGTTCTAGTCTAGACGCACGAATTTTAGGTGTTTTTCGGGCGCCATAAAAAAAACTAACAAATATTTTTACTATCCATTTTTTATCAGTTATTTATTGACATTTTAAGAGTATAAAAAAGTATTATTAAAAACAAAAAATTCAAAATTGAAAAAGGTACAGGTTGGTAAAAAAAAGGTGTCTCCTGGTTAACGTGTTCCAACCCTTCCGGTCATTTGAAACAAATTTTTTTTTGAAATTATTGAAAAATAAGGTTGTTGTAGTATCCCCGCCTAGGGAATTTAAAAAAAAAAATTTTTTCGCAAAATGGCGGCAGTGTGAAAAAACAGTCATTTTTTTGCCCTATTTTTTCAATTTTCGGAATTTTTAAAAAATAGTAAAAAACAAAATTTTCAAAAAATCCTAGGCGGGGGCAATCACTGTTATATTGAGAAGCTCTGTACCAAATTTCAAGTAAATCGGTCCATTAGAACTTGAGATATCACGTCAACCGTGTCGAAAAAAGTAGTTTCGAGAAAAACGCGTTTAAAGTTGATTCGTTCCGGCCAGACCCGATTGGTTGGCGCATCATAAAAATAACTCTAACTCTGAAACTAATTCGAATTTCGAAAAATCCTCTTAAGGACATATTATTAAAGGTCTAAATTTTGAAAATATGCAAAAAATCTTTTTTTTCGAAAATCTAGACTAGAATACCCCCTTAAATATCGTGGAATAATAAAGTTTCTAGTCTAGTTCACGTACATATAAAAATCGATATATTTCAGTCAATTTATTATCACTATATCAAATCACATCTACTATAAAACTGATAAAATCTACAAACCTGTCATTTATGACGCAATTTGCTCCAATTAGAACGAATTTTTCGCTGATTAATGATCCTAAACAAAGCCATTGTCTTTCCGAGTTAAAATTACCTACGTATGCCTGAAAAATTAATCGAGTATTAAAATGTTCAAATAGTTAAACACTCACTATTATAAAATAAAACTATAAAAAAGTATAAATGCTTACAACGTGTGGAAATTCTTTTTGACTTGCTTGTTCGTCATTGTTCAACGTTTCCGTTTCTTCATAATTGCATTTTAATGTATTCGGAGCGTAATCCCAGCATTCTGAAATGATTTTATTGAAAATAAACATAATTAAACGAGTGTCTATAACAGATTTGTATTTGTATATTTTAAATTTCTAACAGGAATGTTAAAAACTTCATCTTAAGAAAATTATGAAAGTTTTCTAAAGATGATTGCATGGGTGTTGAAATGTATGTTAATGAAAAAGTTTCTTCAGTTCTTATCAAACACTTTTTATAAGATTTTGAAACCAACGATTTGTTTTTTTTTTAATTTCAATAAAAGTGTTTGCAAAAATTTACAAAATTTTTTTTGGAAAAAATAATGTTTTAAATTCATCTATTATTAATTATGAATCTTTTTAAGAAAGATATGAACTACATACTCTCGTTACTAATAGTTTGCATCGAAATTAATTTCACGTATAATAGAAAAAAATACAAGCAACAAAAACTGTATTTGACTGATAACATTTCAAGTAATCTAAATAGAATTGTAAATATATTCACTATCACTGTCAAATGTAACTGATTGGTATTTGTTGCTTCGAATGGTTTTGTACTTTATAAAATAATAAAGAAATCAATTAAAAAATGAAAAGTAGTTATATGTTTTATGTATGAGCGACAAGGTTCAAGGTTACTAGTGTCTTTAGATGTACAGACATTTTGTGTATTGTTACAGTAACGTATTTAGTGTAATTTTCGATTAGTGTTTAATATTGAACTCTGCTGACTTTTCTTTTTTATGTACACACAAGTTTGACCGTTATTTGACCCACTCTTCAATTTGTACGAATGTAGAGTAGGTTTAATTTCGTTTTTGGACATTTTTTAAAGAAGTATTATTATTCATTAGAAATTATTACAATTATCAAATTAAACCAGAAAACTATACAAAGGATGCGAGTAAATGTTTGCAAACATCTGGAATAAATTATGATCTTGACAGTTGATAGATTGTAATTTTGTTCCAACAACTCTTGATAGAGGATTGGTTTTTCTGAAGTAGATGTTTTTTCATTCTCGTGTCTGAAAGTTTAGAAAATAGGCAGAGTCTTGCTGTTTCAGTTGATATTTTTTAAAGCTTGTATGAGGGATTTGGTTTGGGGTGAAAATGTTCTTCTATTTTTTATAAGATAAAAATTAATTTGTGAAATTGCAAAAAAACAAGTTAGTGGAAGTTTATAGATGTGCTTGGACTCGAATGTTCTTCATTCCTATATTTTCAAATCGGTGTATCTGATTTGACATAAAAAAGTAAATAAGCTAATATCGTTTAATTTTGCAACTTCCGCTAACGAAGTTGCAATCTTAAATTGCCATATTTTTGTTATTTATTTAGCAAATGTATTAGTATATATTTTATTGACAGATAAAAATAATTTACAATTATACAATAAACCATTTATTTAAATCTAGTACAAAGTTCTAATTTACACAGTTCTATAAAAATATTCCTGGAAACCATTTTCTCTGAACTTGTTCAAACGCACGAAACATGATTGCTAATAATTTTATTTTGAGAATTGTATTATATAATTATTTCCAAATTTTATACATTTTGTTTATTTCCTTCTATTTGGAAATGTTGACATATTTTCTTAAATTTACCTATTTTAATGGATAGAATTAATCGTTTTTGGTGGTAAATTTATTGTAATATAAATTAGTCGTTCATGTCACGGTACAGAATGTTATAAAAAATGTTCAATAATCATTTTTGTTTAATAATCATCATTGTTATTTTGACGATAACTACTTAGTCATCAAAATACATCAGTGGATAAAATAACCAACAAGTGATTTCAATGAGCAATTTTATATAATCTTGTGGTGTTAACATGAGCTCCTATTGATATAATTCTGTAAATTATACTTAGTTTGGTTATTGGTGTTTAATTAAATACACAAAAATAAAAAAAAATAAAAAAATCTTTTTCTCTTAAAAAAACTTATTGAATTCTATATTTGATCAAGAAAAATCATCTATACATTATTAATATCGAATATATTAACGAGTTTGTCTTTTTTATAATATCTGCATATAACTTTCTGTACGTTTACGTTCTCCAGACGATACTTTCGATCCATGGTATATACGCCGATACTCTTGTATATACACCAGGACTGTTTGCAACTCCGCACGCTTTTCCAAACGATGTCACTCCGATCACATAGTACATGCAGTACACGTCGTTGTTGTATATTTGCAGAGGACCTCCAGAATCTCCCTGAAATAATAAAATTATTCACGATCGATTTCTCTATCTTCAAACTGTAGAATCACTTGTTCACTTTTCTCATTAATATATATTTCATGTTTCTGATGGAGTCGAATTAGACTCACCTGACACGTATCCTTCTCTTCGTTGAGACCACCCGCACAAACTTGTGTTTCTGGTACGATACCGCGTGCCAATCTTCTTTCTGATATGACGTTTCTGTACGAAGCGTTACATCTCTCTTGCGAGAACATGTTCAACGTAACTTTTAACAATTGATCACTAGTGACATCGTTGTACTCGGTCACTCCCCATCCTGTAGCGATTGCTCTTACAGCATCGATTGGATTTTTGTTGTAAAGACATGCAGGCCGGACGTATTCGTCGAAAACAGCGTTCTTGTTCAAACGGAGCAAAGCGATGTCGTTGTATTGCGACGGTGGGGCGTAATCAGGGTGTTTGATCGCTTGGGCGATCGTGAATTCTTGCGGACGGGCTCTGTCGCTGGTACTGACGAGGTCCAAGTCGCCGAGTCTTACAAAACTCGCATCTCCTCTGTAATAATAATGCGAATTGATTTGTACCCAATGGAGGAATTGTTGTAATACAATACATTATAGTGTAGCAAATTTACTTTAACATCATATTAACAATTCTTCTTAACACTACAATGTGTTTAATCATCACTTATTGATCACTTTATCACTTGATGTGCATTTGAAAAGCTATGCGCCTTCAACATATAAAATGATTAATAAGAATTATTGATAAATATTTTTATAGAAGTTCGTGGTGTAGAGACCACGATTGTTTTTAATTTCAAAATATTTTTGATTCGTACTAAATATTAGGGGGACCGGAAAGTAATGTCGTTTCTGCGCATGTCGATATTCGTTAGTCATTTATCAGCTTATTGTGTACTTCAAAGTCGTGCCAAAGACATTTTAAGGTTAGAGTGACTTGTTTACTCGTAAATAATAAAATCTTAATTTTTTTGCAATTTATGGTGAAATGGCCAGCCAAATACCAGAAGAGGTACATATCCGGCATTGTATGCTTTTTGAGTTTTACAAGGGTAGTAATGCAACGGTTGCTACCAAAAACATTTGCGATGTTTATTCAAACGCATTAGACGTTCGTAAATGCCAAAGGTAGTTTTCTAAGTTCAAATCCGGTAATTTCGATCTTTCCGACTCGTACCGATCAGGAAGACTAAAATATTTGGACAATGACATGGTAAGGGCGGAAGTGGAAGCAAATCCGTGTCAGACAATCGAGGAACTGTCAAACATTCTTAACCAACCTTGGTCGACCATCCAAGAACATTTGCAGCAGATTGGTAAAGTAAGCAGAGCAGGTGTTTGGGTCCCGCATAATCTGTCCGAAGAAAACAAAGCTAACCGATCCACCACATGCAACTTATTGCTTCAGCGGCACAATACAGAAGCGTTTTTTGATCGTTTGATCACTGGAGATGAAAAACGGGTCCTCTATGATAATCCAAAACGCAAAAGACAGTGGCTCTCTCCGAATGAATCGCCACGAAGTACAGCTAAGCCAGGTTTACACCCCAAAAAGACGCTTTTGTGTGTTTGGTGGAGTATTCGCGGGATCGTTCATTTTGAAGTGCTGAAACCTGGACAAATTATGAATGCAGACCTTTACTGTGAACAATTGGATCGAGTAAATCAATCTTTAATTGAAAAGTGCCCAGCGATTGTCAACAGAAAAGGTGTTATTCTGCAACACGATAATGCAAGACCGCACTGCGCAAGATGAACCTTGGAAACAATTAATGAATTGGGATGGGAGGTATTGCCTCACCCACCATACTCGCCCGATATTGCGTCATCGGATTTCCATTTATTCCGATCGCTACAACATTTTCTAAATGGCAAAAAATTTGAAAATTCGATGATGTCCAAAATTCCATCTCCAGATATTTTGCTCAAAAATCAATTGATTTTTATCAATCCGGCATTGAAAATTTGCACACTTGATAGCAAAAGGTTGTTGATAACGAGGGTGATTATATTATTGATTAAAAATAAAAACTTGGTAAAAATTTATCTGTTTGAATTTAATGTAGAAAAACAACATTATTTTCGGTCCCCCTAATACATTCCGAAAATATTAAATTTTCGTTTATATTTCTTTATGATAATCACTGAAGGGTATTGTACGTGTTAAAAAGAGATAATAGATAGATTTATGTGATATCGTTTCACTTACAGATCTCTGTGACTAAGACAATGTCCTGCTGTAAGAACGAAATTTTCACTTATAAGTGTTCCTCCGCAACCCCATACTCTGTTTGTGGACGAGCCGTACCCAATTACTGCCTAGTAAAACAATATAATTTATTCAGTTTATTTTCATATTTTATACACATTTTTTCAAATTAGTTTCCAATCTTATTTATTCCAGGCTTATTTTATCATGCTGAAAAAATGTAATCTGTTCAATGAAATCAATAAAGTTAATATATACCATATGTGTGAATTCGCTTGGTAGAGCTGCTTCTCCTCCAATAATAATAGGTTTTACTTTATGTCCACAAATGGAGACGTTTTGTAGTGGCGTGTTTGGCACTAGGACTGGTGGACGAACTAATCTATATACTGCATTGCCATATTCTCTGCATTCTAAAAAAATAGAATATATTTTTGAATTTAATACAAATGAGCATTTACCTTCAACACCACAATATGTTATAAAGTGTTCAATAATCACTTATTGTTCACTTTTTTTTGTGTTTATAACAATAGTCGACTGATGAGCATTTTGATGGAGATGCCATCATCGTCAAAGTCTTTTTGCTATCAGTAGCAAAAAGGCTCTGACTATAATGGCATTGCTGTTGAAATGCGCATCAGATGACTATTGTTATAAACAAAAAAAAAGTGGTCAATAAATGATTATCGAACACATTATATAACATATTGTAGTGTTGGGGGTGAATATTCATTTGTGTTAAAGTAAATTTGTCACAGTTCCAAAAATATTTTTGAATGCCAATTAGAACATATAAATTGGAAATTAGTTTCATGATAGTAGATAAATATGGGACGAATTGAATTGTTGCTATTCTAAAAACAGGGTGTATACCAAATTTAACGTTTTTAATTCGAATTAAATGAAAAAAATGACAGAGAAATCAAAACGTCAGGCAAGAGTACCAGAAGGCTTTCCCCAAAACTCCAATTGATTCTTTTGATAAATAGAGAATAGGCCACTTGGTCGTAGAACATTAAAATATGTTAAGTGGAAAGAAATTTGATTCGTAGAAAATGTTTGTATTCTTTTTTTTAAAAAAATGTACTTACTTTCGACGTGAATTGGTGATGCACCATTCGATCTTCGTGTCGTGGTTGTAGTAGTACGCTGAGTGGTTGTAGCAGTACCACCATTTCCGCCTGTTCTACAACAAACGATCGGTTCTCGCCCTTGGAATGAACATATCGCCGGAAACATTTGCTTTTGGATCATTTGGACTGCAGTCGGGCAGTTCGATAACATTGTGCAGACTCCCGTTCCTCCTCCATTTGAAAGTGGACATGATTGTCCTGTGAAATGTACAGATTGAACGGTAGACTTTATTTTTTATTTTTAAAAAATAGAAATATTTACAGGATATAAATTTTAGTTTCTTAAATCATTTCATTGATTTGTTACAAAGAGATTCATGTTTTTTTTTTATATAAAAACGAAACACCCATCCTGAATGGTTTATAAAATCGTACAATAAATTATTGAATTTTTTTTGTAGATTTTGATGAATTTTAATTCAGTGTTTGTTGTTTTATTAACTAAGAATTTTATATAGATTAAATATTATCTAGAATAAATTTCGAATGTATTTTCAAGGTCAGTTACAATCATGACCCATATTTTTTCAATAGTGAGACAGTAGTGGAAGATTCTTCGAATGAGTGTAGTAATAAATGTAAATAAAAAATATATTTAAAGGAATAGATTATTTGAATTGATATTTTTGTTTGATCATAACATGAAGTTATAATAATTTTAATAAGTAATAAATCTCCATCATATTTTATTTGAATAAAAATAGAAATTAAAATATATAAAAAAAATTAAAGTACTGTCCATGAAAACATTTCTAGAGAATACTAAATCTCTTCTTTTTCTATTACTACTGTTGTCCGTCAGACTGTTTTTTTACTGTTGTCCGTCAGAAAACCACAAATATCTAAATGCTAGTTAAAGAATAATATCTGAATTTCCAACCAATCTATTTTTTTTTGTTAATTACATAAATGGTGATGTAGCGTTTTTGTTAAGAAGTTCAATGACATAAAAAAATGATACAAGGTTTCGTAAACATTTGGCCAAAACCAGTTATGGTTCGTTTTTATCCATTCGTTTTTACTTAAATTAATTGTCGTATAGAAAATGTGACATTTGTAAATAAATTATTAATAGGCAAATAAATCCAATAAATATAAACACATTTTATATTAACATAAATATATTATTAACATTTGTGTAAAATTAAAATTTAGCTAGATTTCTAAAATGACTTTTCAAGTACAGAAGTCGTAAATATATTGTCATTAAAAGAAAATAATTTCAATAAATATAAACAATTTTCATATTTACAAAAATGCGTTATTGATATTTGTGTGAAGATATTTTTTAAAAAATTTTTGAAATATGCCTTTCAGATATTGAAATCGTAAATAAATTATCATTAACAGGAAAGCAGTTTTAAGAAAAATAAACAATTTTTATATTTATCTAATTACGTTATTAATATTTACGTGAGATTAACTCTTTTAATAGTTTTTTAAAATATGTTTTTCAAATGCAGAAAATTAATATACAATCATTTTAAATAAAATATTGAATGTTTGTGTATATTAGTGAAAATACAAAATTGTATATATATTCTCTCTCTCTCTCTCTCTCTCTCTCTCTCTCTCTCTCTCTCTGTGTGTGTGTGTGTGTGTGTGTGTGTGTGTGTGTGTGTGTGTGTGTATACGTAATAAATTCAACATATATTTCTTCGTACAATTTTTTAATGATCATCAATTAGCATCTTCTCTAATTACAAATCTTTCTCAGAATTTTCCACTTCCATCGGTTCAGTGTTTTTCTCTTCTATTCTACACCGATCAATGTTTTGATATCTGTATTTTATTTATTAATGAATCTTTTTTGAGATCTTTTTATATTTTTGGATTCCCAATCAATAAGTTGAATAATAAAATAATTATTAATCAGTTATAACACAATTAATTATTTTTTATTAATAAGTAATTAATAATTTATATATTTCACTAATATTATTTTCAATTTATATTATTCTGTTGTAAAGATGTTTTTTTTATTTATTTTTTAATATTCATATATATATATATATATATATATATATATATATATATATATATTTTGTGTGTGTATGTTTATGAAAAAAATATAAATATGTATGTATGTATGTATATAGTAGAGGTTATTTGTCTGACCTGACAGATTAATTGTGCATGGATTAATAATAATTTCACCGGATAGTTAAATGAGTAAAAAGGAATAGACTACTATTTACCGCTATTTAAATAGAGCTGATTCTGTGCTGATACAGTTGCAATCAAAAACAAAACCGCCGCACACGTTCTTGTCACGGAATTTGCAGGTAGCATGGTTGTTGTAACGATTCTGATTAAAAACTGACATTGAGTTCACAGATCGCAGAACATTTTGCTGTGTCGCATTGCTTTGGTAAACAGGATTGTATTTATCTCGACGGGTTTATTACCAACTACTTTGCATATTGTACACTTTTTTTACAAAAGAATACTGGAATACCGAATTGATATAAAACATGTTTTTCAAATAACATCGATTGTAGTTTTAAACAATCTTCTTTTAATTGGAGAATTCACATGTATGTGTGTACATATATGCATACCTCTATTATTTATATACATGTATCATTACCATCATCAACAAAAGTTTTCTTTTATGTATTACACAATGAAGGCCTTTCCCAAAACCTTCATTTTCGACTGATTCAATGTCTTTTTCTTTCAATTTATTTCGACGAATTTTCTTCTATTATATATATATATATATATAATGAACCTTGTATTTTGAAAATGGCATAAGTCACATTTATACTAGTTTGAGATATGAAATGTTTTGCATTTTAATGTGCATAAAATATTTATGTTTACTAGGGAGAAATTTCATTTATATTTGTTATCTCAATTATTTATATTTGTCTCAGTATACATAGTTTCATACAGATTTAACGAATTGTTATTTTTCATTATTGTAAAGTGACTTAAGGGGTTATACGCAGTTAGAAATTTCAAAAAATCGATTTTTTTCTTTTTGCATTTTCGGAATGCACATATATTTGAGTATATTCTCTGAAAATTTGAAGTAAATCCGAGAAATATTTTCGGACATACACCTGAATTTGTAAAAAAATTTTAACTATGTGTAAACTACTTCCGAAACTTCAAACGCGTTTATCTCAAAACGGTGTTTTCATAGTCGGTGATCTCGATATCTCAGAAATGGCTGAACCGATCGGTCTCAAATTTTCACACAATCTTCTCAAATATATTCCTCGGGTATTGAACGAAGGAATAAGGTTTACAAAAATTATAACTATTTTTTTTAAACAATTTGGAGCGAAAATTTTAGTAAAAAACGAAAAATTTTTTTCAAGTAGACGCCATTTTGTCAAAAATGAAAATTTTTATTATTCCTTCGTTCCAATACCTGCATTAATCTATCCTTTAAAAGAATTGACCATATTTTTTGATTTCAAATAATCCAAACCGCCGATATGGAGATCACCGCCAAGCGCCTTTTTTTAGAGGTCGTTCGGGACATCGTCTGCAGGAGCGGTGCACTTCAATATTTTTTTATGATCGACATGTTATTTTATTCTTGAAAGTAGGATCTATTCAAATAACCATAATTTGTAATTGCAAAATAAATACTGTTTCTAAAAAAAATTCCTAAAAAAACGTCGTTTTTGCACCTCGCAACTGCGTATAACCCCTTAAGCCACTTTAACAATTAATAGTTTACAAAAACTATGGACTTGTGTTGATTTTGTCCGATGTATTGGGAGTACAAATTAATTCGGTCCGTTTTTTTAGCTCAAAAAATGCATTTATTTCAAAAGATAATGAATTAACAAATTAATCAAAATATTTTCCATCACTGCTTACAACTTTTCCCTACCTCTCAGGCAATTTCCGAATCCCGTCTCGGAAAAACTTCTTGTCTTTTGAGGCGATCCAATTTTGAAGCCAATTTTCGATTTCTTCGAAAGAAGTGAAGCGGTGACCAGCCAAATCGTGTTGCATCCGTCGAAACAGCCAGTAGTCAGAAGGAGCAATGTCCGGAGAATACGGCGGGTGCGGTAATATATCCCATTTGATCGTTTCTAAATATTTTTTGACAACTTTTGCGACATGAGGCCGAGCGTTGTCATGCAAAAGAATAACTTTATCATGTCTGTCCTTATATTCCGGCCGTTTTTCTCGTAATGCACGGCTCAAACGAAGTAATTGCAGTCTGTACCGATCACCCGTAATGGAATCACCAGGTTTTAGCAGCTCGTAGTACACAACGCCCCCTTGGTCCTACCAGATAAACAGCATAACTTTCGAACCATGAATGTTCGGCTTTGGTGTTGATGTTGAGGTCGATGGCAACGATTGGCCGGGCAAAGCGTAGTATTTTTTTTCTTGGGGTTGTCGTAGAAGATCCACTTTTCGTCACCAGTCACTACCCGGTGTAAAAAACCCTTTCTTTTTTGCCTTTGAAGCAGCTGCTCACAAGAAAATAATCGCCTTTCCAGATCTCTTGGTTTCAATTCATAAGGAACCCAATTGCCTTGCTTTTGAATCAGGCCCATAGATTTTAAACGTACAGACACTGCTTGTTGGGTCACCCCCAACGTAAGTGCAAACTCGTCTTGCGTTTGACTCGGATCTTCATCGAGTAATGCCTGTAATTCATCGTCTACGAATTTTTTTGGCTGTCCCGAGCGAGGTCTAACTTCAACGCTGAAATCACCACTTTTGAAGCGCCGAAACCAATCTCTACATGACTTGTCAGTTGGAGCATTGTCACTGTAAACTTCCACAAGCATACGATGAGTTTCAGCTGCACTTTTTTTCCAATTAAAACTTCCCGCAA
Source organism: Neoneuromus ignobilis (assembly GCA_029203775.1). NCBI lineage: Eukaryota > Metazoa > Arthropoda > Insecta > Megaloptera > Corydalidae > Neoneuromus > Neoneuromus ignobilis. The sequence goes on along the minus strand of CP092096.1, from coordinate 3,074,891 downwards.
ATACTGTTTAGTAATCAAAAAATCTGACATTTTCAACAGCGTAACAAAAAACATTTTGTATGAAACTCAAAACAATACAAACTGGATGTTATCGGCAGATGTCCAATCTGTCTAAAACCACGGTAATCAGCTGTTACTATTTAAAAATTTAATGTTTTTAGAGTCATCTTTTGAAAACGGACCGAATTAATTTGTACTCCCAATATTTTACTGAAGTGATGATTTATAAGACAATCAGTAATTTAAGTAAATTGAATTATTAACATAAGTAATTTATACAACGTATTTCATATAAAAGTTTATTTGAATATGTCTTCATTGTTATTAATAGAAGTGATGAAATCTTCGTTCATTTCACTTTGTTTTAAATTTTTAAAATAATTGTGATAAATTGGGGGTATATAGGGAAGCAAATCCACCATATCTTTGTATATTGCTGTAGTAACAAGACGAGGATCTATGTATAGAAGATTCATTTCTATTTGTGAATAATGATCTGCTTTTCTTCTTTTGATGATAAATCTAAAGTTAGAAATTCTGTATTTTCATCTAGAGTAAGTTTAAAAAACATTTTGTAAGGATTATCGTGATAACATTTTATCAATTGAATTTCTAGCTAATTTTTTGTTATTCTTGAAGTTATTTTTTGAAATCATTTGCATTCTTTTTCTATAGTTAACATTTCTTTGTAAAATAAGTAATGTTTATATCTAATACCCATGTAACTAATACAGTTGCCTGGTTCACGATCTGATAACAACATACAAAAAAATCTAATAAATGTTTATATTATATGTACTCATTAGTAATGTCGTTTTTTGAGATCAGAAAATTTTATTTTATTTAATAAGTAGATGAAGTCACTTTTAGTTAAACTAAAAGTTTTTCATCTACTTATTTAATAAGTAGATGAAAAAGTAACTTTTATATAGAATAGTTTTTAAAATTTAAAAAAGGACATTTTCTATGGATACACCTAATATATCATAAATACTTTATTAGATAAAAATTTATTTTATTTTATAAAACTGCAATATATTTCACACTTTATAGAAATAAAAAAAAAAAAGTCTATTAATTATTATAGTTATTTATTTGGTATCGAAAAATATAGACTGAAAATGTAGTTACGATTTCATATTCTTTTTGCATTAAATGGAAAATTCCCGAATTACTAAAAAATAAACCATTTTTATGTGAAAAAATGTGTTCTAAATTCGTTGCAAATGTAGTACTAGATTTAATATAAAACATAACTTATCTATAAAAAAATTTTTCGTAGTGACTTTTAACAATTCCAAAATAATTGTATTTATACTTCTTTTTAATAATAACATTTCTATTGACCAAAGAGTAAAAATTTTGAAAGGAATTGTAAGTGAAATGGAGAAAGATTAAAGGACCATACATTTTTGTAACCGTAAACAGCTTTAACTCCTTTTTCTCAAAAAAGTGAAAAATTGACTTATGCCATTTTCAAAATAAACGGCTCATATATATATACACATGTCCCTCAATTTACGCGGAGTATTCGTTTTACGTGGATTTGTTTTACGCGAATGAAAATCGCGTAAATTGAGTCTGTCAGTACAATAGAAAAAATATTGTATATAAAAGCTAGTCAAGTTGTAGAAACACATATTTATTTCACATAGCTTAACAGAAAAATAATGACGTTTTAGTAAAAAAAGGAGATAAATTTTATTCGGTGTCACTGTCGTTACTGTAATTCAAAACAATCAACCTTTTATATATTTATGTCGTGCTTTTATATGTTCAAGTAAGAATTTGCGTCACTCTGATATATAATAAATTCCATGAAAAATTATATAAAATGAAATCTATCTGACCGCGTATAAAAAGTGCCGCGTAAAAAAAGTCCCGCGTAAATCAAGGGACGGGTATATATATATATATATATATATATATATATGTGTGTGTGTGTATGTGTGTGTGTGTGTGTGTGTGTGTGTGTGTGTGTGTGTGTGTGTGTGTGTGTGTGTGTGTGTATGTGTCAATGTCATCTTCATCATTATCAGACGTAACGACTTTGTTACAAATAGTCAATTTCGACTAATGTTCAAATTGTATTTCTTGGAAGAAACCTTTATGAATTTCATTTCCAAGAATTGGTTAATGTTGTAAGAAGTGTATATTAATTATTATCTACTAAAAGCATTAATAAATATATTGTAATTAACAAAATCGATGTAGTGTTTGAGTGTGGAAAATTGGCACAGACTAGTTGCGACAACTCTTCGGCGAATCTCTGAACTCGACCTTAATGTTTAAATCGGTTTTATTAAAAGAAACGTTAATGAATTATAGAAACAGTTTTTCTTATAATAATATATCTTGAAAATCTATCACATCACATATACTTATTCTTAAATATGGTAACTTTGTAGTCTCCAAAAAATCTGCATATAATAATTCAATTGCAAATGATATCGGGTATTAAATTGTTAATCTTTTATTATGTACGGTCATCCAAATGTGACGCCTAGATTTGTGTTTTATTAAAATGAAACATGTATATAGGGTGGTGTATAGGGAAACACGTGTAAAATTTCTTTTTAGTAAAACATAAATCTAGGCGTCACATTTGGATGATCCTATATAAATATATGCAATCATTATTCGATTAAGAAAAAAAATATTTATTATTTTATATATGTGTGCTATAAATATTTTTATGGTAAATAAGTTGTGATGTATTTTTTATCTCTTATATATGTATGTATAAAAAAACTTCTACGATTTCCAAATATGTTGTTCGATCCATGGAATAAACGTAGCTACTTTCGTATAAATTCCAGGAGTGAATTGCGTTCCACACTCCGATCCTAACGATGTTATTCCAATTATATCGTACATACAGTAAACGTTATCGTTGTTTATTTGCAAAGGACCTCCGGAATCTCCCTAAAATTATATGATATCTTTCTTAATTTGAAAATGAGCCAATGTGCTAACATAAGCTGATCCGATGAAGATATGTGTTTATGTAAAAAAAAAATATTCAATTCACCTGACATGTATCCTTTTCTTCGACGAGTCCACCGGCGCACATTTGCGTTTCCGGATTAATCCCTTGCGGCATTGCCCTTCCAATCATTTGTTTCGTGAAAGAATTGTTGCACCTCTCGTACGAGACGACATTTAAGGTCACTTTTAAAAGATGATCGTTGCTATATGCATATTCAGTCTCTCCCCATCCAGTAGCAATCGCTGTCGTAGCACCGATCGGATTTTGATTTGATAAACAGGCAGGTCGCACGAATTCGTCGAAAATCGCGTTCTTGTCTAGTTTCAGAAGAGCGATGTCATTGTATTTTGATATTCCGGTATAATTTGGATGCATGATCCGTTCGACGATCAAAAAGTTTTGAGGACGAGCTCGGTCGCTCGACGTGTTGATGTTTAAGTCGCCAAGTCGAACGTATTTCGCATCTCCTCTGCAAGATGATACATCTGTTTATATGTACATACACATGCTCGAAAATGTCTGTGTACACTTATCAATACGGATATATTTCTCAATAAAACAACCTTATTAATGTAAATTTGAAAACAAACATATTTTTTAATAATTCTATAAATTACTAATTCTTTGTAGGTGGCAATCCAAAACATTTTAAATTTATAACAAATAAAACACACAAAAATTCATACAAATTGAGCAGAAAATGTCTGCGTACACATTTTATTAAACTGTAAATCATCGATTTTTTTTGCAATATTTGCACTTATTGTTGTTTTAAAATTATCATAGTTTTATGTCCTAGTTCTTATGTTGCAATTGAAACACTAAAATATCATTTTTAGTAACTAATAGTAAAGTTTTTTTGCAAAAAATAAATAAGATGGAATTCAAAAAAAGGAAATTTCTGTTAGTGAGTGTAAAATTATTTTAAAGTTAGGAAAAGAAGGAAAAAGTTTTCGTGAAATAGGAATGGGTGTTGGAAGACAACATTTTTTCATTCAAAGGTTAGAAATCAATTTTAAATCCACATTTGAAACCACTTTCTGGCCAGCCGTCGAAGTTAATATTTAGATAAAGGCGTAAGATTGTGGTTTCAGTGAAAGAAAATCCCCGAATAACTGCATCCCAAATTGCAAAAGATGTTAAATTATTGTTTAAAAAACAAATCTGTGCGATATTGTGCGAACAATAATAAAAAAGGGTGGGTATCATGAACGTATTGCGCGTAAGAAATCATTTATTTCATGTTTCAATAGATAAAAACAGATTGAATATGCAAATGAACACATTAATTAACTAATACAGTTTTGGAAATCATGATTTTCTCAGCCGAAAGAAAATATTCCATTTTTGGGATAAAAGGACTCAAAATTGTATGTACATCATTGAATAAAAAAATTTGTTTCTACTGTAAAACTCGGTGATGGTAGAGTAATGGTATAGGGGTGTATAACAAGTAAGGGCGTGGGACAAATGGAGTTTTTCGAATCCACGATGGATAAATATGCTTATTTAAATATTTTAAAACGAAATATAAAGTAAAGTGCTGAAAAATTAAGTCTAGGTCCCGATTTTAATTTTCTGCATGACAATGATTCGAAGCACACGGCAGAAGTTGTTAAGCAATAGATATTATATAACGTTCCAAAACAGTTCCATACATCTCTCCAATCTCTAGACCTAAACCCTATAGAACATATGTGGCATTTTCTCGAACGTAAATTCGCCAATATGGCATAAATGCAAAGAAAATGTTGAAGAAAGTTATAGAAAAAGAGTGGAAAAAGATTAGTATTAAGGAAACCACAAAAATTGGACCATTTCATGTAAAAACGATTATAGAAGGTTCTTAAAAAAAGTCTATCCAAATAGTTACTAATTCAGTTGAAAAACTTATTTTACTTCATATTATTTTTGATTTTCATTTGCTGTACGCAAATATTTTCTGCTCAATTTGTATGAATTTTTGTGTTTTATTTTTGAGTTTATTTGTTATAAATTTAAAATGTTTTGAATTGTCATATATAAATTAATAGTTTATAGAATTAATAAAAAATATATTTCTTTCAAATTTGTATTAATAAGTTTCTTTTTTTTGAGAAATATATTCGTACTGATAAGTGTACGCAGACATTTTCGAGCATGTGTATATGTCGGTACACACTTGTCGAAAAATCGTCGTATAAAGTATTGAAACTATGAAATCTAATCTTTTTTGTATACTGGTTCGTTAGTGATTTATTTGTGTAAAAACAACGAGTTTTATAAACATAAATTTTGTATACTTACAAAAATTGATGATATAGACAATGAGCCGCAGTGAGAACAAAATTCTCACTAATTAGCGTGCCTCCGCAGTTCCAACTCTTTGATTTTTCTGCACCGTATCCAATTATTGCCTTGAATAACATTTAATATAAACGAATAATTCGCTTCAATAATAAAGGATTTTACAAAAATGTTTAAATTATCACTTATTGCTCATTTTATTCACAAATATTTTAGTGCACTGAAGATGAAATAAAAACATATCTTTGCATTTTTATTTTGTCAGAATATTTAATTTTTATAAATTGTCAATCCAATACAAGATATTATAAAAATGGTCGATAGTTATTTTTGTTTATTTGTAAGCTATGTATTTTGTTGGCCATTTCATAATAGTTAGAGTGTTGTGTTTTAAAATCTCCTCTTTTCATAAAACAGCTCTCTGATGACAATAGTATGGTCATCGAATTGCACATCAACTTATAGATAATTAAAATGAACAATAAAATCAGTTATTACACACTTTTATAATCCTTTTTGGTGTTGGGTCGATGATTCATTTGTGATAGAGCAGATATTTTTTTAAACATACGAGGTGTGATCAAAAAGTAAGGTGAATTTTGAAATTTAGCGGGCTACATCCGTTCGATCTTCGATTTTTTATTTGGTTATGTTGGTACACTCGTCTCGAATATATGTTCCAAATTTCAGCTATGTAGCATGTTTAGTTTGTTGGTGAGAGGCATAAAAGTTAGAAGTGTTTTGCAGGCTCCACGATTTTCCGCTGTCGAAAATCATGGATCAAAGAGTTTGCATTAAATTTTGTGTGAAAAATGGAATCAAGTGCTCCAAAACACTTGAAATGTTGAAAGTGGCATACGATGAGTCTACTTTAAGCCAAAAAAATGTTTACAAGTGGTATAAACTCTTCCAAGAAGGCCGAGAAGAAGGCCGAAAGACACTAACGACGAATCTCGTTCTGGACGCCCCAGCACGTCAACAACTGATGAGAACGTTGAAGAAGTGAAGAAAATAGTGTTGGGAAATCGTCGAATTACCATTAGAGAAATTGCTGATGATATTGGCATCTCGTTTGGTTCGTGCCAATCAATTTTAACGGGTGTTTTAGACATGAGACGTGTGTCAGCGAAGTTTGTTCTGAAATTGCTCGATTTCGACCAAAAGAACCGTCGCATGAGCATCGCCCAAGAGCTATTGAATGACGTCAACGACGACCCAGATTTACTCGACAGGGTCATAACAGGTGACGAAACATGGGTATACGGTTATGACGTCGAAACTGAGACTCAATAGTCCCAGTGGAGGCATTCCGGATCACCAAGACCAAAAAAAGCACGCCAAGTTCGATCAAATGTGAAGGTTTTGCTTACAGTTTTCTTTGATTGCAGGGGCGTGGTGCATCATGAGTTCTTGCCACAGGGTAGAACAGTAAATAAGGAATATTACACCTGCAAGTTATGCGCAATTTGCGCGAAGCAATCCGCCAGAAACGTCCGAATTTGTGGAAGAACAAAAATTGGCTTTTGCACCATGATAACGCCCCTGCTCACACATCGTTGCTTGTGCGCGAATTTTTGGCTAAAACCAACACACTAATGATGCCGCAGGCACCGTATTCCCCAGACCTGGCCCCCTGTGACTTCTTCTTGTTCCCGAAACTGAAGAGGCCCATGAAAGGACGGCGTTTTGCAACGATTGAGGAAATAAAGACGGCATCGAAAGAGGAGCTGAACAAGATCACAAAAAATGATTTTTTGAAATGCTTTGAGGATTGGAAAAAGCGTTGGCACAAGTGCATTATATCCGAGGGGGATTACTTTGAAGGAGACAAAATAAAAATTGATGAATAAATAAATATTCTTTGAAAAAAATAAAAATTCACCTTATTTTTTGATCACACCTCGTATGTTGATGTACTTGACTTTCTATTCAACTTATAACTTGAATACAAATTAAACAAGTTTAAAAATTCGGATTTATTGATTTTAGAACGTAGTTAACAGTTGTTAATTGACTTAAAACGAAAAATAACTCTTATTTCAAATAGTAATTTGGATCATGTGTTATCAGTCAGAGATTAGAATAATTCCGTTTAATAAATGTTATTGTAAAATTATTTTTCATTCATTTACCATGTGAGGAAATTCACCCGGATCTGCTTCTTCACCACCGATAACTGTCGGTTTTATTTTACGTGCACAAAGAGAAACATTTTGCATACTAACGCCCGGAAGTAGGAGAGGTGGACGAATTAATTTGAAAACTGATTCACCATATTTCTGGCATTCTGAAAATCATAATAGTTTATATATATATTTATATATATATATATATATATATATATATATATATATATATATATATATATATATACAAATGGAAATCTGGAGGAAAATGGCTTGTGTAATCCATAAAAATTGACTTGCTGTTAAGAGTGATTGAGAATAGGGCGAAGGATATAAAAGCATAGAAAAAGCGCGAGAGTGTGTGTTAATGAATCGATTTCTGTTCAAATGACCTGCTAGAAGTAAATAGTAGTAACGTACTTTGCACGTGGACAGGAACAGCTTCTTTCGTTTTAATTTTTGGTGTAGTTGTAGTCGTTGTGCTGATTTCATTTCGAATACAGCATATTACAGGTTCTGATGTTAAGTAGGAACATATCGTCGGAAAGATATTTAGTCGGATAGAGTTAATGACACTCGGACATTTTGATAATTGTTCACAGGTTCCTAATTGACCATTCGATTGAACACAGTTCGTTCCTGTAAAAAATGTATCATATATATATATGTGTATAGTTGAAAATAATTGGAAATGTTTATATCAATAGACATTTTTTTCTCGATTTAAATAATATGTTAATAATTGTACAATCAATGTTTGGCGAAACTTTTATTATAATGGATATATTTCAATATGTTTATTTTCGAGTAATGTGTTTTATTTTTAGACATAAATCATTCTATTTTTCATGATAAATATAATTTTATCAATAGGTTTTAATAACCTCTGTATTTGAACTGTTCGTTCCGTTTATATGTTTCTAAATAGTCGAAAATAAACAATTTCTCACCACATTTTTTTTATATTGACTGATAAAAATAAGTAGCAACGTTTTCAACAGAATAATATTTTTAAATCATTTTTTATAAGAAAAAAAACTTTGTGAATTACTCAATTATGTTTCATTATCGTTAAGTGAAAAAATAGTCAATGTCAAAAGAAATCAAGTGAATTTTATATATACAGTAATACCTCGTATAGTCCGGCTTCGATTAGTCCGGTTTGAAATTTCCAAAAAAGATATTTTTTACTTGAAAAAAATTCCAAAAAATAAATACATAAAATTATTTTTATACGCAAATTTTCAAGTTTTCCCCTTTATTATGAAAACATGATAAAAAAAGAAACCGAAATCATATATGCACATTCTGCGCAACGCATGCGCAGTTCTAGTTTTGTGGTCTTTTTTATATTTCTATTAGTTTTCGATTCGCAACTCTAGAATAAAATCGATTTTTTGATAATTAAATTGTAATAACCCGTTTGAAAATGAATTTGAAATGTAGTTAAAATGAATGTATAAACCCCTTATTTTATTTTGTTGATACATACAAACATTTGAATATATTACCCTCGTTTTATTTATTGAAAAATAGGAAAAAAATTGTTTGGAATCAATTAACGTTTTTTGTATTTAATTCATGTTTCGATTAGTCTGGTTTCAAATAGTCCGGATAATCAGTGGAACCGATTAGGCGGACTATGCGAGGTATTTCTTTATATATATATATATATATATATATATATATATATATATATATACACACACACACACACACACACACACACACACACACACACACACACACACACACACACACACACACACACCCGTCCCTCAATTTACGCGGAATATCCGTTCCACGTGGATTTGTTTTACGCGAATGAAAATCGCGTAAATTGAGTCTGTCAGTACAATAGAAAAAATATTGTAAATAAAAGTTAGTAAAGTTGTAGAAACACATATTTATTTCACACATAGCTTAACAGAAAAATAATGACGTTTTAGAAAACAGAAGTAGATAAATTTAATTCGGTGTCACTATCGCTACTGTACTTCCAAACAATCAACCTTTTACATATTTATATCGTGCTTTTAAACTTTCAAATAAGAATTTGCGTCACTCTGATATATAATAAATTCCATGAAAAATTATATAAAATGAAATCTATCTGACCGCGTATAAAAAGTGCCGCGTAAAAAAAGTTTTGTGTAAATTGAGGGACGGGTGTGTGTGTGAGTGTATATATATATATATATATATATATATATATATATATATATTTATTTATTATTATATATATATATATATATATATATGTATATATATGTATGTATGTATATAATTTCGTTTTTCATGGATGAAAGCAAAAATTGAAAGAAAACTGCGAAACGAATTGAAAAATAAAACTAAACACAAATCATGCTCAAACAAAATAAACATCGGAACGATAATAATAAAAATTATAGAAATGATTAAATATATATCAATCATGAGTGAATTATATTAGAAAAATGTCGTTGTTTAGGCGGAATACGATTAATTGATTGTGTGAATTTTGAAAAATTTAGAAAAAGACGTTTATCCATTAATGATTTAATAACGATTGTGCGTGAGTGTAACGACTGGAAATCTCTACATTAAATGAAATGAGTGTGGAATTTGTATTTACCGATACTCTGTTCAAGTGTTGTATACACCAACGTTAGCACGGATAGTGCGAACACAAATATTTTTATTGTCAAATTTGCATGAAACATGATAACGGAGACTTTTCTGTACAAATACTGACATTGAACTTATTCACAGCACGATTGGAGAGTAATCTCAAATGTAATCTTACATACGCACATATATATATATATATATATATATATATATATATATATATATATACATACATACACACTGCCAGTCAGAAGTTTGGGATTACTTCTATTTTTCATTAAAATGCGAAATTAAATTGAAAAGTACTTCACAATTGTAGGTGAAACTTTTATTGAATAAGAAAAATACAATAATTTATTTAACATAATAAAAATTAGTCAAAATAAAATTAACACTAGAACTACCAAGAGCGTCATTTTGACGATTTTCAAATTTCGTGCTTAAAAATTTCGATATGGTTTATGTATTGTTCTAGAATTTTATGACGACTTTTAATGAAATATAGAACAGTTAAATATTCCTATTCAATTTCCACTTAGCTACTTTAACTTCCATAATTAGTATGACCTATACCTATTTCTACCAAGACACGTCAAATTGACGACATTAGCAATCTCAAAATTTATATTCAAGTGAATGTAAATACGTATTGATGTCCATCCTTGCATACACATATATCGCTTTCAGACATTTCCTGGAAAAATTTTAGGTACATTTTTCCTATGAAAAATGTATTATTGAATGATCCAAAGTGTTCGGCAACCGTTATAACGGGATCTATTTTGTTCGGATTATGATTCGGTTTAGTACTAAACGCTCTAACTGGTGAATGTAATCAGGTTGCAATCATTATCAGTTGTACTTCTAATGTGATAAACTTCTTGGTTGAAATTCCCCAAAATAGCCACAAACGCAGTAAGCGATTGCGAATATGTTCAGATACTGAATCGGATATCCGAACAGAAACCGAACCAAGACAGCAAAAAGACATTGCTGTCGACGGTACTGAATGGGAAGAATTAGGGAATGGCTGTGTTGGTAGATTGTTATTACGTACTATATTCAAGGATACTTCGGGCCCAACTGGTTATGCGAAGCGAAACATTATGCTTGGTAATGTTAGTAGTGTATTTCGGCTTATAATTGATAATAGAATTATGAGCCACACAAAAGCTTGCACGGAGCTACAGGCCAGAAACATTTTACAGAACGACTGGAAAATTACTATGGACGAATTATATACTTTTATAGCCATTTTGTATGCTCGAGGAGCCTACGAAGCAAGAAACATGAAGTTATCGTATTTGTGGTCCAAAAAAGATTGTGGTCCAAAAAAGATTGTGGTTCAAACGTTAAATTTGTGGTCCAAACAGAGCGGTTTATACCTGTAATGCATACAACAAATATGTTTGTGGCAAGTGTTCATCACAGATAACATGTATTTATAAAATATGTGATTCATAGTTATTCCATACATATCAAATGTGCTATAATATAAATGCAAATAGAAAGTGTTTTTGTTTGTTCTTTTTGTATTAATAATTAATGAATTATTATATTAAGTGTTGTTTTTGTTAAATTATATTCTTTTATTTACATAAACTAAGTGAACAGTTAAATTGAAAGCCATGCTCAAAAATACGTCAATTTGACGCGTGCGGTAGAACTAGGTATATATGTAACATCGGTAGTTCTAGTGTTAAACATAATAAAATAAAACAAAATTTCTTTAAAATAGTCGTTATATAGAGTTTTTGTCAAAAAAAATCTACCTTTGCATTAAATTAGCGTTTTGCAACTTTTTTACACCAGCGGACTGGGGAAAATAGGAAAAATATTTCACGGACCGACTGACTGCTAAGACAGAATCAAAAACCAATGTGGATAGTATTTTATTTATTAAATCCAATGTTATAAGATTAAAATTTTTAGCTAGTGCGACATCTGTTGTTGCTTAGAGGTCAGAAAATTTGATATATGTGGATGGAGCGCTGTTTTTAAAAGACGAAACACTGCAATAACATCCATTCGATTTCTCTCTTTGGTTTTTATTACTGATATGGCTGAAAAAATATTTTTACACAAATAGGAAGTCGAAAAAACGATCAACAATTTTTAAACTTTATAATTTAGAGATGGATATTCTTTTTCGAGTGATATCCAAAATTGAGACAATGATTGCATTTTATGTCTGGACATCAGAAGACAACTCGATCAGCTTTTGTTTTTCACGAGGATCAAGAGTATATGATTTTATATCTTCCAAGAAGAGGTTATTAATCCAGAGGTTACCTTTACGAGGATCCTCATTTCCAGGGAAATAATTATTAAAGTGTTCAGCTAACGCCCTTAAATGTTGACTTATTATGTTGAATATGACTTTCTGGTTGACATCAGCAGCAATCAAAAATTCTCCCAAAAATTGAAACATTTTCGGGAGAAGCGACTATCCTAGCTTCTTTTTGAATGCATCCATTTTATTTCTCAGTGTAAAAATATTTGTACAAGACCTCTGGATTTCTGGCGGACTGCCGGGAAATTTTCGCAGACCGATTTCATTACCAATCTTGGTATGATGCGGTCTATTAATTTTTTTATTGTTTCTGTTGAAACATTTCTCTATTTTTCTAGTACCATATTTCAAACATTTTTTCTTTGACGAACATTTTTTTTTATTTTTTTGTTGAGCTGTTCCCATAAAAGCTCCATAGGATTAAGGTCCGGAGATTGTGTGGCCAAGTCATATTTTTCAAGAGACTTTTAAGGCCTAACACCACTGTAGAAATTTCAAAAAATCAATTTTTTTTATTGGCTTAAAATATACTTTGAACCTTTTAGAATATAATACAAAAGGTTTCATTCTGAAAAAAAAATTTTCTTTTGAAATTTCGGGACTTATACCTGCCGTCTTCGGCCGCTCCGAAACGGCCGATCGAAACTTTAAATTGATTTTTCTCGAAACGACTTTTTCTCAACGGGCACGCAGCATAACTTAAACAGTTTTTTTTCCAATCAATTTGAAATTTTAATCATGATTTTATTATTATATTTCGCAGTGAATCACGTAGGGGATTTTTAATAAATTGATTTAAACAATTTTTATAAACAAAAACGTGCCTTTTTTTTATGAAAATTGAAATTTTTTTTTCAATTCGCTGCCAAATTTACAAAAATCAATATTTTCAAAATCCCCTACGTGATTCACTAGCTATTGACATCAAGAATAAGTGAAATTTTTTTTTTGTTCCAAGTTCAAGTGTGCGACAATTATGCTGCGTGCCGCGGAGCGCTTCCGATGAAAGGAGCCTCGAATTATTGGCTCTAAATCAGCCATTTTGTATTTTTTTTACTTTATATTTTTAGTCAATATATTATAGTATAATGTTAGATCAATAACATATCAAAATATTTTTTCTTTCCAACTTTTCTTTCCATTCAAAAAAAAATTCCCAAAAAAACGCTTTTTTTTCGCGATTACAATGGTGTTAGGCCTTAATAGTGGAGAAAAACATTTTATTACCTCTCATTCTAAATAAATAATGTGCACATGACGGAAAAACAACAGGTTTCTAATTACCTATCACATTTGTGTGAAATAATGAATTTTAAAAGTGATCTTAAATTTTTGACCGGTAGTGTGTGTATATATATATATATATATATATATATATATATATATATATATATATATTAATTAATGAATTTTAACTCCAACACCATCGAAATGCATCAGCCGATATAATTATAGACTATATAATTGTAAATAATAAGTGAACAATAAGTGATTATTGAATACTTTAAACTATTGTGGTGTTGGGGTTAAAATACATTTGTTTAAAGTGAATCAATCATAGTTCTAAAACAACAAATAATTATATTAATTAAATTTTGAATAATTTTTGTCACATAATTTTCTTAGATCGATAAATTATAGTCTATCACACATTTATATACAAGTTGGATAATTAAGTCTAATACAAATTGCTAAAAATTTCTTGAAATTTTTTGTTTAGACATCGTAACAGAGACTGATTGTTGAAGTGATAAAAGCGTTGATTGTTTTGGTTTACAAGTTGAAACTTGCTTTAATAAGTTACAACGTATACTGCAATATAAATTGATTTGGGCAAGAAAGTGAACTAAATTCTCGTTTATATTTGTAACCAACCTCGTATGTCGAACTAAATATTTTTTTATAATTATATCAGCTTAAATTACTTTCAAGTGGATGATATTTTCCTTCGATCTATAACACACAATCGTTTTTTTTTTAAATTACTGTATGGAAAAATAAAAGAATTTGTTCTTACACTCGACAGTAAATAGTTTTACATTATTTTAAAAGTCAGTATTTTTTAATTCCGTTCCTGCAATTCATTTATTTATATATATATATATATATATATATATATATATATATATATATATATTATGATAACTCTTGTTAAGATCTTTGTGGTGTATCACAAAAGAATATTGATTCTAAAATCTAAACAAAACAGTTACCATACATACAAATATCTTTAAATGTGAATTGGATGTTAAAAAAAATATATTTATTGCATACGAGGGTGTTCAAAAAGTTCCTGGAAAATGTAAATAAAAACACAGCAAATTGAATTAAGCTCTTTATTTTTCAACATATGTTCCATTTAAATTAAAACAAATGTCTATACGGTGTCCACATCCTTCTAAGCCCTTCCGGTAGAAATCAGTGTTCTTCGATTCTAGCCACTGCCCTACAAAAAGATTTCATTTCATTTATCAACTCCCAGTGAACGCCTTTAATATATTTTTTTAAATTTGTTAATAAATAGTCTGTTGAGGCTATATTGAGGATGCTGTAAAAACTCCCATCGGTATTCACGCAACACTGCTCTGGTAGAATTTGCAGAGTGATCCGGTGCGTTGTCATGGCGAAACATGAGACGCTGATGAATTATTTCAAGCCGTTTTTCTCTTAAAACTGCTTGCAATTTTTTTAAAATTGTTTTATAATATTTTTCAGTTATCGTTCTTTGGTCTTCAGAGCGACATTCCATTAGAATCTCAAAAAATGTTGGACATTACCTTCATAGCTAATTTTTCTGATTTAGCCTTCATGGAAGCACTTTAACCCTTCGGTAACCATTGTTTTAATTGTTGCTTATTTTCGGAATCAAACTGGTAGATTTAAATTTCGTCACCTGTAGCAATTATCTTTAGAAAAATAACAGAATCGACGGCAAATTTATTTAAAATTCGAAACGAATAGTCAACGCGTAATGCCAGCTGATCTTCGTGTAACAATTTCGGCACCCATCGCGATGAGAGCTTCCTTAAATTCAGGTTATCTTTCAGAATGCTCTGCGTCGATATACCTACAGTCTGAGCTATCATTTTCACTGTTATTCGGCAATTCCTTTTCATTAAAGTTTCCACAGCACGAATTTTTCTTCAGAAATGGAAGTTAACGATCTTTTATTTTGACTGTCGTCTTTGATGTTTCCTCGACGTTAATAAAACGATTAATCCATTCATGAAAAGTAGTTTTCTTTGGTGCATTGACTCTGTAAACATCTGTGATAGCCTTGATAATATCAGGATTTTTTCAACCTTATTTAACCAGGAATTGAATATTAACCAGTTGCGCTGGCAATTAATTTTCTTGCACGCGTGGTAAATCCGTCCAAAGCAATTCGCAGCGAGTTGGTATTTGAAATTATTTTTTTTATAAAGTTTTAGACACACACACATATTGATATTAAATTAAAACTCTTAAATTGATTACCAAATTTATTAATAATTTTTGAAAAGGAGTATTTCTTGTGTTTTGGTACGTTTGTTATTTCACCGAATAGAATAGAGGTATTAAAAAATTCCATATCCATTAGATAAAAGAATATTTTTCTGTAACTTTTTGCAAATTTTCTCATTAAAGGAAAAGATGATAAAGATGATATCTTGCAGGTCCACTCCACCCATACCATCATTGTAATCTAAAACTATATTAGGTTTTGTAATATTTCCATTTTGGTCGGTATAATTTCTAATTTTTTTCTTTCTTCTGTAATCATTTCTGCTTCGGAATGTTTTGAAGAAGGCAAATATATATCTTTTTTGTCCTTCCATTTTACAGCTAAGATACCATTGCAAGATCTTGAAAAAACTTCAAATCTTTTTAATTTTGTCGCTGCGAGATCTTTTGGCATATTCTTTCTATTAGATCTGACTGTTCCGATAGTATTAATTTTTTGCAAATGTAATTTCCGATACAGTTTTGATGACGAATACCGGTTATCTAAAAAGAGGGTGTGTCCAAAATTAACTAAAGGTCAACATAAATCCAGTACAACATTTTCTGATGCGCTATTATCAGAATAAAATAATTCTTGGATAAAATAGTTCTTTATAATAATAAAAAAAATTATTGTGTATTATAGTTATTTGATTATTATTCAATGAAAATATTTATAATTAATGAAGTTCTACAAAAACGCACTTGTATGCCTTCAAAACAGAAGTGTGACATTTGCTAACTGAACTCCGATGTTATATTTAGCAAAGATCACACGACGTGCTATGCACGTCATATCGGCATTTGGTACAGATAGCAGTCGACGTGCATAGCACGTCATTCCAGCGCATGTGGTTAACTCCCACTTGAATTTCAACCATGTTCGTAAATGCGAGGTGATTTCAAACTGACATAACACCACCCATAAGTATCGTGTAGCATTGTCGCGAATACTCAAAATAACACAAGTTTGAACAGGTTTACACTTGCATCAACTGATTATAAATATTGTATTCCGTTTATGAATAATAATCATTTTCCAGGAATTTTTGAAACACCTATGTATCTTTTTATAATCTTCGAAAATTACATTGGGATAGGTAGTTCGGTTATTAATTAGTTATAAATTGAAATAAACATACTCGTTTCGTTTATTAAATTGGTTTTGTTAAAAAATATACATATTTACTGCATATTAATGTGTATTTAATTATTATTAAAAAATGCTATTAACTAGAAAAATATGGTTTTTATATCTACGAAGTATTCAGTAAATAAAATAATTAAATAAATAAAAACAACTTTTGCTTTGCCGTTCTAACAAATCCACTTACATAAAAATAAACCACTCAGTCCTAATATCATTAATTTTGTAAAAGTATTCACTAATCACTTATTGTTCATTTAATATTAATAATTGTGATTACTGAACATTTTTAAGGTGTTTAGCCGAATCGATTCATTTATGTAAAATGAGAAACATTTATTTTAAATTCGAATCTTTGTTTCAATCAAAAGAGTGTTTAATATCGACGTCTTATACAATTACTAATTTACAAATAATCATAACTTAATAGACTTTATCGTTTCAATTAGAAGTGTCTGCACCCCAGACTTCTTTCTCAATCCATGGAACGAAAGCAGACACCCTCGTGTAAACACCTGGACTGTTCGCAACGCCGCACGTTTTCCCAAAGGACGTAACACCTACTATGTAATACATACAGTAGACGTCGTTGTTGTATATTTGAAGAGGACCTCCGGAATCTCCCTAAAAATCAGATAAACGATTTTATTTCAATCGGTCATCGAAGTGTTGTGTATGGTACCTGACACGTGTCTTTCTCTTCGCCAGGTTTTCCTCCGGCGCATAACTGCGTTTCTGGTAAGATGCCTTTAGTTAGCTTTCGTGTCGATATGACCGATCTATAACTAGTATTACATCTGTCCTGCGTGTAGTATTGTAAAGTGACTTTGAGCAAGTCGTCGCTGGTAACGTCTTCGTACTGGATCGCTCCCCATCCGGTCGCTATGTACTTTTCAGGATTGTTATCCTCGCCGTATAGACAGATCGGCCGGACAAAGGCGTCTATTTTGGCTCTTTTGTCCAGTTTCAGTAGAGCGATATCGTTATATTGAGACGGTGGTAGATAATCAGGATGCTTGATGATACGTTCGATGTTGAAATCTTGTGTACTTACGCCATCGTCAGTAGTCGCTATATTTAAGTCACCTAATCGGACGTAACGAGCCTCTCCTCTGAAAAAATCGTTATTCGAATAGAAAATACCGGAATACCACGCATTATCCGGACTATTTGAAACCGGCCTAATCTAAACATTAACTAAATACAAAAAACGTTAATTGGTTCCAAACAAATTTTTTTCCCTGTTTTTCAGTAAATAAAACGAGGGTAATATATTCAAATGTTTGTATGTACCAACAAAATAAATCAGGGGTTTATATATTCATTTTAAATACATTTTAAATTAATTTTTAAATGGGTTATTACAATTTAATTATCAAAAAATCGACTTTATTCTAAAGTTGAGAATCGAAAACTAACAGATATATAAAAAGACCACAAAACTAGAACTGCGCATGCGTTGCGCATAATGTGCATATACAATTTCGGTTTTCTTTTTTATTATGTTTTCATAATAAAGTGGAAAACTTGAATATTTGCGTATAAAAATAATTTTATGTGTTAATTTTTTGAGATTTTTTTCAAGAAAAACTTTTTAGTAGAATTTTTTCAAGCAAAAATTTTTTTTCTGGAAATTTTAAACCGGACTATAATAAAACCGGATTAATCGAGGTACTAATGTACATGGATTGATTATTTTCTTCAATAGAAAAAGTTGTTCGTCTAAAATGTTTGAAATAGTATTCAGTAATATATTTTATTGAAACTACAATTGGGGATAAATACATAAATTCATTTTGTGAAAAAAAAAAAAATTCATGAATTTCATTATCAAATATTGGATGTAATTGACCAAAAATACACTCATTGACGTATAGAAACGTCTCGGCATCTAACGATTGATTTTAGTCTAAATGACTAAATCGAATTTCTCATAATAAAAATCTATTAACACCATATCGAAGTTTTGAAAATAATCAAAGGGAATGTATATTATCTGTATTTAACTAAAAAACATCAATAAATATAATCGAAGGGTTAGAAAATAAATTCTATTCAACAGTTTATTTAGCGTGGATTCGTTGCAACGTCTCCACATCCGATCTAAATGTCTAAAACTATTTTCTCCATCGACCCGTTTATGAATTCTGTTTCCAAGTGATTGTAAATTAGCTGTAAATAATCAGAAATCATCTCATGATTTATATAAAACGATACTTACAAATCTTGATGATATATGCAATGCGCAGCAGTAAGCACGAAATCTTCACTGATCAACGAACCGCCACAATCCCATTCTTTTTGATCTTCTGGACCAAAACCGACGATTGCCTGAAAAAGTATATATGAATTTAGTTCATGCAATCGAAATAATTGATATGTTTTGTTCGTTCTTTTGAAGTTGACAAATTTTTTGTCATCTCATAAACAGTTCTACTTAATTTATTGACATTGAAGAATGCCAAAATGTATATACAGTCTTTAAAAAGTACCGGGAATTGTTTATTTAAAAGATTTCCATTAAATGAATCTTATTTTTTGGTGGGTAAGTTCGAAATACTGCAATTGAATTTTATATCAAGTTTGTACATGATTTGTTATTTAGTTTGTTTATGTCAACTGTCTATATCAGTCGATTAGAGGTACCAAAACAGATTTTTATAATGGATAGACTTGTCGAACAAATAGTTTGCTTTAAATTTTGTATTTTGAATGAAATTTCTTCTGCCGAAGTGCTAAAAATGTTAAAAAAATCTATGGTGATACTTGTATGTTAAAAACATGGGCATATGAGTGGTACAATAAATTCAAAAAGAGTCGTGAAGTTGTTGAAAATTTGCATATATATATATATATTTATAAAGAAATGTTACCATATGTGGAAACTCTTTCTTTTCTGCCTTTTCTCCACCGACGATCAATGGTTTCGAAACAAATCCACAGAGTGACACGTTGGTTTTAGGTGCGTTAGGTAATGGGATTTGTTGACGTCTTAAAACGAATACTTTTTTTCCATACTCTTTACATTCTGAAATTTAATTCGTTTTTAAATAATAATTCATAATAGAATCGATTATTTCAACTATATGTTAGTATTGGACTCTATTATAATTGTTATAGCTCTATGGAAAATAAAAAAAAAATTTTCCAACTTTTATTTTTATAATTATTTATCAGTTGAATTTTTAAATACAAAATCCATTTCGTTAATCGACTGATTTATTTAAAAGTACAATAATAAAACTATTTTTATTTATTTTATATTTCAAAATATTGAATAATTTTTTTTTTATTATTTATTTGAGTTGAATCATCACATTTAAATAAACAATTTTTTAGACTTATTTTTCTTATACATTTTATATTAAAAATAATTCAAGCTTTCGACATTGTTTTTCTTTTAAGCTAATTAAAATGTATTGATTTTGAAATATTCTTGTGTTGATGCTAGTGATTTGTGTTATTATTATTCATTTATGTTACTGTTTAACATTTTTAATTTCAAGTCAGTGATTTTTCTTAAGAACAATTTAATCTTTTATCATTTGAAATCTTATTATTCTGTATTTTTCTAATATTTATTTTTATTTTCCTTACATTATTCAATCTCTCAATAATCTTACTCCTGGTTATAAAAAAACATATGAATTAAATTTCAAGAAAAAAATACTATCATACAAATTACCAATTCCGGCAGTTCGAATCACCGAATCGCATTCACCACAATTTATAGGAATTTTACTTGACCACGTGAATGTAATTACCAGAAAACATTTTTTTACAAGTTCTTACTTTCTTGATGTATTTTCAAATCAGAATTGCAGCACACAATTGGATTGAGTCCTTGAAATGAACAAATCTGAGGATTGGTCCCTTTCTTGATCATTTCTTGTGCCGAAGGGCAGTCCTTTAAGAGTTTACATTTGCCTGTTGCCGAACACGAAGCTCCTGAAGTTGAAAAAAAAGTTAGAAGAACTTTTCTGTTTAGTTTTGAAATAAATCTTTTGATATTATTTTGAATACACATTTAACAGTGAATCAATTAAGTATTTTTATGAAATTTCTATTAGTTCTTGTAAATTGTAATACAGTAAATGGTAGAATAGTTCTATATATCCTTAGTATTTTTATTATAAATACTTTAAATAATATTGGTGATTCACATTCCCTTTACCCTAAATTTTTGTTGATCATAAATACTTTAAATGTTTATTTTCCCAGTTTCATTTCTGTAATTGAATCTTCGTATAAATTATACAATGATTTTATTTAATTATGGTTTATATTTGAATCTTTTTCTAACATTTGTCATACTTTAGTACTGCTTGGTTTGATTTATATGGTCATCCAAATGTGACGCCTAGATGTGTTTATTAAAAAGAAACATATGTAAAGGGTGGTGTATAGGGACACATGTGTATAATTTTTTTTCTTTCCTTTTAATAAAACACAAATCTAGGCGTCACATTTGGATGATTCTTTATAAGTATAAGATGAATTTGTTCGTCGACTTTAGTGTTTATTCAATATGTTAGACGTAATTTAATTTTATGATCAAAAGAATAATCACTGGGTTAACGAACAAAATATTTTCAAATAACCAAGTGATGCGAAATCACTCTGCAAAGACCGCAATCGAAGCTGTGCTCGGGCCGCAGTGTACACCTCTTGATCCTGCTGCGAAAGATGATGGGCCTGAGGTAGCTCTGGTAGAAAAAAGTAACTGGCTGATTTTGACAGTACACCATTTTGTATGACAAATGTTACATGCAGCGAATGTATTAAACAGCGCCATTTTGTTTGAAAGGTAATTTGATTCATTTCCACAAAACAATAAAAGAACATTCATTTTGTTTTTAGTGAATTGAATTATATCTCATGAACCTGGGTAAAACAAAACATTTCAAACCTAATTCACTGAAATATTTGAAAAATCGCGAGGATCTGAAAGTCCAGATCGGAAAAAATTTTTTGAAAAAAATATTAACAAAAATGTGACGAGGTGGGTACCCGGGTACCCGGGTGCGCACATAAGGGTTAAAAAGAAACATATGTAAAGGGTGGTGTATAGGGACACATGTGTATAATTTTTTTTCTTTCCTTTTAATAAAACACAAATCTAGGCGTCACATTTGGATGATTCTTTATAAGTATAAGATGAATTTGTTCGTCGACTTTAGTGTTTATTCCAATAATTTAATTTTGATAGAATATACTGGGTTAGGAACAAAATATTTTTACTATTAACTGATAGATGGAGGAGGTTTAGTTGATTTTGACAGTACACCATTTTGTGATATATTCGTTTGAAAGGCGACATTTCACAAAAGATTTAAGTTATAAGAAAAAAAAACTAATATTGTAATTCACTGTATGAAAATCGGTATTGGTGCTGGAAATGATATTGGACAAAAAGTTTAAATAATTAAATTTGTTGTTCAAATTCGGTATTTTACTAGCTAGCTCGTTGATATTAAAATATGTAACGTTGAATGTACCAATCCATAGTAAAAAAATATTTGTTATGGTTCATTCTTTCTATAAATGTTTTTTTAACATATTAGAAATAGTATACTGACTTAATGATTGTTCCAAATTTTCTTATATTAAATGTGATGAGTGAAAAAAATTGTACTCGACAAATGTCTGTATAGCTTATATTACTATTTTGGATTTTTGGTTTTTAGTTTAATTCTAATCCTACTTTTTTACATGAAAAAATGATTCTCCATGATTCATGGCATTTTCAAATTTAACAAAATAAGAATTTTTAAATATTTTAATGGAAAGAGAGTGTGAGACGAGTGGTAATGGGCCGTGAATACTGTATGCACGTTAACTAGTGTCGAAAGGCCCATTTGCACCTACAATCATAAGCATTGGACGGCTATAGACGTCATTTACGTCAACGTGTTAATAATTAATCGTATTCAATTTAATATTGTTTGCAACTAATATTGTACAATTTTGAATATTCAAATCAGTCAGTTTATTACTCGCTTAAAACGATTGGCGACTAAAAATTAATTACGACTAACGATTCATTTTTTAATTGCTAGTTACCAATTGACTTAAAAACGACTAATTTCAAATTAATCGTTTTATTATTCGTTTGAAACGACTAACAACTAGTCAGTTAATCGTAACTAACGATTAACATATAAAATTATAATTGAAATGAAACAAGAAATATAATTCCAGAAAAAAATATAAATATTTGTTCAATCATATTTTATAACATATTTTTTTTTGTTCTTGTGTAATTTGAGTCCGTAAATAAAAATGTAGGTTATCATTTATGTTTTGCGATACGTGAAGGTCAGATTATGTGCAATTTCTGTTATAAGACATTGATAAAACTATTAGATTTTTTTTTATTCTTGAACGATAATTGTACTCAGAAATTAAAATTCTTTAATAACAGCTAAAGTATTTAAATGAATGAACTGAAAACGATAAAAAATGTACATACCTATCGATAGATCGAGTCGATTTTGAGCTACGCTCGTATTGATGAAAAACATAAACAAGAATATTAACAAATACCAAGAAGACATGTTCACGTTGAATGCTTCACAATCACATGTTTCGCTTCCAGCGCAAGTAATAACACTACCATCGTCTGTACAGTTTTGTAAGTATTTATTCTCTTGAGAAATTATCATATGAATGCAGTAAAAAAGCATTATAGTTCGTGTAGTGTTACTACAGGGCCGAACTAGACATGCAATAATATTGATTGAAATATTTATGTACCTTTTTACATTTGTTTAGGAGTTCTGTTGATGTCTAACCTTATTAATTCTAAGGACAGTTGCTAAAAGTTGTAATGAAACAAGGTAAAGAAAAACTTCAGTTGAAGAATAGTAACTCATACAAGTATTCGAATACATTTTCAAGTTTATGTTAGCACTAAAAAAATTAAGTATCTGACTTTGAATCAACGTTTTTATTATTATAAATTAATAAAATTATAAAAAAAGTAAAAATTAACTTCAAAGTTATATTGGAATACATCATTAATGTTCATAGTATGTTTGGACTGAACTGTAATTAAATTAACTTTTCAAAATCAAATGATCGGGAAAATCCTTAAAAACTATTCTGATTTCATTTCTTGTATTAGTAATGAATAAAAGCATGATAGTAGTAATATGGCGTCTACACATTTCCAAATTTCAATTGAGTTAAGAAAAACCATAATTCGTTATAAAATTGTGTGCCAAATAACAGGATTGTAGATCGGAACAAAGTTGTCAAACGAACGTTGCTTAATACGTCAAATAAAACTAAAATTCCATGTAAGTGTTCTAAACCTTTCTATAGAAGTTGAGAACCGACTTGATAAAAAAGTGAATCCAGAAAATAAAAGGGTTGTTTTATAAAAGCATGATTATAATGGTAGAGTTGCGAGGAAAAAATCTCTTGTAAGCGAGATTAATTCAAGAAAGAGGTTACATTTTACAAAAAATATGGCAACAAAGATCTTACGTTTTGGGAGCACACAAAAAGATGAAAGCAGATGCAATGTTTTCAAATCAAATAGTAGATTATATGTGTGGAGAAGACTCGACGAAGAACTCAAGAAAAAAAACTGGTTCTGTGATAGAAGATAATGATCACATGCACAAGACATAAATTATTAGAAATTGGCTTTTATATAACTACCCTAATATTTAGGAACACCATCTCAGTTTCAGATCTAAATGCTATTGAGCATTTTTATTGATTTACTTAAAGAAAAGTTATTTAAAAAAACATTCAATATCTAATTAAAATGAACTAAAAACGACATTAATCGAAAAATGGAGTAAAATTAACCCTTATCGGTCGTATGTCACCTCTGACGTGACATTACAACTTTGCTCTATCAGTCGTATGTCACGTGCGAGGTGACAAGACTGAACAAGTAACAACGTCCTCATTGCTGAATGTACACACTATATGTTTGTATAGTTCAATTCTTACTCG
Organism: Neoneuromus ignobilis; assembly: GCA_029203775.1. Lineage (NCBI taxonomy): Eukaryota > Metazoa > Arthropoda > Insecta > Megaloptera > Corydalidae > Neoneuromus > Neoneuromus ignobilis. The sequence continues at coordinate 3,049,986 of CP092096.1, read as the reverse complement.
ATAGCAGACAACACATTCTGTCATATTTCACCAATTATTTTATTGATATTATAATATTTTATTCCTCCAAAAATGAATAAAGAAAACTGTAGCAATATGGAAAGTAACAGTGATAGTTGTAGTGAAATATGTGAAAATTTGAATATTCGGCAAGTGATTTTAATTCTTGTGATGAAGCTGCATATCTTGCAACCTCATTTCTAAGGGAAGCATAATGACTGGATTGTATGTTCCAATCGGAAGTTACCTGGAGGAAGAAAGACGACTAGATATTTCTGCGAAACTTGTAACAGATCATTCCTTCATGTAGGGGAAAATGTTTCAAAAAATACCACACGTTGAAAAAATATAAATGACATTTAAGCTTGAAGATTACACGTTTAATGAAATGTAAATATTTTATGCACAAAACTATCTTTTTATATCAAGTAACGTTAGTTACTCTTCTCTTATAATAAGCACTCAAATATATCTCTGACTTAGCGGAAAGTTAAGTACAAAATGCTAACGTCCGATAAGGGTTAATTATTTTCTGCTGAAAATTAGAGTTTATGCCTAATCGCTTGATAGGAGTTAAAAACAAAATGGATTATCAACTAAGTATTAATTTAAGGAAATATTTTTATTAATTCAAAGACAATGAATTTACGATGTGTTCCATTATAATTTTGAGGTTATTTTTTACTTTTTTTGAAGGTTTTGTTAATTTTTAATAGTAAAAACGTCGACTCAAATTTAGCTGTTTTATTGTTTCATTATAATTTTAAGTTACTGTATTTTTCTTTATTAGAATTCAAAGTTGATAATTATTTGGTTGTAGCATATGAAAGCATCTCTCTTGGTGGGGGTGGAGAGTGTTTATTTTTATTTATAAAAATTATTTTAAAAAAAGTAGAGATGTTTGGAGTTTTATTGGCAAATGATACATTTTATATACATTAATAAATTTATAAAATATTTTTTATTCGATTAAAAGTACGAAAGAAAAATATAATCAGATTATAAAATTTTATTTCTGTAACGTTTCTAAACAACAATTGTAATAATATTGAATAATATTGTATTCTATTATCATTAAATTCTCTGTGATTAAACGATCAAGTACAAAGTACAATCATTCCCAGATAGTCTTTTCAATCCACCGTAAATAAAAAGATACTTTCGTGTAAACTTCCGGCTTTGTTCTCATTTGACAATTATTTCCGAACGATCTTACACCGACCAGTTGATACATACAGTGCATATTCTTGTGGTAGATTTGTAAAGGACCTCCGGATAATCTCTAAAATAAAAACAGGCTCGTGTAAACGAACAAAATGGAAATTGAAATTATGTTCGTAGCATAATTACACCGCACGAATGTTGTTCGTATTTTCCTATGACAGTACATATTTGACTCTTGGCGATGATCCCTTGATTCAACCTTTTATCGTTATAACTGCGATTGCATTCGTGTTCTGGATAATAATTCATGACGACGTGCTGTAAGTCGCTACTAGAAACGTTATTCTTGCCGAGAACGCCCCATCCGCTCGTTATAAATGTTTTCGGGGAAACGTTACTGTCGTACAAACAAATTGGTCTGACTAACACGCTGATTAATATCTCTTTATTCAATTTGAGTAGTCCGATGTCGTTGTACAAGGACGATTTTTGATAATCGGGATGTGCGATCCGCTCGATTACATCGAAGTATTGTATTTCGGTTACGTATTCTAAATTTCGTTCATTGTCGCCCAATCGTACGAAACTCGCTTCTCCGCTATAAAAATAATCCTAATTTTTTATTTACGAATTTGCAACCCTTGTAAAATTCAATTTTCATCAATTATCTATGTTCATATAGAGAAGATAATAATAAATCGGATTGCAGAAGACTGGAGGAAAAAAAACGAATGAAAAAATAAATAGCCGAGGGAAGTTATTATGAACATTTTCTAAGATTGGTATTTTCATTTAGTATTATCTGTCGTTTCTAAACGTTCATAAATCGTTTTCGTACTTACTATGTTTTGTGATTTAGACATTTAGCGGATGTTAAAACGAATCTCTTACTGATTAAAGAACCTTCACATATCCATTTTTTCTGATCGTTTAGAAATTTATATCCAATCAGTGCCTAAAATTGGAACGATAAAAAGAATAAAAAGAATTATAAAATTACAAATCATTTTTTATAAATATAAATAATCGCTATTTATAAAATAAAATCTGTTATATCGAATCCCATACTCAAAACACCTATCAGAGAAGAGTATTATTCGACTAAATTTTCATTCGATTGGAAATATGATTAAAAATTTAGTCATAATTTCTTAGTTGTAAAAATGGTTAAAAATCTAATAACTAAATTTTCATCTAATCAATCACTCGATTAAAAAATTGTCATTTTAATCATTTTTTTCACTAAAAAAATTAATCAGATAAAAATTTAGTCGGATAAAAAATATAAAAAATTACTAAAATATCAAGCAAAGTTTTTTTCCCCTTAAGTATTTGCTTCTTCTTCAGAAATGAATTTCTTTGTTAAACAGAATTCATTCCATTTCATCGTCTAAAAGATGGATTGAAAAATGTAAACATATCCCTTATTTGTCTTTTAACTGTTATACATATTTCTGTGAAAATAATTTAGAAAGTATTATATTTCATTGATCATCCTTTAAAATTCAATTTAAATTATTTGTAATTTCTTCAAACAAAATCATTTTATTTGAAAATTTGATTTATAAATTTTAAATTTTTCGTGACGATTTAATTACTAGTCGTATTTAATAATTCAAATCAATCAGTTTATTAAACGTTTAAAATGATTGATGACTAAAAATCAATCACGACTAACAATTAATTTTTTAGTCGTTAGTCACTGATCGATTTAAAAACGACTAATTTCAAGTCAATCGATTGAATCGATAAACGACTAATAAATTAATTATAACTAACGATTAATTTTGCACGACTAAAATTTTAGTCTTCAATGAGATAATTTTTGCCCTACTCTGACACATACCATATGCGGATATTCAGAAATAGTAGCTCTCTCTCTGCCCATGATAAGAGCTTTTCCACCAAGAACACACGTCGATATATTCTTGTAAGTAGGATTTATTCTCGGTAGTGATTCTGTCACTTGGAATACATGAGACGCGAACTCTTTACATTCTAGAAAATACAAAATTGATTGTAGTAGAATATTTTTTGATAAAAAAACTTTTCGTATAATTTTTCAAACACTTGTGTACAATGGAATAATATTCTATTAGTTAATAAAATTTTTCGAACATTAACAATCAATCAGAATGTAATTATTTATTAAAGATTTCGTTAAATCTTTTTTTTTGATAGAATACATAATATAATATAATGTTTTTTAAAGCGTGTTAGAACTTTAAATTGAGTCCCTATCGAAAGTTCTACCTAACCTAAAAGACTCTTATATGTATGTATATATAAATAAAGATGTTTTTTTAGGTTAGATAGAACTTTCGATAGGGACTCAATTTAAAGTTCTATCACGCTTTAAAAATACCCTATACAAGGATTAATAATAAATATGAACGAGAATTTAATTCTTTTTCTTGGTCTAATCACTATCAGTGTTCAAATATATTTTTAATCAATCAGACTCTGTTAAGATGTCTGATCAATAGTTGTCAAGTAGTATTGAGCAACAAGCAAGAGTTTATGATTGGACAAAACCAATTCGAGAAGATAGATACCGTATGCAAAATGAACTTTCGTTAACTCTGACAATATTTCGAAAATTGAAGAGATTGTTCTAATCAAATATCAGTGCGTAGTATTATTTAATTTTGTTGAATAAGGAAGAGAAAGTAGTGTTTCGTTCTAAAAATGTTTTAATGTAAATATTTGGTCCAAAATTGGAAATCCTTTTAGTATCTCATTTAGTACTCGTGTGAAAAGTTGTAGAAGTATATAGATTTCAAAACCGTTTTGTATTGAAACCTGATTTCATCAAATATGAAATGTTCGATTTCGAATCAAAAGTTCGCTTTATTACATTTCAAACGATAAGCAGTACAATTAATCAAAGTATGTGCTTCAATTATTGCCAAAATTTTGCCAACTTAACGATAGCTTGTTTATGCCAGTAGCGAAAAATACTGGAGAGAGTGACGATGAAATCGTGAAAGGCGTTGTGCACAGCTTGTTGAGAATTGAATATTTTCCTTGCAAGAAGTGGTGAAGACGGTGGGTGATAGAGTTCCCAAGTCTAGCTTCTATAGTTTGAGTAGCATTATTTGTGTGACACGTGGTCGAGGATTGTTTTGCAAGAGGATTGACCTGTCTTTACTGACAAATCTCGGTTGCTTAATCGTAAGCACTCTCATCATTTCGTCCAATTTGTTGCAATAGACATCTGCTATAATTAATTGACCAGCTGTAATGGATAATACCAGTGTTGAACCACTAAACAGACACCATTAACTTTTTTTTGGTGAATATTCGGTTTAGGACTATTTCGGCACTTTATCTTTATCCAACCATTGTATCGAATGTTTGAGATTGTTGAAAGGAATCCATTTTTTAAATAAGATGTAGAAATGGTTCACTTTTATGTCATGGCAGCAAAGATATGCAAGATTCGAGACGATTTCTTTTCTAGCGATCGTTTAATTCATGTGGAACCCATCTATCCAGTTGATTTGTTCCAAACGGTCCAATATTGTTGGAATAATAACGTCAAACCTCGCTGCTAATTCATATATAGTTTGAGATGTATCCACTTCCACTACAGCTTCCAGTTCATCATTGTTCATCTTAGTCTCAACTCTCCCACTTAGCTCATTTTCAAGATAAACATCGCCAGGACGGAACTTTTCAAACCAACGACATATTCTACGTTCATCAGCTACATCCAAGCTGTCTGCATTGCCTAGGTTCCACGATGGAACTCATTCGAAAATAACACGAATTTTTACCTTATCTATGCTTTGGCAAAAAATTGCTCTAAGAAAGACAATTCGTTAGATAATCACAAACCAAAGTACGTTTGGAAGAGTGAGGATGCACCTTCACAAATAGCAAAGTAAATTGTTAGAGATATTAAATATAAAACTTAAGGAAATCGGACATTTCATATTTAGTAACTTAATGGTGTTATTTAAAAAAAATGTTCTTACTTTCTACATGTTTCTTTTGAGTTTCGGTACAACATACGATCGTACGTTCATAATAGTCACCATCGAACGAACAGATCGTCGGCAGTTGACGATTTTTGATATTTCCTCGTACGCTAGAACATTCATCTATGGGTCGACAGATTCCTGATTTGTTTGTCTGAGTCAAACATTCCTCATCTGCAAATTGAAAATAATATAAAGTGAATGTCATTTAAAATCGTATAGCTAATATTTTAAGAAGCTTGATTATTACACATATCTTTAATAAAACAAGTTGTTTTTTATTTGATTGTATGTTAAAATTCAATAAAATAACATATAATTACAAAATTCGATTTAAAATAATATTAAAAAAATAATTAATTGTTTTTGATACAAAATCCATCAGTCAGTTAAAATCGTATAGCAGAAGTATGTGGTAAAAAGGGATTTAAAAATGATTTAATAACACCACAATGGTTGAAAGTATTCAATAATCACTTATAGTTCACTTAATATTTATAAATATATTGGCTGATGCATTTCGATGGCGACGCCGTCATCGTCAGAGCCTTTCTGTTAAAATCTAATTAAATTTAAAACAATATTTTTAGTATTTAGTTGGAAATACTTTGTTATTTTCTACAGCTCGTAGTCGTTTAGGCATGGAAGTAACTAATTTTTCATTGTTTTTCCTTTTTTTCGTAGATTTTTTTTTAGATTATTTATGTTTGATATTGAAAGTGTTTGATTTTTTTTATCTAATTCATTCTAAATATGTTTAATTATATTAAGATCTGGAGACTGAGTTGAGGTTTTTATAACTTTTGGGTAGTTACACAAAGTTTGTATTCGTGATACGTGTGAGGAATGCTTTAAATCATTGTCAGTTCATAGATTGAAAGTTTTGTGGATATTCATTCTTCCAGCGCTCTGAGTCTTTTATAAATACAATGTTTTGAAATGCATTAAAATTGCACTAAATAGTCTTAAGCATAGAATGAAGATGTTCTTTTCTACTTTTCAAAAAAAAATGTCTGTAGATTTTTTAAATTATGTACGTTAAAACTTGCTGTACGATTTTAAATAACGTCTAGTTTTCGTACTTACAAAAAGTAATCCCAAATTGAAATTAATTAAAAAAAGTTTTCCTCAAAAATATATACTGTATTTTAAATGTATTTATTTTTTTCATCTAAAATTAATATAATATTTTATATCGTACTTGTGTTAAAAGAATTTTTAAATAAAACTTATTTTTATATTTACTGTACGATTTTAAGTGACACTCACTTCACATATTCAGAAAACTGTATAAAACAGCCATAATTTTATTTTGGAATAAAATGTAATGGAAATGTGTTTTTTCTTCTTGTAAAATCCACTCGAACATTTTAATTTTCATAATTTTTTTTAAATACTCTCCTGGACACTCTTGAGTTCTTATTGTTATCATTTATTTATCAGTGGAATTTACTTTATAATTTTTGGTATTTTTTAATACAAATTTTCCTTAATTTGATAATTATATTGTATACAGTTCATATCGATTTAAATCAAATTTCGAAAATAAAACTTTTTTTAGATCAAACTTTTGTAATAATTCTATTTTTGTCTAAACATTGATTTAATTTATTACAATTAACAGTAATATTTTTTTACTATGTTATTCATATAAAAAAGTTAATGACATTTGAATTGAAGAATTTAAAAGGAATTTTCGTCAGTTTTCTTTATCAATCTTTTTCAATAATTTTATGTTACATATTCGTTTTCGTTTATTGTATTTATGATATTAATTTTTAACTATTATATTTATATAAAAGAGGCAATAGGTCATTTGAACTAAATGTTTTGGAATATACTTTTATCGATGATAATACGATATTTTAGAATCCACGAACACAAATTCAACAATTCTATCTTTGGGGAAAATAAAGTAGAAATTAGGACGAAGAGGTATATACATATATAATACTATATCCATTATATAATTCTGAGAGTTGACAAATGTAAGATAAATACTTAAACAAAATTATAGTAAAAGAATAGTGATGTTATAGGAAGGTCGTATGTATGATAAAATAAGAAGAGACATAAAAAAGATACAGAATAGCAGATCATAATTGAAATTATTGAGAAGTGATTAAAGTTGTTTGGGTATGTGGTAAAGACTGGAATGAAGTAACATTAGTGTAGGATAGAAGAAATGACTGCGTAGTAGAAAGGGAAGTTAGTGATAAAGATGAATAAAAAGGAAATGGATAGAAAGAGACTTAATGGATTATAAATGGAGAAAAGAACTAAGCAGAATAATAAAAACTCACTTACCGATTGAGATATTAAGAATTTGTTGTGGTGTTGTAACATGAATTGTTATGAAGAGAATTGTAAATATGAACGGAAACATCGTGACTTTTATACAAGTCAATATAAATATACCGCGTGTACAATTAAGCACGACTTTTTATAAAATATGTTAGATACTCAACACTATTTAAATGTTGATTAAATTCTTGTAAGTGTATACGGATTTACTTAATCAGAATGTCGAATAATCGTATAAACATTATCGTCACGTTGCAAAAATTTGTGTAAATAGTGATATGATTATAAAATGTTTGATTTTTTTATACAATTCGATTGATGTACATCTACGAATATTGATTTTCAGTTTTGGAAAAAGAATATGAGACTGGTCTAGTTGGATTGACGGTCTCGATGGAAAAAAAACGTATAAAAGAAATATTTTTATTATGCGACGCTAATGGATTTTTGTTCGTCGTGTAAATAAATTTGAGTAAATAATACAGTCATGGTTCAGTAATGAACTAATAATTCCTGTTATCTAAAAAAATGATTAAGAGACGTTTTACATAGATTTCTTTTTATTGGGTTGATAAATAAGTAATCGTGGTTTTTCATTAATATTATAGATGTTTTTAGGTGTCATTCAATACAATATCTAACCTTATTCTGAATTGTAAATTCGTTATGAAATTTCACAAGTGATAGTTCAATTTTGATTTAGAAAGAAATTTTCGGTATAAGGTTATTTTGCTTTATTATTTCCATAAAGGAAAAAACGCAATGTGAGCTTAAAAAAGTTATGGCACCATGACAATACGAGACCACATACGAGGTCAGACAATTAAGTAATGCGACCGATTTTTTTTCTCGGCCTGTGGTAACACTGCGAACCTGTAATTCCGCCACCGTAATAGCAGATCCCTACTTTCTCGATTGAGACCTTGACCACCCTCGTACGATCATTTCTTCGCCAGCTGTTTAGTGTTTTGTAACAACGCGCGAATAGTGCATGTCACGAAAATGGAACAGAGAAATTTATTACTGGTTATTGTGATGAAAGTTATTACTAAAAAAAAAAAAAAAAGTTATTACTGGTGATGAAAGTTGGTTCTTTCAATATGACCCCGAAACTAAACGACAAAGCCAACAGTGGCTGTCCCCTGGAGCACCAAGGCCAAAGAAGGCGAGAATGAGCAAGTCCAAAGTGAAAACCATGTTGATTTGCTTCTTCGACAGCAAAGGGGTGGTTCACAAAGAGTTCGTACCACCTGGACAAACCGTAAATCAAGTATTCTACCGCAATGTGCTCGAAAAATTACGAAAAAGGGTGCTCAGAGTGCGTCCAGAGATCGCGAAGACTTGGGTTCTGCATCACGACAATGCTCCCTGTCACAGTGCGTTCAGTGTCTCTCAGTTTTTGGCGTCTAAAGGCATCGCAACGTTACCACAACCGCCCTATTCACCGGACATGTCACCCTGCGACTTTTTCCTATTCCCCCATATGAAAAAATTCGTCAAAGGTCGACATTTTGACTCCGCTGAAGATATTCAAGAATCTGTGACGAGGGTACTCGGAGAGGTCCCACAAAAAATGTTCCAGAATTGTTACGAAAACTGGAAAACTCGCTGGAATAAGTGTATAGATGCGGGAGGGGACTACTTTGAAGGGGATCGCAGCGATGTACCTTAATTTTTAAATATACTCGATTTTTGAATTTTGTCGCATTACTTAATTGTCTGACCTCGTACATCTTGGATCACTCGCTAAAAATTATTGGAGCTTAATTGGGATATGATAAAAATATGATACCACATGCACCATACCCCCTCCCCACTTCCTTACACCATTTGATTACCATTTGCTTTGTTCTTTACAAAACTTATTAAATGGTAAAAATCACTTTAGATCAGGTTATCAAACCGTATTTGGATCATTTTTTTTGCCCAGAAAAATCAAAATCTTTTTTTTGTACGAAATTATGAAAATGCTTAAAAGATGCCAAAAAGTAGTAGACCAAAATGATGAATATATTATTTAACACGTTCGCGGACAGAAAAAATTCAGTGATTTGCAAAAATAGACAGGTGATTTTTTTAAATTCATTGTGATGTCCGAATTCGATTAGATACATTTTGTAAGAGTAGTCAGAATATTACATTTTAACTCTTATCGGACGGTAGCATTTTGTACTTAACTTTCCGCTAGGTCGTAGATATATTTGAGTGATTATTGTAAAAGAAGAGTAACTAGAGTTACTTGATATAAAAAGATAGTTTTGAGCATAAAAATATATGATTTGGCGTCCTATATTTGTAAATGGAATACTTGAAGTTAAATTGTCTTCATCATCACTGTCGATTTCAATCCAATCTTCATCAAAATCAGGAACAATTTCCCTTTCCATTTCGCTTTCCTCTTCACTTGAATATTGAATAGGGATCAATTTTTTCCTTGACAAATATAACATCTGTATCACTGTCTCCTTCATCACAAGAATTAAAATCACTTGCTGAATATTCAAAATTTTCACATATTTTAGTACAACTATCACTGTTACTGTCCATATTGCTATAGTTTTCTTTATTCATTTTTAGAGGAATAAAATATTATAATTTAAGTAAAATAATTACTGAAATATGACAGAACGTGTTGTCTGTTATTGAGTAAGAATTAAACTGTAAAAACATACAGTGTGTAACATTCAGTAATGAGGACGTTGTTACTAGTTCAGTCTTGTCACCTTGCACGTGACATACGACTGATAGAGCAAAGTTGTAATGTCACGTCAGAGGTGACATACGACCGATAGGGGTTAATAGTTATATACAATTAATTAAAAAATTAGAATTATAATTAAAAAAATAAGGTTATATAAAATTAAATGAATAATCATTGGCTTTAAAATATGAATGCTTAGCATTCACGCCCGCGAACGTGTTAATAAAATTATTTCATTCCACGAAAAAATTCTCTTTCATTCACCAAAAAAAAACTGAATTACTTATTTATCAATGCGATATATTTGTATAGGGCAACGTTTCCTTATTACGTTTCCCTGGTATCACTGACAATTTCGATTATTTTTTTTCAATGGTTTCGTATCAAAATTTATTTTAGTATCGCGTTAGTCATTCTATTTACATTTCAATGATAACGACACTGTTCCAATTTATGTTGTTGATTAATTGACCGAATTGTGTGTACATATTTTTTTACGTTTCCCTGTTTACAATTCAGTCTATGATATATAATATGATACACTATTAATACATGATATAAAATTGATAAAAATTTTCAATAATTTTTGAAATAGGCTGTGTTTATTTTTAAATTTATTCAAAATAGTTTTGTGTATAAAATAAACTAAAAATAGTTTTATTACATGAGTTTCAATTGGAAAATGATTCGACTGTATTTGATAAAAAAATAGTACAATTATTTGTCTTGATCGAAACTATCACAGATCACATTAAATCTAGAAATTTAAATTAATTAAAAATATTTAAATTAAAATATATATAACAGTATACAGTAAATGTCACTTAAAATCGTACACAAACATCCAAAAAAAAAATCCAAACACATTAAATATCAAACATAAATAACCTAAAAAATTGTCTTATGAGAAGAGTGGAAAAACATGAAAGTTTATTGTGAAAAATCAGTTGCTTCCATGCCTAGACGACTACAAGTTATAGAAAACAACAAAGGGTTTCCAAATAAATATTAAAAATATTTATTTGTTGTTTTGGAACTGTGGCTGATTCACTTTACACAAATGAATTTTAACCCCAACACCACAATAATTTAAAATGTTCAATAATCACTTATTGTTCACTTATTATTTATAATTATATAATTTATAATTATATCGGCTGATGCATTTCGTTGTCGACGCCATCATCGTCAGAGCCTTTCTGCCTTCTTATTGTGGTGTTGCGGTTAAAAATTCATTGTGTAAATTAAAAATATTGTTTTAAATCATTTTTGAGTCCCTTTTTACTATAAAATTTTACTGTACAATTTTAACTGATGGATTTTGTGTACCAAAAATTATTTAATTTTTTTATTAATTTGAAATTGAATTTTATAATTTAATTATAATTAAATTGAATTTCAACATATAATCAAATATAAAGAAATTTGTGTCATTAAAAGTATGTGTAATAATGAAAAATCGATCAAAAGTTTCTTAAAAATCTAACTGTACGCTTTTAAATGGCATTCACTGTATACTAACTAATTAAATATATAATTTTTATATACTATGTGGCCCATACGATTGATTCGATCCATGGAATATAATTAGATACGCGTGTATAAACTCCTGGACTGTTCTCTTGGCTGCATTCTTTACCGATTGAAGTAATGCCGATTATAAAATATGTACACTTCACGTCGTTGTACATTAGTAGTGGACCTCCGGAATCGCCCTAAAAAATATAGAAAAGTATTTTGAGATTGATATAGTCGATCTGTAATAGATTATTACCATCGGCGACGATTAATAAATAATAATAAAAACTTTGTCAGTAATCCATAAACAATTGTTCACGAAATCTTAAAACGAAAACAAGCAACAAATAAATACGTACAACACATGTATCCTTCTTTTCGTTCGGTCAACCTCCTGCACATATTTGCGTCTGATCCTCAATTCCTCTCGGCAGTTTATTCTTCGGCTCAATGTTCCTATAGCTTACCGAGCACGATTCGTGCGAATAGAGCTGTAGCGCGACTTTTTGCAAAACGTTGCTGGTGTCATCGTGCTCGGTCGCGCCCCATCCGGTCGCTATAAATTTCATCGGAATCTCGCTTTTACTCTACAGACAGATCGGCTGCACGAACGCGTTAAACGTTGCGGCCTTTTCCAGTTTCAATAACCCGATATCGTGGTATTGCGTGGGTGGTTTGTAATCAGGATGGTAGATTTGTTCGATGACTTTCAGTTCTTCGGTCATTGCGGTGTCGTTCGTGCTTGCGATGTCGAGGTCACTCAGACGTACGTACTGGGCGTAGCCGCTGCAATAAAAAACATAACATTTCTAATAGAAATGATTTAAAAAAAAACACTTTACTTGAATGGGAGAATATTAAGTCCACTTATTGAAAAAAATTGTACATTTCATTCTTAATCGATTAATAGTAGTTAAAGCTAACGTTTGTTATCCTCCAAAATATTAAATTTAATATAAATTTTGTAATAGTAAATAAATACAAATTTGTGTTTATTTTGAGTTGCTTTTTGGTAACTTTTTAGAAAAAAAAATGATTTCTCAAAATCAAAACATTATATTATGAATAATTATGTTGGAAGTATTTCTAATAAATACATAAAACACAAAAATATTCTAATTGTGATTATTGATGAATTTTCCACAGTAAATATAAAAAATATCTTGCTGTATGAGTTTCACTTTGATTCACTATATATTTATTGAATTATTTCTTTTTATCGAGAATAGTGAACAGAATCTATAATGATTTTTAACGAAAAATATTTTTGAGAAAATACCACATTTGGATTAGAACTGTGTTTAATTAAATTATATAAAAACGAAACATTTATTTCAATAATACAAGATTCTATCATCACCATTCACTAAAAACAAACAGTCATATCCTCTTGCTTATTCCTCATAGATTCCGAAATTTAATTCTTTTTATGATTCTCCTTAAGTAAATTAAAATAATTTACGATTTATTTCTAAGAACATGTTTTTTTTAAAAAAATTGAAACTGTTTTTTTCAAAAAAAAATATTAAGAAGAGGGAAGAGAAATTAAGATAATTTAAAGAAAATCGACAACTGTATTTTATGCGTTTATTTTTTAATTAAATTACTGTTTTTTTAAAAAAAATCTACATACCTTTAGGCAAATTCAAATGGCTCGCAGATTTCCCATTGATTACCAATAATAAAAACGTAAATAAACACAAAATTACATTCATGTGATTCGATACACGAACCATTGTTTCTTAATGTATAATCGTACAAAAACTGTTTAGCGGATACGACTATGTTGTCTATTTATATATAATTTTTATTACTTCTAATGTTAATAAATATGAACTGCATTTGTGTAAACAACTATTTGCCAGTAAATAACTCCTTATTGTATTGTATGGTGTAAGTGTATGTCTGGCCGGGGGGGGGGGGATGAGAATTAGTCAGAAAGTATCATCGAGTCGTTATTAAAAAAATCAATATATAAAACATTATATAATCTCAATTTTAATTAATTAGTAATTACGTGACAGGAAAAAATAAAAATGTAATTATCAGGTTTTTTTTGAGTATGAGTTTTACCAAGAAAATAGAATTTTATCGAAAAATAAATCAATGTATAAAAATGTCTACAGCAGTACGTGAATTATTTATTCTTCCTCATACAAATGGAAAAATTTACGCAGAAATCGAGAAAAGTATAAATCGCTGTCGTAGTGCAGTTCAATACATGTAAAAAATGTAAAGAAGAAAATCGTATAGAAATAAATTAAAAATTTGGTCGGATAAAAAACTAACTCCATATGATAAACGATATATACTTTGTAAAATTAAGGTAAATTCTCGAATTTTTATTTCATAAAATCGCTGCGGATTTACTCGTATAATGTATAAGATCATCCAAATATGACGTCTAGATGTGTGTTTTATTTAAAAAAAAACTACACATTTTTACCTATATCTATATGTATTGTATAAATAAGAAATAATGAAATCATTTATAAGTTAGAAATATTTAATCAACATAAATGAATTATTCAATTTGATTACAACATTTTATAAATTTATTCATTAATCACGTATCGTCCTTGTTATTAAATGCAAAAAATAGTTATTGAATACTTTTAAGAAATTTATGGTTTCCTAGTAATTGAATGTTCGTTCATATTAATTTTTTATAAGAGAAATTAAATATGTTTTTAAATACAAAACTGTTTTTAATTATCGTCTAGAATATGCAAATTATTTAAATGTACATTCTTTGAAAGTACTTAATTACAGTATTAAAGAAGTAATTTTCTATCGTCACACTTTGTATAATACTTATTTAAGCTAACAATTTATTTTTATTTTTCCTGTTTATATACGTCGATTATACGTGAAGATTGATCATATATTCCCCACACTTACATTTCTATTTACATACAAATATACTTTATGTTATTTTTTAAACTGTTTATTTACATTAAAATTATTTATTAATGAAGACTACAATTACATTAAAAATATATGTTTGGAAAAGTGTTTAAACTAAACTGAATAATCTTAAGCATAGAATGCAGGTGTTCTTTTATACTTTAAAAAAAAAATGTCTAGAGATTTTTCGAATTATGTACTCTAAAAGTCACTGTGCGATTTTAACTAACGTCTAGTTTTCGTACTAACAAAAAGTAATCTTAAATTAAAATTAATTGAAAAGAGTTTTCCCAAAAAATGTATAGTGCATTTTTTAAATGCATTAATTTTTGAAACTAAAATTAATATAATTTACTTTTGGTTATTACACATACCTTTAATAAAACAAGTTTTATATTTGATTGTATGTTAAAATTCAATAAAATAATTTCAAAATTCGATTTAAAATAATATTAAAAAAATAATTAATTGTTTTTGATACAAAATCCATTAGTCAGTTAAAATCGTATAGCAGAAGTATGTGGTAAAAAGGGATTTAAAAATGATTTAATAACATCACAATGGTTTAAAGTATTCAATAATCACTTATAGTTCACTTAATATTTATAAATATATTGGCTGATGCATTTCGATGGCGACGCCGTCATCGTCAGAGCCTTTCTGTTAAAATATAATTAAATTTAAAACAACATTTTTAGTAATTAGTTGGAAATACTTTGTTGTTTTCTACAGCTCGTAGTCGTTTAGGTATGGAAGCAACTAATTTTTTCATTATGTTTTCCTTTTTTTTTCGTAGTTTTTTTTAGATTATTTATGTTTGATATTGAAAGTATTTGATTTTTTATCTAATTCATTTTAAATATGCTCAATTATATTAAGATCTGGAGACTGAGTTGAGGTTTTTATAACTTTTGGGTAGTTACACAAAGTCTGCATTCGTGATATGTGTGAGGAATGCTTTAAATCACTGTCAGCTCATAGATTAAAAGTTTTGTGGATATTCATTTTTCCAGCGCTCTGAGTCTTTTATAAATAGAATGTTTTGAAATGCGTTAAAATTGCACTGAATAGTCTTAAGCATAGAAAGAAGATGTTCTTTTCTACTTTCCAAAAAAAAATGTCTGTAGATTTTTTAAATTATGTACGTTAAAACTTGCTGTACGATTTTAAATAACGTCTAGTTTTCGTACTTACAAAAAGTAATCCCAAATTAAAATTTATTAAAAAGAGTTGTCCTCAAAAATATATACTGTATTTTAAATGTATTTATTTTTTGTAAAATTCAAATTAATATAATATTTTATATCGTACTTGTGTTAAAAGAATTTTTAAATAAAACGTATTTTTATATTTACTGTACGATTTTAAGTGACACTCACTTCACATATTCAGAAAACTTTATAAAACAGCCACAGTTTTATTTTGGAATAAAATGTAATGGAAATGTGTTTTTTCTTCTTGTAAAATCCACTCGAACATTTTAATTTTCATAAACTTGTTTAAATACTCTCTTGAACACTCTTTGAGTTCTTATTTTTGTCATTTATTTATCTGGGGAATTTACTTTATAATTTTTGGTATTTTTTAATACAAATTTTCCTTAATTTGATAATTATATTGTATACAGTTCATATCAATTTAAATCAAATTTCGAAAATAAAACTTCTTTTTAGATCAAACTTTTGTAATAATTCATTTTTGTCTAAACATTGATTTCATTTCATTACAATTAACAATAATATTTTTTTACTCTGTTACTTATATAAAAAAGTTAATGACCATTTGAATTGAAGAGTTTAAAAGGAATTTTCGTCAGTTTTCTTTATCAATCTTTTTCAATAATTTTATGTTTCATATTCGTTTTCTTTGATTGTATTTATGATATTAATTTTCAACTATTATATTTATATAAAAGAGGCAATAGGTCATTTGAACCAAATGTTTTGGAATATACTTTTATCGATGATAATACCATATTTTACAATTCACGAATAAAATTCAATAATTCTATCTTTGGGGAAAATAAAGTAGAAATTAAGACAAAAAGGTACATATATAGGTTTTCCAATAATCGTGTCAGAAGGTTAAATGGAAATAAAACAAAAAATATTTAAATAGTTAATTATGGATATATTTTTTAAGCATATTTTATGGAATTAATGATGGAATAAAATTTCACTCATATGACCACTACTACTTAACACTAGATTTACGGAGCGAGTCAATTTGACTCACTTAAGATTTTGTTGATATATATATATATAGAAAATTTAAATATTATTTTTTAAAAACATATGTTGGTTTTTAATTACATTCATTCTTGCCAAACGATCGCGATTTTAGAGTTGTAGAAATGGCGATTCGAAAAACCAATTTGCTGTATATTCCCCAGGATTATTACAAATTAATACAAAAATATCGCAAACATAATGAATTTTTGGTACATGAAATGAGAAGTGAAGATTACTATTCAACCAAACCTCTGGAGGAGGCAATTTTGAAAGAACAAAAAATACTGATGGAGAAACTGTCAATTGGTTGAATATTTTCTGGATAAGATTTTCAAGAAATGTGCCATATAAATTGTTTTATAAAACATCGATGGAAAAAGGTTCGCAATTTAAAACTCTTGATTTATCACCAAAACGGGGTAGGCCAAGTCGTTTCGGAAAAATAGTATTATCATCTTTAAATGCGAAAACTAGGCCTATTACTAAAGAAAAATATAAAGATAGGATGGATTTATTACCCTATGTACCACCCATTCATCATGAATAATTTAAAAATCTGCTTCATCTAAACTAAGAATTATAATTATATGCATGCAACTTATTATTGCATATTTTTTCTTATTTTATCCATTTTTTCCTATAAAATTAAATTTATTTTTTGTTTTATTGTAGCTTTTCGAAAGAAGTATGAAATGTTGAAATAAAATAAATAAGTGAATAAATAAAATATTCAATTTTTTATTATTATAATTATATTCTATTAAAAGAAAATCAACGTTTTCAACAAATCATTGCTTTTGAAAGTGAGGAAAGTCCATTTTCGTATACCAAAACCATGATTTTTTCACCTAACACGGATAACCATTATTGCATATTAAATTTACATGAAATAAGACCACAAAAAATATAAAATAAGTCTGTTACTGCTTACGAATGTTTTTAAACCCATTCAAATGCCAACTATTAAATATCTAGCAATAACATAAAATGAACTTGCCCCACTTTGCAAAATCAACGGCTCATTTGATTACGAGGGTTGTTTGATAAATCCGTGTAAAAATAAAAACTGCTTCATTTTTTTGAATAAATCGTTTTTATTTTTCAACATAGTCTCCTTTTAGGCTTATACACTTCATCCAACGCTGCTCTAGTTTGTTGATCTCTTCCGAATAATAGGATTTGTCCAAGTCTGTAAAATAGTCATTCGTTCCTGCAATCACCTCCTCGTTCGAATAAAATCTTTTTCCCGCGAGCCATTTCTTCATATTAGGGAACAAATAATAGTCCGATGGAGCCAAGTCTGGAGAATAGGGGGGATGTGAAACGATTTGGAACCCTATTTCCATTAGTTTTGCGGCCACAACTGCTGAGGTGTGAGCTGGTGCGTTGTCGTGATGAAAGAGGACTTTTTTGTGGACTAATCGGAGACGTTTTTCTTGCAACTCGGTTTTCAAACGATCCAATAACAATGAATAATATGCACCTGTAATGGTTTTACCCTTTTCCAAATAGTCGATAAAGATTATTCCTTGCGAATCCCAAAAGACAGTCGCCATAATCTTCCCGGCCGAAGGAATTGTCTTCGCCTTTTTCGGAGCAGATTCCCCCTTGATAACCCATTGTTTAGACTGCTCTTTGGTCTCAGGAGTGTAGTGATGTATCCATGTTTCATCTACAGTGATGAAACGACGCTTAAAGTCCTGCGGATTTCGCTGAAACAGCTGCAAACCGTTCTTGCAACACTTCACACGACCTCGTTTTTGGTCGATCGTGAGCAATCGCGGCACCCACCTGGCGGATAGTTTTTTCATGTCCAAATGTCGGTGCAAAATATTATGTACCCGTTCACACGAGATGCCTACAGCACTAGTAATCTCACGCACTTTCACTCTTCTGTCATCCATCACCATATCATGGATTTTATCAATGATTTCTGGAGTGGTGACCTCAACAGGGCGTCCAGAACGTTCAGCGTCTCTTGTGCTCATATGGCCACTCCGAAAATTTTGAAACCACTTATAAACCGCACTAATCGAAGGTGCAGAGTCACCATAATGTTTATCAAGCTTCTGTTTAGTCTCCTGAGGCGTTTTGCCTTTAATGAAGTAGTGTTTAATCAACACGCGAAATTCTTTTTCGTCCATTATTTGACAATCACTCGATTTCCTTGATTTCAACGATTGTCAAACACAAAGGAATAGACCGATATGGCTGAAACTTGATGTGTGTTCTTCCAAGAGGTGCTACTAATTAAAAATAACCTCGATATGCACCAGTGGTGCCATCTTTCGGAATTTACACGGACTTATCAAACGATCCTCGTAATTATTTTAATTATGATAATAAAAATTTAATAAATACATAAAAGACATGTGATTATTAATGAATTTTCACAGAAAATATAACATGTCATGCAGTATGAGTGTCACTTTGATTCACTGTTTATATACAAATATCACAAGAAATTGAAATATCTTCCTACGTATGAATTGTTTTTGAATAAATCTGATTTGTACTTATTGTGGAATCATTGAATAATATCGATTTTTATTTGAAATGTTTATTTCAAAAATTATATTTTATACAAAGAAGTTTATAAAAAAATCAAAAAAACAACAAATAAATAAAATACATTAATATATAGGATTATCGAATGAAATGAAAATAAATTTGTACGTTTTCTAAATAAAGAAAAAATGACAAAAAATGTTATTTAATTGAACTAATTTTTATGTACTATGTGGCCCATACGACTGATTCGATCCATGGTATATACCCAGACACGCGTGTATAAACTCCTGGACTGTTCTGCTGGCCGCATTCTTTACCGACTGAAGTAACGCCGATTATATAATACATACACTTCACGTCGTTGTTGTAAATTTGTAGTGGACCTCCGGAATCGCCCTAAAAATATAGAGAAATATTTTGAGATTGGTATAGTCGAGTTGTAAAAAATTACTACCATCGTCGACGATTAATCAATAATAAAAACATTTTATCAGAAATCCGTAAACAATTGTTCATGAAATCTTAAAATGAAAACAAGCAAGAGATAAATACGTACAACACACGTATCCTTCTCTTCGTCCGGTCCACCTCCTGCACATATTTGCGTCCGATCCTCAATGCCATTCGGCAATTTATTCTTCGACACCAAGTTCCTATAGCTCGCCGAGCACGATTCGTGCGAATAGAGCTGCAGCGTGACTTTTTGCAAAACGTTGCTGATGTCGTCGTGCTCGGTCGCGCCCCATCCGGTCGCCAAGAATTTCAACGGAATTTCGCTCTTACTATACAAACAGATCGGTCGCACGAACGCGTTTATTGTTGCGGCCTTTTCCAGTTTCAATAACCCGATATCATGGTACTGCGCCGGTGGTTTATAATCAGGATGGTAGATTTGTTCGACGACTTTCAGTTCTTCAGTCATTGCGGAATCGGTCGTGCTCGCGATGTCGAGGTCACCCAGACGTACGTATTTGGCGAAACCGCTGGAAAAACGGACGGATTTATAAATTTTATTAAAAGTAGGTTGTTACTTTTTCATTCCTGTATCGATTTATGCAATTGCAATTAAATTAAAACATGTTTAAACAGTTAAATCCGGAATAAAAATTGAACAAAACATTTTAATAATCTTAGTTATTTAACAGTCCTAGCTTAAAAGAGCCTTTCTTATTTTGGCTTTTTTTTACAAAGCGAGATTATTTATCAACCCTACGTTTAATCTCTATGACTGGAAATCGAACGCAATCTTTTGCATTGTGATCGGTTGAAAAAATTTAAAATACTCCTATATAAATATAATTAGAATAGAAAAAGATATCCAACTTACAGATCCCAATGATACAAGCAATGTCCAGCTGTGAGTACAAAATTTTCACTGATCAACGATCCACCGCAATCCCATTCTCTAGTATTGTTTTTTTCATATCCAACTAGTGCCTAAAATTAGAACGACAATGTTAATAAACAATTATAGCAAGTGATAAAAAATTGTATATGACTCCTAATCATATTTTTTCATAAAAACATTTAATTAAAAAATTAGTAAATTTTATTCTATGGGCAATTCGTTAATTGCTCGTTAGTTGGAATGAAGTCCTTGAAAATAATTAAGAGTTTTATTGATTAAAGTTGCTATTATTATTTTTTGTCAATAAATTTTTAATTTTATGAACAAAATATTTGTGCATCCAATGTATTAGATGCGTGTAAAAGTTCTATCCTTTCGTTATGACATAGATTTCAAGTTAAAACAAATAATTAAAAAATGCACAGAAGATGATGTGTGTTATGATCTAATAGCTTAGATGAATAAGTTGTAAATTAGCACCAATTTCATAGCTACATCTCAGTCATTAACATGTCAATTAACAAAGATCACATTAGGCATTATTTACTTTATGAGTTCGATAAAGGCAATAATGCGGCTGCAGTCTAGTGGAATATTTGTGGGGTTATGGTGACAACGTCGTCGACGAAATTACATCGCCATCGGTTTCAGAAATTCCAAGAGGGAGACAGTATATTTAAAAATCAATCACGTTCTGGACTTCCGTCAGAGGTTTTTAATGAACATTTTACCCGAGCCATATTGAATAACCAGCATCCGACTGTTAAAGAATGATCAAAGAGGTTTTCTGTATACGGAACAACAGTTGAAAGAAGAATGCGTGTGCTTGGTTTTGTCAAGTTCGACCAATGTATACCACATCACTTCTCTGAAAGGAATTTATTAGTCAGGAAAACCGGTTGTATTTCTTTAGTGGGGCGTTACAAAAATGATCGTTTTTTGAAAAGATTAGTCACGAGAGATGAAAAGTCGTTTTTTTATAGAAATGTGAAGAGCTAAAGGACTGTGTGCATGTTGGAGAGCCGATTCCATTGATTTCAAGAGGAATTAAGTGTTTGGTGGGATGTCGAGGTGGTAATCCACTGGGAACTGCTTGGACCTAACCAAACGATTAATACTGACTTACACTGTTGATAACTGGAAGAATTGAGAAAAAAATTGAATTCTGATATTAAAGGAGTTATCTTTAGAAAAAATTATTGAACTTTGGTGAAGAAGTTTTACACTACCGTACGTACTCCTCGGATATTACACCTACGGACTACCATCTCTTTCAATCTCTTTAGAATAACTTAGAAAAAAAATTCGATGAAGTCGAAGATGTCGAAATTGTATTACGACAGTTTTTTCATTCTAAAACCGAGGGATTTTATAGAAGAGGGTTACGATTGCTACCGGAAAGATGACAAAAATTATAAATAATAATGAAGTTTTGTATTAAAAAAATGTTTTTTTCTGTTCTAAAAAATGGGTAGAACTCTTACACATATCTAATTAATAATTGTTGTATTTTAAATCGTAATATAAAAATTACCATATGTGGAAACTCTTTGGGATTGGCATCCTCTCCTCCGAACACTAGCGGCTTCGAGGTGATCGCGCACAGAGACCGATTGTAATATCTCTTTATCACGCCAGGTGCTCGAGTTCGAACGTACACTTTATCCCCGTACTCTTGACATTCTGTGACGTACAAATATAAAATTTACTATTAGATTTGAAGAGATTGGAATCGAGTAAGAATAAAATTATGGCAAGAATACGACGATTTAGAAGAAACAGTGGATTAATTTATGAATAATCTTATTTTTATCTCGATTAAATGATCACTGTTCATCGTATAATTTTTTTTGGAGTTTCTCAGAACGCAAAGAAAGTAATTCCACGGCACAGTGTTTTCAAAAACTAGCAGGAATGAAAATCTGTGGAACATAAAATTGAATTTCTTACTTTTGACATGTATAGGAGGATCGGAATTGATCGGTTCTGGACAACATACGATCGGTTCAATTCCTTCGAATGTACATATTGTTGGATTCTTATTATTTTGTATCATCTGTTGTGCGACTTTACAATCTTTGACTGACCGACAAACTCCCGAAGAAATATCAGACGTTGAACATGGGCTCTCTAGAACAAAACAAACATTTTAAATCATCAATTATATCATACAATAATGTTATCTGTTCGAATGCCATAAGAAAAGTAATTAATTCTATTATAAATTGTTATAAAAAGTTGCTTATTTGTTTATAATTATATACATATATGAGGTGTGAGTGTCATAGAATGATACAAGAACGGTCGACAAGTAGAAAATAAGATCAGCAGTAGTCTTTGAAAAAACCTAAATATTTACGATAAGTGATTTTTTTTAGAAAAGTACATGAAGGAACAAAAATAAGTGTACTCCAGTTGGCACTAGAAGGGGAAATATATTTGGACAACAATTTAAATCCCGTAACTATTTGTATTTTATTAAGAAAAAAATTGGTGCATGGTAGAATAGCAAGAAAGAAACCTTTTATTAATAAAATAAATAGAAACAAGCGATTAACCCTTGTCGAAGAACATAACACGAAGACTTACGAATTTTGGAAAACTTTATTATTCATAGACGAAAATATAAATTCAATCTATTCGGAACGGATGGTCGAATAAATGTATAGAGAAAACCCAATACGGAAATGAATTCAAAGAATTTACGTTCAAAAAGAAAACGTGGAGGTGACGTGGATTGGTCGGTGCATGTCTGTGAGAGATGTTCGTAATTTTTATTTTATTGTAGGCATAATGAACCAGATTGTTTTTCTCGATATTTTTAAAGAAAATGTGAAGCTGTCGCTCAAAAACTGAACATAGTAGACAAATATAAATTTTATCAGTACAATGATCCAAAATACAAGGCATAAAAGAACGTAATAGGCTCTTATATAATTGCCCAGAAGTATTTAAAATATCCCACAGTCGTCAGATTTAAATGTAATTGAGAGTTTGTGGATCCGTTTAGAAATTACAATAAAAAACATAACATTTCTAATAGAATTGATTTAAAAAAAACATTTTACTTGTATGAGAGAATATTGAGTCCACTTATTGAAAAAAAATTGTAGTTTATTCTTAATCGATTAATACTAGTTAAAGCTCACCTTTGTTATCCTCCAAAATATTAAATTTAATATAAATTTTGTAATAGTAAATAAATACAAATTTGTGTTTATATGAGTGTTTATATGAGTGTTATTATGAGTTGCTTTTTGGTAAGTTTTTAGAAAAAAAATGATTTCTCAAAATCAAAACATTATATTATGAATAATTATGATGGAAGTATTTCTAATAAATACATAAAACACAAAAATATTCTAATTATGATTATTGATGAATTTTCCACAGTAAATATAAAAAATATCTTGCTGTATGAGTTTCACTTTGATTCACTATACATTTATTGAATTATTTCTTTTTATCGAGAATAGTGAACAGAATCTATAACGATTTTCAACGAAAAATATTTTTGAGAAAATACCACATTTGGATTAGAACTGTGTCTAATTGAATTTTACAAAAACGAAACGTTTATTTCAATAATACAAGATTTTATCATCACCATTCACTAAAAACAAGCAGTCATATCCTCTCGCTTATTCCTCATAGATTCCGAAATTTAATTCTTTGTATGATTCTCCGTAAGTAAATTAAAATAATTTACGATTTATTTCTAAAAACATGTTTTTTTTAAAAAAAATTGAAACCGTTTTCAAAAAATCATATTAAGAAAAGGGAAGAGAAATTAAGATAGTTTTAAAAAAATCGAAAAGTATATTTTATGCGTTTATTTTCTGTTGAAATTACTGTGTTGTTTTTTTAAAAAACATCTACATACCTTTAGGCAAATTTAAATGTCTCGCAGATTCCCCATCGATGACCAACAACAAAAACGTAAATAAACACGAAATCACATTCGTGTGACTCGGCACACGAATCATTGTTTCTTAATGTATAAACGTACAAAAACTGATTAGCGCATATGACTACGTTGTGTATTTATATATAATTCTTTTTATTACTTCTGGTGGTAAAATAAATGAACTGGATTTGTGTAAACAACTATTTGCCTGTAAACAACTTCTTGTTGGATTGTATGGAGGGGGGATGAGAACTCGTCAGAAAGAATCATCGATGCGTGATTAAAAAAATCGATATGAAACATTATATGATCTCAGTTATCATTAATTAGTAATTATGTGACAGGAAAAAATATTGTAATTATCAGTTTCTTCATGAGCACGAGTTTTACCAAGAAAATAGAGTTTTATCAAGAAATAGAGGAATGTGTAAGTTTTCATTTTCCGTAACGAAATCGTTTTAAACCAATCGATAAATTATCTGTCGTATACTTTTTAAACATACATTCGTTTTAATGAATGGATGTGGATTAAATTTACTATTGAGTCGTTTAGTTTGAAAGTGGCGTAAGTCACTTTTTGATAAAAATGAGTTAAAGTTGTTTACGGTTACAAAAACGTATGATCTGTTTATTTTTAACCATTTTTACTATTTCGTCAATAGAAATTTTATTTCAAACAGAATTACAAATATAGGGGTATCTAAATGTGACGTCTAAATTTGTATTTTATTAAAAAGAAAATGGGGAAATATAAGTATGTTTAGAAAAATGGCAATTCGTTAACGTTTGTGCGAAATTATTTGTATTGAAAAAAATATAAGTAACTAAGATAACAAATAGAAATTGAATTCCTGCAGCATAAATATGTTAATACACATTAAAATCCAAAACGTTTTATATCTCAAATAGCATAAAAGTGACTTATGCCACTTTCAAAATACACGACTCGTATGAGAATTTAAAATACCGTGAGTTATAAACTACAATTACAATAGATTTCTTTCCTTATTTTTTCGTTAACTTTTTAGTACCCTATTCTTAAAACTAGTCACTTTAAAAAAATATGAAGAGAAAGAAAATCAAGAAATAAAACACACAAACCTCTATTTGTTTATAATTTTTCATTAACAAGATCGAGTGTAGAGATTTCAATAAATATCTTGAATCAATTTAAGAGTACCTTAGTGTATTCTTTTTCCATTAAATCTCATTGAATTAAGTTTCGCATTTAGTGAAAAATAATACTGTTTTTAATCGTCTTAAGATAAATAATCAATCCACTTTAACACAACTGAATCACACATTTCTCAGCATTGTAGGATTTTCTAAAATTATCTTTTCTCCTTTTTATTTTCTTACAAGTTGATACATATTTCGATGGTCGTGCCTTCATCGTCAAAACGTTTCATTATAAAATCTACACTATCTTTTGATCGTTTCTTATTTATAAATCTATTTATATTTTGTCGTCATTAATATATTTTCGTCTCGTTCTTATCTATTTGTTTATACAAATGTTTTATAATTTTTATGACATATCAATCTGTTAAAATCTCGTGATCTTAGAGATGAGTAATTCATTTAGATAAAAGTGGAGATTTGTCATACTACCATAACAAATAACGATTTTTTCCTTCTATTATCAAACATAAAATGTTATTAACTATTTATCAGAATAATTAGGTCTAAAATGAAAACAAAATTATTTGCATCGTAATAGAACATTTCATATCATTCGATTAAGTGTCAGAGATCATGTATTCATTATCAGTTTTAATCATTTTACATCGTTAAATCTGGACGTAAATTTATGAAAAAACATTACTTGTATTCAAACATTTTACTCATTTTTCAAAACAGTACAAAATTAGTTATTAAAAGAAACCTGTGGATTGTTCGTAAGATCACGATGTTTTAATCTCGTGGAACTGATTATATATTGTAATGAACTATAATTTTTATTCTAAAAGTTCTCAGTGATATTTATTTGATCGTATCGTTATTTACACTAATTTTTCGACTCCATATAAATAGCAACCGTTGCTACTTTTACCCATTTATTTAGTATTATGTTGTGTAGTTGAAACATAAAACTTTGCTACGCAACAACCTGTATCAAAGTCTTAAAATAATATACATATATAATTATATACACGTCCGAATCGTTTGTGTTATACAGATGTTTGCTTAAAAAATTCATAATCAACAAAGTAATTTTTTTGAAGGTCATTTTTTTTAAAAGATTCAGGTATTCTTTAAAGTAAAGAAATCGTATTATTTATTCATGATCTTCAAATTGATAAAAAAAATTTATTGTATTTTTTTGTATACTTACATATATATACGAGGTGTGATCAAAAAGTAAGGTGAATTTTGAAATTTAGCGGGCTACATCCGTTCGATCTTCGATTTTTTTATTTGGTTATGTTGGTACACTCGTATCGAATATATGTTCCAAATTTCAGCTATGTAGCATGTTTAGTTTGTTGGCGAGAGGCATAAAAGTTAGAAGTGTTTTGCAGGCTCCACGATTTTCCGCTGTCGAAAATCATGGATCAAAGAGTTTGCATTAAATTTTGTGTGAAAAATGGAATCAAGTGCTCCAAAACACTTGAAATGTTGAAAGTGGCATACGATGAGTCTACTTTAAGCCAAAAAAATGTTTACAAGTGGTATAAACTCTTCCAAGAAGGCCGAGAAGACACCAACGACGAACCTCGTTCTGGACGCCCCAGCACGTCAACAACTGATGAGAACGTTGAAGAAGTGAAGAAAATAGTGTTGGGGAATCGTCGAATTACCATTAGAGAAATTGCTGATGATATTGGCATCTCGTTTGGTTCGTGCCAATCAATTTTAACGGGTGTTTTAGACATGAGACGTGTGTCAGCGAAGTTTGTTCCGAAATTGCTCGATTTCGACCAAAAGAACCGTCGCATGAGCATCGCCCAAGAGCTATTGAATGACGTCAACGACGACCCAGATTTACTCGACAGGGTCATAACAGGTGACGAAACATGGGTATACGGTTATGACGTCGAAACTAAGACTCAATCGTCCCAGTGGGGGCATTCCGGATCACCAAGACCAAAAAAAGCACGCCAAGTTCGATCAAATGTGAAGGTTTTGCTTACAGTTTTCTTTGATTGCAGGGGCGTGGTGCATCATGAGTTCTTGCCACAGGGTAGAACAGTAAATAAGGAATATTACCTGCAAGTTATTATGCGCAATTTGCGCGAAGCAATCCGCCAGAAACGTCCGAATTTGTGGAAGAACAAAAATTGGCTTTTGCACCATGATAACGCCCCTGCTCACACATCGTTGCTTGTGCGCGAATTTTTGGCTAAAACCAACACACTAATGATGCCGCAGGCACCGTATTCCCCAGACCTGGCCCCCTGTGACTTCTTCTTGTTCCCGAAACTGAAGAGGCCCATGAAAGGACGGCGTTTTGCAACGATTGAGGAAATAAAGACGGCATCGAAAGAGGAGCTGAACAAGATCACAAAAAATGATTTTTGAAATGCTTTGAGGATTGGAAAAAGCGTTGGCACAAGTGCATTATATCCGAGGGGGATTACTTTGAAGGGGACAAAATAAAAATTGATGAATAAATAAATATTCTTTGAAAAAAATAAAAATTCACCTTATTTTTTGATCACACCTCGTATATATATATATATATATATATATATATATATATATATATATATACACATATACATACAGTGAGTCAAAGTGAAACTTATATAGAGTTATGTTTTCAATAATTTAAAGATATATTTTAATATAATAACAATTTTCTTTATTTTTTTTGCTTAAATTCTTTATTAAGGTTATTTTTATTATACTTGAAAATTTCAATCGTACATTAATACTTCTACTCCATAAAAAGTAACCATTTCTGAAAAATTAACAAAAAATACATCAAAATGAAACTCATACAACGAATTACTCTCGCTTGAAAACTGCTGTGTTAAGAAAGTATTCTCTTCAAATATGTGTTTGTGGTCACTTTGGTTACAAAAAAAACCTATTGTTAAGTCGTTTGTAATCATTTTGTAAAAAATATAAGTTGGATTTTCACTTTGAGTAGACAAAGGGGACAATCATCGACGGACGAGCGAAAGTTAATGATTTTTCATTACAAAAATGGAAAAACTCTACGGGAAATTAGGAAAATAGTTATTAAAAGCCATGCTACAATGTAATCTACAATAAAAAGATTTAAAAACGGCCAAAATGTTGACGATAAAGTCAAAAATAGTATCCGCAAAATTTTTAATAATCATATCGAGAGTTGGATTCTACGAAAAATTAAAGAAAATTCGAAAATTAGCGCACCCAAATTGACTTTAGAAGTTAAAAAGTATCTAAATAAAAAAGCAAGCCCACAAACAATTCGCAATATACTAAATGAAAATGGGTTTCATGCTCGTATTGCCAGGAAGAAATCTTTCATAAATCTAACTAATCGCGACAAAAGGTTAAGTTTCGTTCGGGAACATATTAATAAGAGTTTTGATTATTGAAAAGATGTTTTGTTTACGGACGAAAGCAAATATAATTTATTTGGATCCAATAGGAGAATTATTGTATGGCAGAAACCAAATACAGAAATGTCTTTAAAACAGTTACGTCCTACAGTCAAACATGGGAGCGGTCATGCTATGGTATGGGGAGTGTATGTCTACGAGAGGGATTGGAAATTTAATTTTATAGTTGACATTATGAATCAAAATGTTTATATTGATTTATAAAGAAAAAATTTGAAAGCCAGTGCTCAAAAACTTGTGATTTTACAAACATTTAATTTTTATCAGGACAACGACCCCAAGCACAAAGCTTATAAAACACGTAGTTGGTTGTTATATAACTGCCCAAAAGTACTGGAAACACCACCATAATTACCTAATACAAATGTGATTTATAATCTATGGAATCACTTAGAAGTTGCCATTAGAACACACACTATTATTAATAAAAATGATTTAAAAACGGGGTGTTAAAAGAATGGAAAAAATTGATCTAGCTTATTGCGAAAAATTAGTTAAATTCATCCTGAATTATTTAAAGGCTATAATAATTAATAAAGGCTACTCTACTAAGTACTAAAATAATTCAATCCATTGTAAATTTTAATTTAATAAATAATTTGTTAGTTGTATGAATTTGATTTTGATGTGTTTTTGAATGATTTTTCAGAATTCGTACTTTTTTTTTGATCTTTAAGTATTATTTTATGATATATTTATTTTTATATAATAAAAATATTCTTAATAAACAATTTAAGCTAAATATAAAATGGATTTTTTTTATTTAAAAATTTATATACAAAAATTTATTGAACATAATATTGTATGAGCTTCACTTTGACTCACTGTGTGTGTGTGTGTATGTATATATATATATATATATATATATATATATATATATATATATATATAATACACTACCATTTAAAAGTTTAGAAGCAAGTACAAATTGTTGAATAAATAATAAAAGAAATGTGTATATATTGTTTTATTGGAATCTTAGCATTTACTAATATCTAATTCAATTCAAAAATACAAAAACTACTTTATCTGAATTAAATTTTTGTCTCGTCAGTGACCACCTTATTTTTTCATTAATTCCAAACAAATTTTATGCATTCTATTTATTAATTATTGAAATATTCTTTGTCTATCTGCTAGTGTTGCTGAGAGCTAGTTGGAGCACGACTTTTAGTTCTTCTGTCCAGTTCATCCCTGACCAGCTCTATTGGAGACAAATCAGGAGATTGAGACGACCACCCCAATAACTCCTGCTGCTTTTTCGACTAATGAATTGTTTACACAGGTAAGAAGTGTGCTTGAGGTCATTATTTTATTGAAAAACAAAATTATGTACAATGATATTTAAACCAGACGGAATAACTGATTCTTGTAAAATTTTCAAATATCCTTCATTTAATGTGCTTTCTATTGTTACCGAAACATCTCCAGATCATGTGTTTAACAGTTGGCGTAGTGCAAGCCTCCGAAGCTCTTTTTCCTTTGAACGACACAAACATTCTTCTATTTGAATCAAAAATCTGAAACTTTGATTCATTTGTCCAAAGGACTTTATTTACTATTCAGTTGTCTAGTCTTTAAGTTTTTTTTATCCCAATAAAGTCTATTTCATTCGTGTCTATCTGTTAATATTGTTTTTTTAGCCGCGACATATCCTCCGAGGCATCCTGACAAAAGGAACTTTTTAACAGTTGATGTAAAGGCTGGCATCTGGCGTGATTTATTTAGATTTTCGGAAATTTGGGACGCTGTCAAGCGTCGATTTCGTTTTGATAAGATCTGAATGTAATTATCTTCATGACTTGAAGTTATTTTGATTCTAACAGATCTTTTCCTGTCTTGATTTTGTCTTGTTATATTAAAAAAAAAACATCAATCAATCGATAATAATCATTCAGTGAAATCGTTTGCAAAATATTTTCTGCTAGTTTCGGTATTCACAAATGTACTTCGTTATAGATGAATCACTTATTTCAACAATTCAAGATTTTATTACAATATTCATTATTTATTATTCATTTTATTTCTTTGAAAAAAATAAAGTAAACAAAAAAAGTGATTTAGCATTTTTGTAAAATCATGTAGTATTAATTAGAATGATTCATTCGAATTATTATTATTTTTCCTGTTTAACCTAAATAATACAGGATATACGAAATTTGTTTAACATTTATAAATCGAACAAAGTAATTTATTTCTCATATAATCTACAATTAATTCAAAAACGACTCTTGATAATTTATATACAGTGAGTCACAAAAAAACATGGAAACGTGTGTAATTTGGAACAAATAAAATTGGCTTAATTGATAAGTTATATTTAAAGTATTTTATAATATAAACAAACGTAAATGCCCCCAAAAAATTAATTTCTTAATTTTAATTATTATAATAGAAAATAAATAAATTTAAACGATTTAAAATAACAAATCGATCTCACAAGTCGTAGGATAATGTAGTATTAAGAACACAATTACAGTTATAATTTTTTTTTATTAATTTGAATATTTAGTTGGGCCTCCCTTTTATTCCAGAATTTTGTTTAATTTTTCGGTTTCGATTATACTATTTTTTTATTTATTTGCATGGGAATAATGGTCGATTCATTTCCTAAAATCTGTTTCAATATTTTTTTGGAAATAATTGTATGTTTTCTAACTTTTTTTAAAAAACACCCCAAAACTGTTCAATTGGGTTAAAATCGAAAAACTGGAGCGACGTTTCGATTTCTTTTCAGCAATTATATAATAACCAAAAACGTACTATACGTGATTTGTGTTTTTTGCAATTATCTGGTACTATTTAAGTATTTTTTAGACCCCATTTCTCTGCATGTTACATCAAATGGTTTTTGAGAATATTCAAATATATCTACTGATTTATTATTTCATCAATAAAAAACAAATCTCCAACGACAGCCACCGGCATACACCTCCAAATCATAACACCCTCTTTATCATGCTTTACAGTCGGTATTGAATTTTCTTTCTTTAATTCTTAATTAGACCTTAACCATCTAATTATGTGACCATCACTTCTAAAAATGTTGAATATGCTTTCATATGCAAATATGGACATATTTCCAATATTATAAATTTTTGCAAATTCTAATCGCATTTTCGATTGGTTTTCCCCTCACGAAAAATGTTCTCCTTGCAATTTTCCATGAAAACTGAATTTTTGATAACTCTTCTATTTTTTAGTGTTCGTTTTTGTCTGTTGTTATTTCTAACCAGCAGCAATTTTTAGTGCATTTATTCTTAAATTTTATTTGATTTTTTGATATAATTTTTTTATTACGTTCGTTTAATAATTTTGGATGGCTCGATCGAGCTTTATTTTTTAGTCGATTCTCAATTTTAAATATTTTTATTTCATTAAATACTGTAGAAAGACTTATTTTAAGTTTTTCTGTAATTACTTTACAGTTTTGTTTTACAATTATTTCAAAAGAGGTACTGAAAAGATATTAAGAGATCAGCTACTAATCCCACCCAAGTAGTTACCAAAATAGTAAAATCAATACCAAGAAGATTAAAATAGACCTGTGATCAATAGGAAGCCCCATTAAATATTCAAATTAATTAAAAAAAAAATTATGACTGTAATTGTGTTCTTAGTACTTCATTGTCCTGTTACTTGTGAGATCGATTTGTTACTTTCAATCATTTATTTATTTTTTATTATAGTAATCAAAGTTATAAAAAAGATATTAGCAGATGAATCGGCCACTAATCTCATTCAAGTAATTACTTATAAAAAAAATCAGTGCCAAGAAAATTAAATAAAGTAAGAACGTAAAAAAACTTATTAACTAGTAGAGTTTATACCTAATTGCTTGATAGGAGTTGACAACAAAAAGGATTATCAATTAAATATTAATTTAAGAAAATATTTTTGTTACTTTGAAGATACACAATGAATTTATGTTGTGTTCAATTAAAAATTTGAGGCTGATTTTGATTTTTTTCATAGTTTTGTCAGTTTTGAATAAAAAAAATATCGACTTAAATTTAGCTACTTTATTTTTTTAGTCCTAACTAATTAATCGTTGAAAAATAATTTTGAGAATTTAATTCGAACGCATGTAAGTTACAATTTTTCAATTGAAGTTTTTTTTACATTGTTCCATTATAACTTCGAATTACTGTACAGCAGAATAGCAAATTAAATAATATTTTTCGTAATTAAATTAGAATATTTTCCAATATATAAAAAAATTCTACAGTTTCACTGGCAGTTTTTCGAATCTTAATTTTCAGTTTTTTCTCTTTGGGACATTGTTGTTTATTAATAATTATAAAATATTTTGAGTATAACTTATCAGATAAGCCTATTTTATGTTTTTTTCCAAATTACACAGGTGTTCTGTGATTTTTGTAACTCTCTGTAATTAAATACCAAATATTAATTAAATTTAATCGTTAAATGCAACTCAATATTATTTAATTACTAAAACATCAAACATGAACATTGCACTCGATGATTTAATAAAAACCTACATACAATTAGTTTTGAATAGTGATATAAAAAACAAGGAATATAAGTAGTAAATTCTTTGTGTTTCCCCAAAATGATATGAACACAAATTGTACAATACATAGAGTGAAAATATATTCGGTTTTACAAATGTTGAAAGGAAGTATATAAAGTTCATGGTCTTATTTTTAAGGTTGTTCATTTGACCTCACATAAACATATATAAAAAGTATTGCAATCTGTTGGCAAATACATATTTTATCGCATCATTTTCTGTATAATATTTGAAATATACTATATTAATCGCATCTATTGCCAATATTACGAATAAATAACTGATTAACACAGAAATTTTTATCAAACGAAATAGAAGCATTATATGTATTCGTCATCAAGGAAACAGGGATGGATAATTCGAATCAATATTCTTTCATCATAATTAATATTCAATTATTTTTTTCTAAGTATTGATTTCGTGTATTATTACTCATTATTGCGAATAAAACTTGTGATGAATGACTCAAGTCCTCGAGAGTTCAAACGACAGTTGATATTTAATAATAGAGGAAAAATATGAAAAAACAATAATAAGATTTTTTTAGAAATATATTTTCTCTCTGTCTATATATAAATCTCTTTCTCTATCTATTTGTATCTGTGTCTTTTTATTCCTCCGTCTATATTCTACTTATAGATATTTGTCATTTTGGCTCAAAATTATTTTTCAAGATTCGAAAAACTGTCAGTGAAATTGTGTAGGCTTTTTTATATATCGGAAGATATTCTAATTTAATTATGAAAAATATTATTTGGTTTGTTATTCTACAGTACAGTAGCTCGAAGTTATAATGGAACAAAGTAAAAAAAAACTTAAATTGAAAAATTGTAACTTACATGCGTTCGAATTAAATTTTCAAAATTATTTTTCAACGATTAATTAGTTAGGACCAAAAAAATAAAGTAGCTAAATTTAAATCGACATTTTTTTATTAAAAACTGACAAAACTATGAAAAAAGTCAAAATCAGTCTCAAAGTTTTAATAGAACACATCATAAATTCATTGTGTATCTTCAAAGTAACAAAAATATTTTCTTAAATTAATATTTAATTGATAATCCTTTTTGTTTTCAACTCCTATCAAGCGATTAGGTATAAACTCTACTAGTTAATATATTTTTTTTACGTTCTTACTTTATTTAATTTTCTTGGCATTGATTTTTTTTATTAGTAATTATTTAGGTGAGATTAATATCTGCTAATATCTTTTTTATAACTTTTTTTAAAGTAATTATATGTTTTCTAACTTTTATTTCAAAAATATTGAGTCGAATCATAAATAAATTCTGTTTTTATATGTCAACTTTAATTTTTAATAAAAAACCAGCAATTATACTTTAATCAATTATATATTCCCTATTTGCAAGATAACTCTTCTATTTCTTTTAAATACAATTCCGATAGTTTTGACTTGAAAAAGTTTTTGACGAACTTTTCAATCTGATTTTCATTCGAGAAATTTGTGCCCATCAATGCGTTTTGAATCATACAAGTCTGGTGCGTGAGAGAGAACTGACCAGCCAAGCTCCAAAATTTTCTTGCTGTATAACGTGTTGCATTGTCATGGAAGAGAGCAACGTTTTCTCTATTGACGAGCTCAGAACGTTTCTCGATCAAACTTTGGTGAACATGTTGCAGCTGTTGGACGCACAGTCCTGCATTTATTGTTTTATTTAGGTTCAAAAGTTCAAAATGAATAATTCCACGATGATCCCACCACACATACAACATTATTTTTCTTTTATGAAATTTAACCTTTCGGTCCATTTTTGGAGGCTTATCCTTATCAGTCCATTGCCTTTTGCTTAGAAAGTTGTATTGTAATCAACTTTTCATTGTCAGTAAAGATTTTATTCAGAAATCGGTCGTTCCCCTGTCTTAAAAGAAAACTTGTTGCTGTCAATAAATGATCTGCTTTGTTTCTTTTACCCAAACATCCATCTTACTGGTTTTACCTATCTTTTCCATGTGGAAATAGATGATGGACTGTAATATGTTTAACTAGCCTGATAATTCTCGAGTGATTTGGCATGGATTGAATTCCGCTAATGATTTTAGAGATTCTTCATTAAAGTCCAAAGAACGTCCGGGTCTAAGTTCTTTTTTCAATGACGTATCTCCGGAACGAAATTTTTCAAACCAGTTACGTACTTGCCTTTCAGTTATACTTCCTTCACCATACATACTGAATATTTTAATATTTTTCCATGCTTAAACTCCTATAACATTACATGACGAATGTGCATTTTTGATTTTTCCATTTTACAACCAATAATTTATTATTTGAATAAGATGTATAAGCTAAGACTGAGCATTACTTAATTCAAACAAGCAAAAACTTGTCATATACAGTAAATAATTAGGAATCGTAACGAGTTATTAATACTTGGTTTCAATAATGGAAATTATTTATGACTCAATCCAATATTTCAAAAGTATTCAATTGGATGCAAAGATATGCCTAGATATGCTTCTTCGGATGTACACCTGAGTCTGTTTTTATGTGGTAGATACGTTCCGCAGAAAACCGCATTAAAAAAAATCCCACAAAAAAAGATTTAACTTGCATTGAAAAATTAGGCATACGTTCCATAATTTTCAAAAACCACATAAAATCAAAGCTACAAAGTGAAATTACTCTAAAATTCACATTAAAAAAAAAATCAGGAAATAAAGAATGCCTAAAAAAATTTTAAATATCTGCAAAAAATTACTACAAAATAAAGCTTTTTTACTTTATTTTTTAATCAACTATTTAATTTTATTCAAAGCAATATGTACATACAGTGTCGGACAAAAGTTAAGCAACTAAATGAAAACTACAGTAATGGTCCAAATATCAACAGTTAATAAAAATATAGAAATGATCGGAGTGCATCAAATTAAAACACTTATATCATATTTTAAAAATATGTAATCAACTATATTTATTTCTTTATTATAACAAAAAAAATCACATTGAGCAAAATTATCTTATATTTTTACGCGACAAAAGTTAAGCAACTCTGTCGCTTAAGTTATAAACTAAGAGGAATCCCATGGAATACATTTTTTTATAGTTGTCAACAACATTGAAATGTAGTGTGCATATTATACAGATTGATACAGATAGTGTTTTGCATTTTATCGCTTTTGTTTTAAAAATATTAGCAATGCCACGAAGAATACTTAGTGACGATTTAAAATTAGAAATTGGGTAAATGTGCGACCAAAATGTATCTCAAAAGTATATTAGTGAACAATTTAATGTAAACAAATCGGTTGTGTTACGAATTATCTAACGTTATTGCACTAGAGGGACTGTTACTACGAAGTTACGATCCGGACGACCCCGTATAACATCCAAAAGAGTAGATAATCGAATTGTACGATTAGTGAAAGCAGATCTATTTTTACCCGCTACCAAAATAGCAACCGAATTACAAGAAAATGTAAGTTGCCGCACTGTACAACATCGACTTGTAGAAAATTGCCTATACAGTGGAAGACCAATCAAGAAACCATTATTAAGTAAAAAGCAGAGATTGGCTCGATTGAAATTCGTTCGTGATCATTTGTATTTGGACGTTAAAAAATGGAAGACCGTATTATTCTGCGATGAATCAAAATTTAATTTAGTCAATTCAGACGGAATGTGCCATGTACGGCGTCCTGTTGGAAAAAGATATGATCCACATTACTATAAAAGAAATGTCAACTACAGAGATGGAAATGTAATGGTCTGGGGTTGTTTTTCTGGTTGTGGAACGGGACCTTTACACCAGATCAACGAAATAATGAATCGTTTCATGTACAAAGACATGTTAGAAAACGTCATGTTGCCTTTTGCAAAGGAAGAAATGCCTATTCGGTGGAGGTATCAACTTGACAACGATCCGAAACACACCACAAAAATTGTTAAAACGTGGTTTGAACAGAACAATATTGAGGTTCTTTCTTGGCCATCCAAATCTTCGGACCTCAATCCCATAAAAAACTTATGGGAAATAGTCAACAAACAAATTAGTCAAAAGAAATAGTCAACAAGAGGGCAACGAACATTTTCTAATAAAGCCGAATTATATTCGGCTATTGAAGCTGCATGGAAAGACGAAATATCTTTAGATTTAGTGAATAAATTATTTGAATCTATGCCACGACACTGTGCAACTGTTATGCTACGGCTATGCTACTAAATATTAATACTTTAGTTTATAAGTTAAGCGACAGAGTTGCTTAACTTTTGTCGCGTAAAAATATAAGATAATTTTGTTCAATGTGATTTTTTTATTATAATAAGGAAATAAATATAGTTGATTACATATTTTTAAAATATGATATAAGTGTTTTAATTTGATGCACTCCGATCATTTCTATATTTTTATTAACTGTTGATATTTGGACCATTACTGTAGTTTTCATTTAGTTGCTTAACTTTTGTCCGACACTGTATGTGTAATTTATTTTAAAATTTTTCATATATATTTTAATCATCATCGCCATAATATCTGCTCTGTTTAGAATGAAAGAAAGTGAATAACTGCACTGTTTTCAAGACATGTAGGCCAAGCCTTTTTCCAACAGGCATTTAAAGTGTGTGGTTTTATTTGAGTAATAGCAAAAACAGCATGATTTATAAAGTCAAAGATTGAAAAATTTTTCCAAGCATCAGTTACTGCTATTGACTCATTTTCTAGTTTATTCAATATAAATTGAAAAGTGCGTTTAACGTAATATTGTTAAAAGTTGCAATTATGCCTTAATCTAATAGCTGAATAATGTTGTATTGGGTGGAAAAAACATCATCTTTACATTTGGATGTTCTAAATATGGATAACCTGGTGCGTTGTTAACAAGTAATAAAATTTTGAAATCGAGACCTTTTTGCTTCATGTACGTTTATTTTTTCATCAGCATTAAATACTCGGTGTGAAAAATATCCACCATCTTTAATAATTTTGGTTAACTCTTCTGGAAAATTTTTGTCAGCTTCTTTATCTACTGATGCAACCGCGCCCGTAATCTTCCTTTTTAAAAACCCGATTAACCATCCTTTGCTAGCCGAACATTCCTTATCAGTTTGATAAGCGGAAGTAAATGGCTCTGATTCCTTCAATTGTTCATAAAACTGAAAAGCTTTTCGTTGAATTAAATAACTGTTTAAAGGAATTCTTAAAAAAATCGGCATAAAAAGATACTAAGAAGAAATATGAATCGCATTAAAAAAATTCGCATAAAAAAAATTAAGAAGAAATATGAACCGCATAACTTAAAAACAGACCCAGCTGTATATCAAATATTCTAAAGTACAATAAATAGGAACTGTGTGTGATATGAGAGGATAATAAATCAATAGATAATTAATAAAATATGTTTAATTAAGCGTTTAGTATAAAAATATTATATTGAGATCATGATTCAATCGATAAAAAAAAATCGTAAATAAATTAACAATTGCATTTAGGTAATGTTATTTCTTCCACACTTGTTTGACAATCCATGGAATGTACGGAGACACTTTTGTATAAACTCCAGGACTGTTTCCAATACCGCACGCCTTACCGAACGATGTCACACCCACAATATAGTACATACAATAAACTTTATCGTGGTATATCTGCAACGGACCGCCCGAATCTCCCTGAAAACATTTAAACGCATCGTACAATTATTTATCTGATTCCAAAAATTCGACTGTTCGTACTTGACAAGTGTCCGAGTTGTTTCCATTGGCGCAGATCTGAGTTTCTGTCATGACTCCTACACTCATCAGCCGTGCAGAGATGTATTTGTAGCTCCTTTGACATTTGTCCGACGAGTAATGGTCCAAAGTGACTTTGAGTAAGTCGTCACTGGTTACATCTTCGAACTCTTTCGCACCCCATCCGGTTGCTATGAATTTCGGCGGGGTAGTTTTCTTGCTGTAGAGACAAATCGGCCTGACGAACGCGTTGATAATCGCCTCTCTGTCTAGTTTCATAAGAGCTATGTCGTGATAATACGACGGTGGTAAATAATCAGGATGTTTTATTATTTCGACGATTGTGAATTCTTGAGTTTGTACGCTATCGTTTGTATGGACTATGTTCAGATCACCTAAACGTATGTATCGAGCGTTGCCGCTGTTAATGAAAAGAAAAGGAAACGTTCTTCTATAAATGCACATGGCGGGTTATAAAATCATACAATTAACAGAAATGTTTTTTAAAAAAGTATACAAGTTGAAAAAAAAAGTTCCATAGTGTCAACGCAAATATCCTCGTTATATTTCATATAATTGTTAAAGAACTTACTAATCACTATAAGAGCTGCAATGTGCTGCACTGAGGACATAATTTTCACTGATCAACGAGCCTCCACATTTCCATACTGTGTCGTTTTCTGTTCCAAACCCGACCAAAGCCTACAAAAGAAGAAATTCTATAAACATTCGTATAGACTGTTTGGAAAATTTTCGTAAAGTCGATCAGCTGCTTGTCGAGTGTATTTTTTGAGGAAATATTTTTTATACCATATGAGGAAATTCTTTTGCTGCTGCTTTCTCCCCGCCGACAATCAACGGCTTTGAAATGATCGCGCACAGAGATACATTAGATTTCGGCGCGAATCTAATTGGAAGTGGCGATCTCTTAGTCACGAACACCTTCTTTGCATATTCTCTACATTCTAAAACAATTCAAAGCATTAACATTTATTGTTTCATCTGTTGACGATGATATCAGTCGTAGGAAAAAAATTGAACGAAATCTTTTCATAAACACTACAAAATTAATTCAGTTCAGTCGAATTCTTTTTTAATAGATGACTTAATTACTAGTATAAACAGTTTTTTATATCTTGCTATAAGAAACAAGATATTCATTAATTTTTGAATACATGTACAGTGAGTGTCATTTAAAATCGAATAGTATTTATAAAAATACGTTTTATTTAAAATTTCTTTGATCATAACTCTTAAATAAAAAAATATATAAATTTTAATTATAACAAATAAATATGTTTAAAATGCAGTATACATTTTTGGGAGAAACTCTTTTTAATTAATTTTAAAAAATAAAACTAGGCGTTACTTAAAATCGTGTAGCAACTTTTAGGGTAGATAATTCGGGGTATCCTCCGAGAATATTTCTTGGAATGTAGAAAAAATGCTTAAGAGTATTGAGTGCAGTTTGAATCTCTTCAATGTATGTTATTTTCATAAAATTTAAAAATAAAGTAGATTCTGCAGCAGTATGTGAATTAGTTATTATTCATTATAAAAATGGGAAAAGTATGCGGAAATCGCTAAAATTATAAATTGTTGTATTAGTACAGTTCAGTACATAGTAAACAGATGCATAGATGAAAATCATGTAAGAAATAAATTGAAAATTCGGTCGGATAAAAAACTAATTCCAAATGATGAACGATGTATAGTTCGTAAAATTGAGGAAAATTTACAAATTTCATTTTCTAAGATCGCTACGGATTTAAAATATTTAGGATCATCCAAATGTGACACCTAGATTTGTGTTTTATTGAAAAGAAACTATACACATGTTTTCCTATATACATGTTTTTTTTTTTGTTAATAAAACACAAATCTAGACGTCACACTTAAATGATCCTATATTTGAGTGACTCCACAATTAGATGAGTGTGTGAAAAAATGATTTTCGTCGGAGAATGGCATGCAACAAATGTCAAATAAATAAGCGAAATAGGAAAGAAAGATTTGAATTTTATGTGAAATGAATTAGATAAAAGAATCTGTAGAAAACAACAAGAGGTTTCCAACTAAATACTAAAAATATTGTTATAAATCATTTTGGAGTCTGTTATTATCATATATTTTTGTTGTATGATTTTAACTGACTGATTTAACTGACTGATTTAACTGACTGATTTAACTGACTGATTTAACTGACTGATTTAACTGACTGATTTAACTGACTGATTTAATAGACTGATTTAATCGACTGATTTAATCGACTGATTTAATAGACTGATTTAATAGACTGATTTAATAGACTGATTTAATTGACTGATTTAATTGACTGATTTAATTGACTGATTTAATTGACTGATTTAATTGACTGATTTAGTTGGCTGATTTAGTTGGCTGATTTAGTTGGCTGATTTAGTTGACTGATTTAGTTGACTGATTTAATAGATTGACTTAACTGACTGATTTAGTTGACTGATTTAATAGACTGATTTAATATACTGATTTAATAGACTGATTTAACTGACTGATTTAACTGACTGATTTAACTGACTGATTTAATAGACTGACTTAATAGACTGATTTAATAGACTGATTTAATAGACTGATTTAATAGACTGATTTAATAGACTGATTTAATAGACTGATTTAATTGACTGATTTAATTGACTGATTTAATTGACTGATTTAATTGACTGATTTAGTTGGCTGATTTAGTTGGCTGATTTAGTTGACTGATTTAATAGACTGATTTAACTGACTGATTTAATAGATTGATTTAATATACTGATTTAATAGACTGATTTAACTGACTGATTTAACTGACTGATTTAACTGACTGATTTAATAGACTGACTTAATAGACTGACTTAACTTACTGATTTAACTGATTGATTTAATTGACTGATTCAATTGACTGATTTAATTGACTGATTTAATTGACTGATTTAGTTGGCTGATTTAGTTGGCTGATTTAGTTGGCTGATTTAGTTGACTGATTTAGTTGACTGATTTAATAGATTGACTTAACTGACTGATTTAGTTGACTGATTTAATAGACTGATTTAATATACTGATTTAACTGACTGATTTAACTGACTTTTAATGATTTAACTGACTGATTTAACTGACTGATTTAATAGACTGATTTTAATCGACTGATTTAACTGACTTTTAATAGACTGACTGATTTTACTGATTTAACTGACTGATTTAATTGACTGATTTAATCGACTGATTTAATCGACTGATTTAATCGACTGATTTAATAGACTGTTTTAATTGACTGATTTAATTGACTGATTTAGTTGGCTGATTTAGTTGGCTGATTTAGTTGACTGATTTAGTTGACTGATTTAATAGACTGACTTAACTGACTGATTTAGTTGACTGATTTAATAGACTGATTTAACTGACTGATTTAATAGATTGATTTAATAGACTGATTTAATAGACTGATTTAACTGACTGATTTAACTGACTGATTTAATTGACTGATTTAATCGACTGATTTAATCGACTGATTTAATAGACTGACTTAACTGACTGATTTAACTGATTGATTTAATTGACTGATTTATTGGCTAATTTAGACTGATTTAATTTAGTTGACTGACTGATTTAATAGACTGATTTAACTGACTGATTTAACTGACTGATTTAACTGACTGATTTAATAGACTGACTTAATAGACTGACTTAACTTACTGATTTAACTGATTGATTTAATTGACTGATTCAATTGACTGATTTAATTGACTGATTTAATTGACTGATTTAGTTGGCTGATTTAGTTGGCTGATTTAGTTGGCTGATTTAGTTGACTGATTTAGTTGACTGATTTAATAGATTGACTTAACTGACTGATTTAGTTGACTGATTTAATAGACTGATTTAATATACTGATTTAATAGACTGATTTAACTGACTGATTTAACTGACTGATTTAACTGACTGATTTAACTGACTGATTTAATAGACTGATTTAATCGACTGATTTAACTGACTGATTTAATAGACTGATTTAATCGACTGATTTAATCGACTGATTTAATAGACTGATTTAATAGACTGATTTAATTGACTGATTTAATTGACTGATTTAATTGACTGATTTAATTGACTGATTTAGTTGGCTGATTTAGTTGGCTGATTTAATAGATTGACTTAACTGACTGATTTAGTTGACTGATTTAATAGACTGATTTAATATACTGATTTAATAGACTGATTTAACTGAC
The DNA here is from genome assembly GCA_029203775.1 of Neoneuromus ignobilis. Taxonomy (NCBI): domain Eukaryota; kingdom Metazoa; phylum Arthropoda; class Insecta; order Megaloptera; family Corydalidae; genus Neoneuromus; species Neoneuromus ignobilis. The sequence goes on along the minus strand of CP092096.1, from coordinate 3,006,395 downwards.
TGATTTAACTGACTGATTTAACTGACTGATTTAACTGACTGATTTAACTGACTGATTTAATCGACTGATTTAATCGACTGATTTAATCGACTGATTTAATAGACTGATTTAATAGACTGATTTAATAGACTGATTTAATAGACTGATTTAATAGACTGATTTAATAGACTGATTTAACTGACTGATTTAACTGACTGATTTAATTGACTGATTTAATCGACTGATTTAATCGACTGATTTAATCGACTGATTTAATAGACTGTTTTAATTGACTGATTTAATTGACTGATTTAGTTGGCTGATTTAATTGACTGATTTAGTTGGCTGATTTAGTTGGCTGATTTAGTTGGCTGATTTAGTTGGCTGATTTAATAGATTGACTTAACTGACTGATTTAGTTGACTGATTTATTAGATTGACTTAACTGACTGATTTAATATACTGATTTAATAGACTGATTTAACTGACTGATTTAACTGACTGATTTAACTGACTGATTTAACTGACTGATTTAATAGACTGACTTAATAGACTGACTTAACTGACTGATTTAACTGACTGATTTAACTGATTGATTTAATAGACTGATTTAATAGACAGATTTAACTGACTGATTTAACTGACTGATTTAATAGACTGACTTAACTGACTGATTTAACTGATTGATTTAATAGACTGATTTAACTGACTGATTTATACTGACGAATTTTATATTAAAAATAATTAATTATATTTTGTTATCACTTGAAATCGAATTTTGTAATTATTTATTAAATTGAATTTTAACATATAATCAAATATAAAACAACTTGTTTCATTAAAGGTATGTGTAATAAAAATGTTTTTTAAAAACCTAACTATACGATTTTAAATGACACCACTGTATCTATTATAGTATAAACTACAGAATTGTTGTAAATAGGAAATAATTAATCGAATTATTTATAAGTTATAAATATTTTATCAACATAAAGGAATTATTCAATCTGATTTTACACCATTCTATAAATTTATTCATCAGTCACTTATTATCCTTGTTATGAAATGCAAAAAATAGTTACTGAATACTGTTGAGAAATTTGTGGTTTCATAGTAACTGACTGGCTCATTTGTATTAAATTTTTATAAGAGAAATTAAATATCTTTTAAATAGAAAACGGTTTTAATTTTCGACTAAATTAGATATACTAATTATTTAAATGTATGTTCTTTGAAACTACTTAATTACAATATTAGAGAAGTACTTTTCTATCGTCACACTTTGTATAATACATTTGTTTAAGCTATTAATTTCTTTTTATTTTTCCTGTTTATACAAGGCGATTATACGTGAAGATTTATCATAATTCCCCACAATTGCATTTTTTTACTTACAATACATTTTATATTATTTTTTAAACCTTTTATTTACATTACAATGATTTATTAATGGACACTATTTTATATTAGATCGATTCTTCTAGATACATTGTCTGATACTTAAACCAAAAGACTGATAATCGTAACCGCAATTAAAAAAGAAATCATTACCGTTTCCTTTCATTCATTGACTATGAATCATATATTTAATTATCTCAATAGTTTCTTTTTAATATTGCAATATGGAAATGTTCATAGGTTGAACTCATTGTGTCGTATATATTTTTTAAGAAAAAAAGAATTGTAAAAACTTAATATTTCTTATATTTTTGTGTGTGATCTCATTTTGTAAAACGTAACTATTTTGTGGTACGTTATGGCCATTCTTTTTTATTTTCATGGTGTTATAATGGGATTATCTTTAAGTAAAATATTGATAATGATTTTAGTTGGCCGATTTTAGTATTTGGAAATTATCTTTGTATTCTTTGTCCTTGTTTATCTTTTCTGAAATTATTTTCCTTGTATCAATATGTGTTTTTATGTTTGTTTCTTGTTTCTTTTTTTACAATTTAGCAAAAGTTTGTATATATATATATATATATATATATAAAATATTAAGAATGGTAGTTCATGAGATCCAAATAATATTATTAAAATTTAAAGCTGTAAATATTAGGATAGAAAAAAAGGAATTTTTACTATTTACTGATATAAGGAGATTTTGTTGATTTTGTGACATATAAATGTTATATGTCTTTTAAAAGATGACATTTCACAAAACAATTTAAAGTAGATTTTAATGAAATTGGTGCATTCATTCAAACGTTATTAATATTGGAGATGAGTGAAATTCAGGAACATTTTTGGCACATTTAATTTTTTTAATATAAAATAGAGAAAAATGCTGAACAACTGTAAAAAAATTTTTGTCGTGTTTATGGAAACGATGTTTATTTCGTTTTTATTGGCCTATTGTGAAAAGTGTCGATAAATTTTGCAAAAAAATGAATAAAATCGATTATGTAAGCAGAAATGACATAGCTAGGTAGCTAGAAATTGATTATAAAACCGTTTTAGTCATTTGTGTAAGGCTGGATACACAAAGAAGCTCGATGTTTGGGTCCCGCATGATTTGATTGTATAAAATTTAATGGTCGAATTTCCATTAATGGAACGAAATTAAGACATTTGTAAAATGGTTGATAATAGGAGATGAAAAAAGGTTAACATACGACAAAAGTGGTAACAGTGAGATGAGGTCATCACAAACGGTTATAAAGCCCGGATTGACTCCAAGGAAGGTAATGCAATTTATCTGGTGGAATTGGAAAGAAGTTGAACTATATGAGGTGTGTAGACAGGTAAAACGATTGATTCGATCTCTACTGTCAACAATTAATGTGATTTAAGGAGTCGATTCAGGAAAAGAGTCCAGAATGAGCAAATTGAAAGTATATTGTCTTCCATGACGACACCAAACCACACACATTTTGAAGATTCGGCAAAAATTGAGAGAGCTTGACCGGGAAGTTTTGATGCATCCACTGTATAGTCCTAACTTTGCACCATAAGACTACCATTTGCTTCGGCCATTGCAGAATTTCCTTAATAGAGTAAACTTGATTCCAATAAAAACCTGTGAAAATCACTTATCCCTGTTTTTTGGCCAAAAATCACAAAAGTTCTACACCGATAGAATAATGATTCTACCCAAAAATGGCAGAAGATCATAGATCAAAATGGTATATATTTGGTTTAATAAAAGATTTATAAACAATTTAAAAAATGTTTCAATTTCGCTTAAATGTAAACAATTTTTCCCCTAACCCAATAAATGTCAGTTCTGTTTTGAATAAGTGTTTCAATCTTAGTAATTTTAGGGTAATTATTTAGTTCAAATAAATTTATTGAATAACTTTTTCAAATTCTTTTGATTTTCTTAAGTTAAACAAGCATTGAACAATATTTTCTTCGTCCATTAAGTGTATTAATCTCGTTAAAAATGGTTCTCGAATATTAATTTCAATTAAATAAGACTGGTATATAGCTATACTTACTTCTAATATGGACACGAGAGCCTTTCTTTTTCCTTCTAGGACAACAAATCAAATGTTCTGATCCTTCACTGGTACAATTCTCGATTGACATCATTTTCTTTTGTATTCTTTTCGTAGTTAAACAATTATTTAACGGCATACAAATTCCAGATGATGTATAATTTGCCGAACAGGAAATATCTGTAATGAAAAAAGTTCTAATGTAAATTTGTTCTTTATAGTTAATTAGTTTTAAACTGAAGATAGAAATTTATCAATCTATGAAATTATTTATAATAAGCGATTTTAAAACTGCATCGATTTTTATGTTTTATTGGTTAATACATTTCATGAATTATTCAGAATCGTTTGATAAATTCCAATTTTACAGTATTAAAATTTATTTGAAATATTTATGTCCTTTTTAATATTGTGTCGTCGAGAAATTATTAGAAATGTTAGATTTTGATTTCGTTCTAAAAAATATCTTATTGTAAACTAATATATAAAAATATTTATTTCAATTTAAATGTTTTTAATTAATTTTTATTTCTAGATTTAATATGAATTGGAATAATTTTACAACTTTGATTGTACAGAATTTCAATCAAATACATGTGAATTATTTTTGTATTGAAATTAGATAGTTTTAAAAAAGTTAACCACTTGCGCTGGAATGACGTGCTATGTACGTCAACTGCTATCTGTATCAAATGCGATATGACGTACATAGCACGTCGTGCGATTTTTGCTGAGTTAAAATAACATTGGAGTTCCGTTAGCAAGTGTCACACTTCTGTTTTGAAGGCATACAAGTGCGTTTTTTGTAGAACTTCATTAATTTTACATATTTTTATTCAATAATAATCGAGTAACTACAAAACGCAATATATTTTTTTTATTATTATAAAAAACTATTTTATCCAAGAACTATTTTATTCTGATAATAACGCATCAGAAAATTTTGTACTGGATTTATGTAGACCTTTAGTTTATTTTGTACACACTCTCTTTTTAGATAACTGGTATTCGTCACCAAAACTGTATGGGAAATTATATTTGCAAAAAATTAATACTATCGGAACAGTCAGATCTAATAGAAAGAATATGCTAAATGATCTCGCAGTGACAAAATTAAAAACATTTTAAGTTCTTTCAAGACCTTGTAATTGTATCTTAGCTGTAAAATGGAGAGAGAAAAAAGATATATATTTACTTTTTTCAAAACATTCCAAAGCAGAAATGATTACAACAAAAAAAATTTTGAAATTATACCGACCAAAATAAAAACATTACAAAATTTAATATAGTTTTAGATTACAATGATGGTATGGTTGGAGTAGACTTGCAAAATAGCTACTTATCATCTTTTCCTTTAATGAGAAAATTTTGAAAAAGTTACAGAAAAATATTCTTTTATCTAATGGATATAGCATTTTTCAATATCTATTTTCTATTCATTAAAATAACAAACGTGCCAAAACTTAAGAAATAATCCTTTTCAAAAATTATTAATAAATTTAAGAGTTTTACTATAATGTGCGTGTGTTTAAAACTTTACAAAAAAATGATTTCAAATACTAATTCGCTGGGAATTGCTTTGGACGAGTTTGCCACAAGCGCATGTTAATTAATTTCTAGCGCAAGTGGTTAACAGAGGCCATTTTCGAAAGATTAAAAAAATTTTTCAACAATTTTGAAATAGTATATCATGTTATTCCGTGCACAAATATTTAAAGACTTGATTGAATTTTAAACACTAAATATATATTTTAATAGAGATAAATTGTTGTTTGATCACTTTATCGTTTAATATATTTTATTTTTTTTTAAAATATTGCAAGTTGTCGAGGTACACCCCCTCTACAAAATTATATAATTAGTGAACACAGTACTTACCGTTTGATAGATCTGTGGATTGTGTCTGTGTCGAATAAATAAATACCAGCACAGCACCAAACAAATACCAAATAATGTACAACCGTGCCATTGTATTTTTCCTGTTTGTCACGGTCAGCTTCTTCGTTTGTCGACACTTATAAAACAACAAAATAATAAATGTGTGGTCGAGTGTTTTATAACGAAGAATATCTGTTACCACCAGTTGCGGTTTTCAGAATTATTTTTAGAATGAGTAGGGAATCTCGACAAATGATTCATACTATACGTGTTTATATACCAACGATTATAATCGAAAGACTGTTTGCCAAAAAGATTATCTCACATTTCTTATTTACATTTAATCTATTGTTTATTCTGATTGACGCAATTGCCTAAAAATATTATTGTATATATATATATATATATATATATATATATATATATATATATATATATATATATATATATATATACAGTGAGTCAAAGTGAAACTTATACAGAGTTATCTTTCCAATAATTTTAAACATATATTTTAATATAATAACAATTTTCTTTATTTTTTTCCATAATTTCTTTACTAAGGTTTTTTTTTATTATATTTGAAAATTTCAATTGTAAATTAATACTTTTACTCCAGAAAAAGTAACAATTTCTGAAAAATGAACAAAAAACATATCAAAATGAAACTCATTCAACTAACAAATTATTTATTAAATTAAAATTTACAATGGATTGAATTATTTTAGTACTTAGTAGAGTAGTCTTTCTTAATTTTTATAGCCTTTAAACGATTCGGGATGGATTTAACTAATTTTTCATAATAAGCTAGATCAGTTTTTTCCAATTCTTCTAATAACGCTTTTTAAAATCATTTTTATTACTAATAGTGTGTGTTCTAATGGAAATTTCTAAGTGATTCCATAGATTTTCAATCACATTTATATCAGGTGATTACAGTGGTGTTTCCAGTACTTTTGAGCAGTTATATAACAACCAACTACGTGTTTTATACTCGTAAGCTTTGTGCTTAGGGTCGTTGTCCTGATAAAAATTAAATGTATGTAAAATCACAAGTTTTTGAGCACTGGCTTTCAAATTTTTTCTTAATAAATCAATATAAACATTTTGATTCATAATGCTATCTATAAAATTAAATTTCCAACCCCTCTCGTAGACAAACACCCCCATACCATAACATGACCGCTCCCATGTTTGATTGTAGGACATAAGTGTTTTAAAGACATTTCTGTATTTGGTTTCTGCCATACATTAATTCTCCCATTGGATCCAAATAAATTATATTTGCTTTCATCCGAAAACAAAATATCTTTCCAATAATCAAAACTCTTATTAATATGTTCCCGAACGAAGCTTAACCTTTTGTTGCGATTAGCTAGATTTATGAAAAGTTTCTTCCTGGCAATACGAGCATGAAACCCATTTTTATTTAGTATATTGCGAATTGTTTGGGGACTTACTTTTTTATTTAGATACTTTTTACCTTCTAAAGTCAATTTAAGCGCGCTCATTTTCGAATTTTCTTTAATTTTTCGTAGAACCCAACGCTCGTCATGGTTATTAAAAATCTTGCGGAGAATCTTTCTGACTTTATTGTCAACATTTTGACCGTTTTTAAATCTTTTTATTACATATTGCACTGTAGCGTGACTTCTATTAACTGTTTTCCCAATTTCCCGTAGAGTTTTTCCATTTTTGTAATGAAAAATCATTAACTTTCGCTCGTCCGTCGATGATTGTCCGCTTTGTCTACTCAAAGTGAAAATCCAACTTATATTTTTTACAAAATGATTACAAACGACTTAACAATAGTTTTTTTTGTAACCAAAGTGACCAAACACATATTTGAAGAGAATACTTTCTTCACAGCAGTTTTCAAACATGAGTAATTCGTTGTATGAGTTTCATTTTGATGTATTTTTTGTTCATTTTTCAGAAATGGTTACTTTTTTTGGAATAGAATTATTAATGTACGATTGAAATTTTCAAATATAATAAAAATAACCTTAATAAAGAACTTAACCAAGAGAAATAAAGAAAATTGTTATTATGTTAAAATATATGTGTAAAATTATTGGAAACATAACTCTGTATGAGTTTCACTTTGAGCCACTGTATGTATATATATATATATATATATATATATATATATATATATATATACACACACATGTGTGCTATAATTATTATTTCGTCGGAAAATATAATATTTTATCATTTTTTTCTGTTCTCAAAATTTCTCCAATTTGTATGTTCTTTAGCAAATTTCATTTCATTTTGTATATTTTTTTTGCTGACATAAGGTATTTAATGTGAATGCCGATCAAATAAATTAATTTTGTTCAATCGTCTATGTATAGTTCTAACACTACATTGAATTTATTTTCTCATAAAATATTTTTTTCCGTTTTAAAACTATCTTTAGTATGTATTAAAATTATTTTTTTTGTTAGCTTGAACAGTTGTTTTTCGTTTTTTTGTTCCTAAATTCATCTATTTTTTTACATTTAGAGATATTTAAAATAAAATTTACTGATCGGTAAACAATTTTGAGAATATCCCTATAACTCTTTCCCTGTTTTTCAAGTTTAATATAATTTTTCTTTCCTCAACAGAACAATGGTTAGATCGACCCAAACCAAATCTAAAATTTCACCACAATAATCACCAACTCGCTTGTTTTTAATTCAAAACACATTACATTTAAAAAAAATCCAAAACATTTTATTATTTATTTAGAGAAAATAAACAATTGTTTGTACTGTACTTAGTTTTATGTCCACTCGACATTGAATTATTTGTAACTTACATGGAAAATGTTCTGAAAATGTCATTTTTATATGACAGTAAATAATATCAAGGTGAAGCATTTAGTGGTGCAAACAAATGGCAATAGATAGTGTTTTAATATCACTTATTTCTGTTACAAAATAGCGAATGCATAAGTTGATGCTGTACCTATTATTTTGATCAGCGTTGTATTTTGAATTATTTTAAATGTGCATCAAAATTCCTGGTTAAATTAGGTTGGAAAAACTTGAATTATGAAGATCATCACAGAAGTTTATGGAGTCAATGTACAAAAAAAAACATTTTTTATGAAGGGATTAATCGTTTTAATATCGGTCGAGAGAACATCAAAGTGTAAGATCGTTAACTTTCGTTTTTGAAGAAAATATTCGTACTATGAAAACTTTATCGAAGAGGAATAATCGAATAACAGTACAAATGATAGCAGCTCAGACTGTAGTGATATCCGTAAGATCAGCACAGAGCATATTGAAAGATAATCTGAATATAAGAAAGCTCTTATCGTGATGGACGTCGAAGTTGTTGTGGGAAGATCAGCTAATATTGCTCAATGACTATTCGTTTCAATTTTAAAATAAATTTGACTCTGATTCCGAGGCTTGTCTAAACAGGATTGTCAGAGTGACGAAACTTGGATCTACCAGTTTGATCTCGAAAACAAACAACAATCAATTGAGGGGTTCAAGTGCTTCCATATAGTCCAGATTTAACTCCATCAGACTTCTTTTTTCCCAAATTTTAAAAAAAACATTTAAGGCATTCGTTCGGAGTTGATAGATAAAGTGAAATGTTTTGTAGAGCAGTGATTAGAAATAAAGAGCACTGATTTCTACTAAAAGGGTTTAGAAGGATAGCGATATTGTATGGAAAAATGTTTTAACTTAAATAAAACATATACTGAAAAATAAAGCACTTCTATTTACATTTTCTGGGAACTTTTTGAACACTACTCGTAGTAAATTAATTTGATTGTATTTTTTAAAAAGAGCTCAAACTGTAATACGATTTATCATATTATCTTGTTTATTTTATTGAAGGGGATCAAACTGATTTACCAAGTACGAGGTTGTTTGATAAGTCCGTGTAAAAATAAAAGCTGCTTCATTTTTTTGAATAAATCGTTTTTATTTTTCAACATAGTCTCCTTTTAGCCTTATACACTGCATCCAACGCTGCTCTAGTTTGTTGATCCCTTCCGAATAATAGGATTTGTCCAAGTCTGTAAAATAGTCATTCGTTCCTGCAATCACCTCCTCGTTCGAATAAAATCTTTTTCCCGCGAGCCATTTCTTCATATTAAGGAACAAATAATAGTCCGATGGAGCCAAGTCTGGAGAATAGGGGGGATGTGAAACGATTTGGAACCCTATTTCCATTAGTTTTGCGGCCACAACTGCTGAGGTGTGAGCTGGTGCGTTGTCGTGATGAAAGAGGACTTTTTTGTGGGCTAATCGGGGACGTTTTTCTTGCAACTCGGTTTTCAAACGATCCAATAACAATGAATAATATGCACCTGTAATGGTTTTACCCTTTTCCAAATAGTCGATAAAGATTATTCCTTGCGAATCCCAAAAGACAGTCGCCATAACCTTCACGGCCGAAGGAATTGTCTTCGCCTTTTTCGGAGCAGATTCCCCCTTGATAACCCATTGTTTAGACTGCTCTTTGGTCTCAGGAGTGTAGTGATGTATCTATGTTTCATCTACAGTGATGAAACGATGCTTAAAGTCCTGCGGATTTCGCTGAAACAGCTGCACACCGTTCTTGTAACACTTCACACGACCTCGTTTTTGGTCGATCGTGAGCAATCGCGGCACCCACCGGGCGGATAGCTTTTTCATGTCCAAATGTTGGTGCAAAATATTATGTACCCGTTCACACGAGATGCCTACAGCACTAATAATCTCACGCACTTTCACTCTTCTGTCATCCATCACCATATCATGGATTTTATCAATGATTTCTGGAGTGGTGACCTCAACAGGGCGTCCAGAACGTTCAGCGTCTCTTGTGCTCATATGGCGACTACGAAAATTTTGAAACCACTTATAAACCGCACTAATCGAAGGTGCAGAGTCACCATAATGTTTATCAAGCTTCTGTTTAGTCTCCTGATGCGTTTTGCCTTTAATGAAGTAGTGTTTAATCAACACGCGAAATTATTTTTCGTCCATTATTTAACAATCACTCGATTTCCTTGATTCCAACGATTGTCAAACACAAAGGAATAGATCGATATGGCTCAAACTTGATGTGTGTTCTTCCAAGAGGTGCTACTAATTAAAAATAACCTCGATATGCACCAGTGGTGCCATTTTTCGGAATTTACACGGACTTATCAAACGATCCCTCGTATTGTAATCGTTTTATTCACTAATGATTTTAACACTGATACTAAATCAAATATAAAACTAATTGTTGATAATTGTTTAATATAAATGAAAAAAATGTCACGATGTTATATAAAAAAACAGCTGTGAAAACATAGATAACATTTTCAAATGGTCGAAGGAAAATTGTATCGAATTGAGTGAATAATATTTTTATTTGATTTGAAAATAAGTTTAATAATACACCTTATTTTATTAAAATCGTTTGGTATAATAGGTAATATTAAATGAATACATAATACTATAGGTTTATTTTAATTGATGAATATGAAATTAACAATTGGTCATTTTAAAATGTAGATATATAAGGAAAATGCAAATTGTTAAATCGACATGTATTCGAGAAAAAAATATATAAGTCTCTATACAATTAAAAATTGAAAGATTCTTTTTAATATCGATTCTGGGTTCTTTTCATATTTCTTTTATATCAGGTACAAAACAAGCATTGTTTATAATTTTTTTAAAAAAAACTGATTTACAAATTGTTTCGATTTCATATCGAAATAATTCTAATAAATTGACAAGATTTGAAAGTTGATTACATTGATTATTTTCTTAATCGATTTGAATGCAACGAAAAAACAAATTAAACGAACAATACTTAATAAATAAGTGTTAATACTAGAATATTTGTACAAGAGAATACTAAACTCTTTAGAGCATGGCGGTGTTAAATGTTCCACCTTTTTAATACCTAAATATGCACGGTGGGATATTTTTATATCACTTCAAAAAATTACATTTTAGCAATTTAGCAAATACCATTCATGAACCCATATGACACAGAGGGGCTGTTTAAGTTCAATCTTATAATTAAAAACTTAAATGACTTTTTTTTGTAATTTTACTTTCTTACTAATTAAAATAATAATAAACTTTGTTAAATTTTATAAAAATGAAATTTCTGTGCAACATAGGTCTATTTATTTTTTAAAATTCCGTGCCTCAAAGAGTTATTATAGATATGTTTCGAGATTGAAAACTTGTTCAAATCATCGCCGTTTATTTTTATTGTTTCCAAACAATACTTTCAATCCATGGGATGTACGTAGATACTTTAGTGTAAATTCCTGGATAACCCATTTCCTCGCACAAGTACTCGAATGATCTGATACCAACAAGTGAGTACATGCAGTACACTTCGTTGTGGAGGATTTGGAGTGGCCCGCCGTAGAATCTCTACAAATTATATCAATTTTATTATCATTAAAAAAGTAATTTGTTGTATATTACAATAATATAAATATTAATAAATTAGTAAACAGATAGAAATTCAAATAAGTCTATGAGTTTCATTTTGAGTTCTTTTTGGTAACTTTTTATAAAAAAAAATTTTTTCTTAAAATCAAAACATATTATAATTAATTATTTCAATTGTGATTGAGGCATTTCTAATAAATACATAAAAATGTTCTAATTGTGATTATTGATGAACTTTCCACAGTAAATATATAAAATATTATATCGTATGAGTGTCACTTTAAACAGAAGTAAATTTGTGGATTGGTGAACGAAGTGAGTAGGGGGCGGAGTCCCCTAATATATATATTAATTACGTACCTCACAAATATCATCTCCATTTGACTTTCTCCCAGCACAGAATTGTATATCTGATTTAATTCCTTCCGTCAATGTATTTCGGAAAGGTTCATAATTGCTCGTGCACTTATCGTTCGAGTACGTCTTCAATGTCGTTTTCTGCAGATCGTTCGACGAGGTATATTCAGGTCCAATCCCACCCATTCCACTAGCGATGAGCGTTTCCGGCGTTTCGTTCTTATCGTACAAACAAAGCGGTCTCACCAATGTACTAATAATTGCCGATTTGTTCAGTTTCAGTAGACCAATATCGTTGTACAACCCTGAATGATCTGGATGCTTTATCCAATCGATCACTTTGAAATATTGTATTTCGGTTTCGTGACGTCTGTTTCGTTCACTGTTGCCCAGTCGTACGAACTGAGCTAATCCGCTAGAATAAATCGATTGTTAATTAAATATTGTCGATGAATATTAGTATATCTGTAATATCCACTAAATTAGGAGTTCCGGTTTGGGAAAAATCTCAATAAAATTCTATTTCAATTTTTAATTCATTTTTTTTTCAAACACTTAACAGATCGAAGCAGTGATATGAAAATATTGAAATAAAGAACATTCCAAGTTCGACGATCTTTAAAAAGATTAACCTTCATAAAATTGTCTTTTATTATTTTGGTATTTTATTTTAGCGAATGGTTGTTTTTGTCTTAGAAAACAGAAACTGTTCTTAAAAAAAACCAAGTTTATCTGTTTTCTTTTGTAATTCATCTATTCGTTAAATTGTTGAAAATAAAAGAAAACATTTTCTCTGAATACTGAGAACTAACAAGACTTGTATTAAAATTTCAAGGTTGAAATGCGAACAAAGAACACGAAATTAAATATAAAATATCTTAGAAAATCGTAATTATCATTATATAAATGTTTATAAATTTCGGCAATCAAATACAAAAATTAAAAATGTGGTTTATGTGCAATTGGTAGATATAATTGTTATTACTTATGGAAAACAATTTAATAACCGTTACTCACTAAGGTTTCTGATCTACACAGTTTGCTGATGTGAGAATATATTGCTCGCTGATCAACGAACCGTCACATTTCCATACTGGTTCATTTTCATCACGACCATATCCGATTAACGCCTAAAACAAGAAAAATTAGTATAAATATTTTTAATTACCTAAACTTAGTTTGAAATAAATTTGTTAATCATGTCAATTTATCAACCGATTAATATATTAGGTTATTGAATATGAAATGTCTAATTTCCTAAAGCACTAAGTTCGACAATCGATATTTCTATATTTCACTTTAACAGTTCTTTTTTTATTATTGTGAAAATACATCCTCACTCTCAAACGCACGTTTATAATTATCTTTCGAATTGTCTGTCTGAGAGCAATTTTTGTAAAACCATGGATAAATTGAAAATTTATGTTTATTTTTTGATTATAAATTTCGCTGTGGAACCAATATAGCACAGATAGCTTGAAATATCAATGAAGTATTTGATGTGGTACGTCGATGGTTTGAGAAATTCTGTTCTAGGTATTTTAATCTTGAAAATAAGCCACTTGGGCGACCAGAGGGAAACTGAATAAGCTGAAAGTTGTAATGGAAGTACATACATTTCAAACTACACGTGAATTAGCAGCCAAGTTTGACGTTACTATTTCAAAAATATTGGTTCATTTGGACAAAATTGTCAAGGTAAAGAAACTGGGGAAATTAAACGAGCGTCAGAAGAGGAATCGTCTCGAAGTTTATCTTTCTTTGTTGTCACGATAAAAGGTGAATCATTTCTGAATCGTATTATTAAAAATTGATTCTTTTTACTGATCGCAAACGTTTGGCATGATGGTTGGATAAAAATGAAGTGCCAAAACTTAGTCCAAAATTTAGTCCAAAACCAGAAATTCACCAAAAACAGCTAACGATGTTTGTTTGGTAGTCCAGCGCTTGTATTATCCACTAAAGTTTCATGAAACCTGATCGATTACAGTAGATATCTACTGTAACTGATTGGGCGAATGATGAGTGGATTTGTGATTAAGCAACCAAGTTTGGTCACTAGAACAGACCAATCTCCTTGCAAAACAATGCTTGACCATATGTTGTACAAACAACGTTGTTCAAACTACAGGAGCTAGATTTGGAAATTCTCTACCACTACCACTTCTTGCAAATTGTCTAAAATACCTTTCACGACTTTATCGTTATTCTCTTTCTAGGCTTCTTTGTTGCTGGTATAAACAAACTACCGTTAAATTGGCAAAACTGTATCGATAGTTTAGACATATATTTGGATGAATTGTATTACTTCTTGTTCGAGATATAGTTAACCAAACTTTTGATTAGAAGTCGAACATTTCATACTAATTGATCTAACATGTATATCATCATCATCATCAGTCTCTTTATTCCACTCTTGAATCTTTGTTCCATTCTCCATTAATCTCTTCTGAATCTTTTTATATCTCTGACTTCTCAATCGATAATTTTTCTTGTTTATCGATAGTCTTCTCTTCTTTCTATTATATATATGAATATATTACTTGTTAATTTTCGTTTTAAAATTGTAATTCTTGTTACAATGACCGTAACTTTCGTTCGTTTTAGAAATGGGTTAATTAATATCATACGAACAGAATATTATCGATGGACAAGGGAAATTTTTAATTAGGAATCAAGAAGTATTTTATAAAAGATCAAATAATATGCTTACTATATGAGGAAATTCTTTGACTGTAGCTTTTACTCCAGAGTTGATTAAAGTGTTCGCAATGAGATTACATTGTGAGATGTTATTGTATGGTGCATTGAGGATCGGAATCGGTTGACGCATCATTTTAAACACTTTCGTTCCGTACTCTCTGCATTCTGAAATTTGAAAAAGGTATCCATTTTGAACATCGATTAGAATTATAGAAGTATCGTCCATTTTATAAACATCGGCCTCTTTTTAAATCATTCAAAGACAAATACATGCGACCATAAATGAAAAATCGTCTTGTGATTCTGTTACGAATTTATTTCAATTCTATTTATTCTTCGTGAATGTTTTTATCGGATCAGAATTATCAATAAACATTTAGAAAGTGTAATTAACAGATTAACAATCCTTACTTTTCGCACTTATTCGTTCAGGAATGTTCGGTTTGGTGGTCTGTACGTTTTTCGGATCAATTTTTGGACGAGTGCCGTTGCTTTCTGGACAACATATTACAGGTTCGACGTTGACAAATAAACATATTTTCGGTCTTTTTCTTCTTTGTAGTAATTGTTCAGCACATTCACAATCTTTCAACGGTTTGCATGTGCCTATTGTGTTTGAATTGACGGAACATGAATCGCCTGAAATGAAAAAAATACATATACATATTGTATGTATGTATCTCTCTCTCTCTCTCTCTTTATATATATATATATATATATATATATATATATATATATATAAAATGTTAGATAATAGGAAATTTCACGTTTAAATAAAACCATATTTGCTGATAATAAAAAATCTATGGTTAATAAAAGTATTTTATTTATATTATATTTTTGTTGAAGTGAAACAGTAATAAAAAATAGATATATGTGATAGATACTTTTCTAATAAGTTTGCAGTTAATGAAAAAAATATATAAACAGCATTTTTATGTTCATTGATAATTCATTTGTATATATTTATAATTGTATTTGTTAAATAATTGATAACCAGATCGGAAGTATTGGATTAATTTCAATGTTGAATTTATATTCGAATTCGATTATGCACATTTGGTTTATAAATAATATGTGAATGGATATGAACGGAACATGATAAGGTGTTTGATTAAAATAATACAAATTATGTTGTGTTTCCCACGTTATGTAAATTGAAATATGTTTGTAGTCGATAAAGATTTATTTTTTAATTTCAAATATTGATAATGGCTGCTGTTATTTACAAGCAAATGTAAGTCGTTTAGGAAATTACAAGGAATGGTTATTTTGTTGGAGGTTCGTAGTTTCATTTATTTTTTTAGTAAAACTCTGGAACCTGTTTCTTTATTTATGTAAACCTACAGACATGTATATATGAGCTGGTTTTTTTGAAAGTGGTATAAGTCCACTTTATAAAAAAACTAAGTTAACGGTAATTTTAATGAGCTATAGACACCTTCTCTTTATAGTTACAATCACAATTTCAATAGAGTTCTATTTTGATATAAAATAAACAAAAACAGTTTTGCTGTACAACGCTATCGCACAAATATTTCTTTTGAAAGTGGAATAAGTCCATTCCTAATAATTATAATGAAAACAACTTTCTTATTGGAATTATTATTGATTATTGCTACTTCAGTGCACGCTGCTCGTTAGCAGATTATTATGATGCAATAAAGGCTTGCCGAAAAAAACAGCTTCATTTTGTATGAAATGAAAAGAGAAGACTTTGTCTCAACCAAATCTCTAGAAGAGGCAATATCAAACAGAAAAAAAATACGGACGGAGAAATTGTAAACTCGCTTAAAATATGTTGGATGAGGTTCAAAAGGAATGAACCTCACAAAATGTTTTATAAAATTAGTATGAAAGAAAATGCTCCATTTAAAACAATTTTTTTATTTGGAAAAAAGGGAAGACCAAAAAACCTCAGAAAAATTAATATGTTACCGCTTTATAAAACTTCAAGGAGCATAACAAGAGAGAAATATAACGATATGATAAGTTTATTACCTTATATACCACCTATTCACCATAAATATTTCAATATGCTAAGTGTAAAAGAAAACTAAGTTTAAAATATCTTTTTTTTATTTAAAGATCTTAACGAAGTAATTTTCATTTTTATATTTTTAATATAACTGAAATAAACTCTTAATAAACTTAGTTATTCGTGTATTTAAATGTCTTCATTTTAACTATTACTTTTTTACATAAAAATCCATTTCAGTAAAGCTTATGTCTATAAAAATATGGACTTAAATTTGCTCTTGTTTTTACTTCTTGTAATATGTTATTTTTGAAAGTGGTATAAGTCCATGCGGAGCTAAAAAATCGTTTATTTTGTAAAATAATGTTAGTAATTATTATTTCATAATAAAATTTAAAAGGTGTATAGTGTAAAAAACATCACTCGAATTGATTAAAGTTGGCCAATATTTTTAAATTAACTCAAATGCAAACCCTTAAATATCTCAATATATGAAAAAATGGACTTATACCACTTTCAAAAAAACCAGCTCATATATTGGGTTAGAGAAAATGTTCTTAAAAAATGAATCGAAATTAAAATATAGTATACAAATTTTTTTTAAACCAAATATATGCCATTTTAATCTATGACCTTCTATCATTTTTTGGGTAAAACCGTTATTCTATCGGTGTAGAGCTTTTAGGATATTTGGCCAAAAAACAGACAAGTGATTTTTGTAGGTCTCTATTGAAATCAAGTTTACTCCATTAAGGGAGTTCTGCAATTACAGAAACAGATAGTAGTTTCATGGTGCAATGTCAGGACCATATGGTGGATGTATCAGAACTTCCCAACCAAGATCTCTTAATTTTTACCGAGTCTTCAAAGATGTTTGTATGGTTTAGCGTTGTCATAATGAAAGGCAACGCCCTTTCTATTCATTAATTCCGGATGCTTTTCCTGAATCAATTTCTTCAATCGGATTTATTATTGACAATGGAAATCAAAATCAATCGTTTTTCCTGGTGGAAGGACCTCATAATGGACCACTCCCGTCTAATTCCACTAGACACACAGTATCTTCTTCCTTGGGGTCAATCCAGGTTTTCCAATCATTTATGGTACCATATCTCGCTTCTACTACGATATTTTTCGAACATTATTGTCATATGTTAACCTCTTTTCATTCTCTGTTATGAAACTTTTTAAAAATGACCTTATTTCGTTCCATTTCAGCAGCGATTCGCAAATGGAAATTCGGACCATTAAATTTTGTACAATCAAATCATGTGGCACTCAAACATCGAGCTTCTTTGGGTATTCAGCCTTATGCAAATAACTCAAAACGATTTTATGATTATTTTTGCAAGATTTCATCGACGCTGCACAATTGACCGACAAAAACGAAGTGCATCTTTTATTTCAAAATTTCCATTTCGAAATCGAAGAAACGAATTCGTTGCTTTTTGTATAGTTGGAGCATTGTTTCCATAAACACCATAAAAATGTTTATAGAGTTGTTTAGCGTTTTTTTTATAATAAAAAAAGTAAAATGTGTCAAAAATGTTCCTGAATTTCACTCATCTTCTTTGTTATTAATTTTTCGTTGAATACACCAATTTTTTTTAAATCTATTTTAAATTGTTTTGTGAAGTATCACCTTTCAAACGACCTTGGCGCACTGTTAAAATCGATCAACCTTCATTTATCAGCAAATAGTAAAAATACTTTTTCTCGAACTCAATATATATATATATAAATATATATATATATCATATATATATATATATATATATATATATATATATATATATATATATATATATATATATATATATATATATATATATATATATATATATATATATATATATATATATATATATATATATATATATATATATATATATATATATATATATATATATAAACAAATAGGTAGATAAAAATATAGAAAGATAAATTAATATACAAAATATATATTTTGAATTTATGAATCACACCTTGATACAAATATTTTTTTAAAAAATATCTTTTATTTACAACTATTTTTTATAGTTGTTTTCTAATCATCTATAAAAATCAGTACTTTATCTCTCCAGCCATATCTTTCTGTTTGAAACGGTTTTTTGTAGTTATTTCTTCATATTCTTCGAATTCTTTTCTTATCATCTCTTAGGTAAACTGTTCTTTCACTTTTTTTAATCCAACATTTTATTTTAGAAAATAATCTTTTAAAAAAATATTATATCTCGTTATGTGTCTTTTAAGCTTAAATTTTCTTTTTGTATATTTTTTAAAATATTATTTTTTTCTGTTTCTTTCAGAATTTAAGTATATTTCCTAAATAAAGGATTTACTTCTACATAACAAAGATACAAGGCACTATTTCACTCTTGGAATGAAAAAAAATAGTCAACACTATAGAAGTACAAGACATACGGAGAAATATTACGGGTACCTCCAAAATCAACAATTATGGAGAAATAAAATGGTAAGTTATTTACAAAGATATAACTATTTTTTTTAAGAAAAACTACATGTGTTTCAATATAATAACAATACGTTTATAAAATCAAGTAGTAAGTTTTAACTTTAAAATAATTCTTATATTAGGTTGGCAAATATCTCCCTTCCGCCTTCTGGTCTTTTGAATTTCGCAGCTATGTACAAAAAAAAAAAGCGGAAGGGAGATACTTGCCAACCTAATATTATTAAATTCTATTTTTTCATTTCATTTTGAAAAGTTTTCATTGAAAAAGATAATTGTTAGAAAATAATAACAATTCAATCCTGAAAGATGAATTTATTCTTTGATTAAGATCATTTTAAATTGAATCAACAATGAGAACTATCAACGAGAATTTATGAAATAAAACAAATTGGTTAATCTTTATCAACGAGTTGATTGAGATTCGATTTTTAATAGAACTAAGATTCCTTTTCATTTAATCGTCGTCTAAATTACAGTTTGTTTTGGAACTGTGTCGAATTCACTTTAACACAAATGAATTTTCATTCCCAATACCACAATATCTTATAAAGTGTTCAATAATGACTTATTCCTCTTATTTTTTTCATTTATTTTAAGAATGACTATGTTATTTTCATAACACAATGTTATTTTCATAACGCAATGATATTCTTAAGATATCTTTTTTATTTGTTACAGCTTTTATCAAATATACATGCCATTATCAACTTGAAATATTATTTCATCCAACCACATTTGTATTAGTTCATAATTTTTATTTATTCATGTTTGCTGAATAAATTTATTGTGCAAATAAAAAGTTAGATATGAATTACAATTAAAACATAAAATAAATTTTATTTTGTTTTCTTTAATAGTATTTTCCATATAGGACCACCACGATTTCATTGAAATAGTGCATTCGTTTACTCCAATTTTTAGTATTTTTTTTTTACATAATTATGATCCAATTTCACGTTCAGTGTTTATTTTTAATGCTTCTGTTGTTTGTGATTTATCAGCATAAACCAATGATTTCACATAATCCCACAGAAAATAATCTAATGGAGTTAGTTCACATGATCTTGGTGGCCAATTGATGGATCCATTTTGTAAAATAATGGATTCATTAAAGTTTTGTTTCAATAAGTTTATTGATTTTTTTACAATTTCTAAGTGTTGTTGAAGTGGCAAACGTTCCACGATAATTTACCAAAATATACAGAGTTAAAATATCAAAATGAGCTTAAGAAAAATTTAAACATGGCTGTCATCAGCTGTTAAAGTTCTGACATTCTTATTGGAAAATCATATATATATATATATAAGAAAACAGTTAATTGGATGCGAAAGTGACATGAATAAATCTCTAAGTGTGTTGAAAATAATTGACTTTCTCTTCTTCATTGAATTCCATCATTTTTCGTCTATTATAAATAATCTTAACAAAAAACTCACCGATTTGAAAATTCCTCCGAGCCATCGACGACACTTGAACAACAATTAAAAGGATTACACTAATATACAAATTCATGTTAGCACAAGTGAAGTGTACGTCCAATGAATGAATACTCGATTACCTTGCAAAGTTACAATTATTATAAACTAATGTATATCTACGACGGGTATTTATAATAATGTCGAATACGTTACGTCCGAAATATTATCTCTAATCGAGCGTTCGTGTTCGAAGAACTGTGTTCAATAATAAAAACAACAAACTTTACAGAGACGTATTAGTGCTGTAAAGTGTTACTCCCGTACGCGCGATGGTGGTTGGGGAAAAACGTACTGAATTTGAAAATTTCGGGATTGTTTGAGATAATACGTGAGATGAATTTAAAAGTTGAACAAAAAAAGGAATGTAACGACATTATTTATTACCCTATATGTGTGTGTGTGTGTGTGTGTGTATAAACCGTAAGAATTCCCCAAATAAAACTACCTTAAATCATTTTTGTATCTGTACATAAAATTTATTTATTTGATAACTGTTTTTTTAAATATAAAACTCAACTAAAGCAATATTACATTTCGAATTTAGTTTTATTAAAATATCTATTCATTTTTTCGTAATTTTGTTAACTAAAATGAAAAATTTATTTCATAACTATTTTTTGAATGTACTTTTTTGAAACTATGATTTTACTAATTCATGTTAAACTATATAATTCAAAAAAATGTCATTAGTATCTATTCATTTCACTTAAGACATTTCCATTATATATACAAATATTCTTACTCATGAATAAGAGAAAAAAATAGTTAATTGTGTATTTAATGTACGGAGTGTATATTTTTATATACATTATTTTTAATTTCAAATGTGTGTTAAATATGATTTTTATTAATATCCATCATTCTTTATTGTTAAGTCTTGATGCTTATATGAAGGCTGTTTTTAGGTTATGTAGAATTTTTGTTAGGGAATCAATTTAAGGGGGTATTCTAGTCTAGATGCACGAATTTTAGGTATTTTTTCGGGCGCTATAAAAAAAACCAACAAATATTTTTACTATCCATTTTTTATCAGTTATTTATTGACATTTTAAAAGTATAAAAAGTATTATTAAAAACAAAAAAATCAAAATTGAAAAAGGTACAGGCTGGCAAAGTGGGGGCTCGAAAAAAAAGGTGTCTCTTGGTTGACGTGATTACAACCCTTCCGGTTATTTAAAACAAAAAAAATTTGAAATTATTGAAAATGAAGGTTGTAGTAGTATCCCCGCCTAGGGAAATTTAAAAAAAAATTTTTTTCGCAAAATGGCGGTAGTGTGAAAAAACAGTCATTTTTTGTCCTATTTTTTTCAACTTTCGGAATTTTTTAAAAATAGTAAAAAACAAAATTTTCAAAAAATCCTAGGCGGAGACAATCATTGTTATATTGAAAAGCTCTATATAAAATTTTAAGTAAATTGGTCCATTTGAATTTAAGATATCACCGTCAACCGTGTCGAAAAAAGTAGTTTCGAGAAAAACGCGTTTAAGTTTGGAGTCGAGTTTGTTTTGATTGGTTGGCGAGTCATAAAAATAGCTATAACTCCGAAAATAATTCGAATTTCGAAAAATCATCTTAAGAACATATTCTTAAAGGTCTAAACTTTGAAAATATTCAAAAAAAAATCGATTTTTTCGAAATTCTAGACTAGAATACCTCCTTAAAGTTCTATCACGTTTAAAAAACACCTATATTATTAGGTTGGCAAGTAAGTAACTACGGTTTTCATTAATAGATGTATTTAGGTGTCATGGACTGTATCTAACCTTAGTTTCAATTGGTAATTCATTACGAAATTTGACAGGCGACAGTTGAAACTTGATTTAGGAAGAAATTTTGCATGATTTGGTTAAAAATTGTTTGTTTAGCATTGAGTCGAAAATGGAAAATCAAAACGAGTATTATCGTCATATTTAGTTTTATTATTTCCATAAAAGGGAAAACGTAACGCAAACTCATATAAGGTTATGTGCTGTGTATAGTGGTGATGTTTTAATAGAACGACAGTGTCAGAATTCGTTCTAGCGGTTTTTCATTTAAACATGAACATTGCTCTGGTCGTTCAGTTGAAATTAATGGCGACAAAATCGAAACATTAATTGAAGTAAATCATCGTACCACGCCTCAAAAGATTTTTGTAAACAACTGATAAAAGATGATGAAAAATGGATTGTTTACAACAACGTTCAGTAAAAAAATCGTGGTTGTAGTTGTCTGGTAAACCAGCTCAAAACATATTAAAAACAGATATTCGTCAAAAGAACATTTTGCTATCAGTTTGATGTGATTACAAAGGAATTGTGATTTTTGAACTACTTCGAATGTGTACTGTCAAGAGTTATTCAAAGTGAATGATGCATTGCAATTAAAACGTCCAGAGTTAATGAATTGTAAATGTGTTATGTTCCACAATAATACTGATGATACATCTTTGGTCACTTGCCAGAAATTATTGGAGCTTGGTGGGGATGTAATACAACATCCACCATATTTACCTGATCTTACACCATCAGATTATCATTTATTCTGCTTTTTAAATGATAAAAGATTCAATTCAGATCAGGCTATCAAATTGTACTTGGATCAATTTTCGACCAGAAAGATCAAAAGTTTTTTGAGCACGGAATCATGAAAATGTCTAAAAGATGGCGAAAAGTAGTGGAATAAAATGGTCAGTACATAATTGAATAAAATTATTTTATATATACACATGTTCTTTCACTTTTTTATAGCTCCTATATATATGATTTTTTGTTTAAACATTTCTAATAACGCCTTGTTAAAAACTTTTTATCATAAACGTTCCTAACTTATACTAACAGTTTACATTTTATCCTTAATATTCTGTATAACAGTAGACGAGTATTTAAACCAAAATACTATTTAATTTGCTACTGCGATTCTTCCAGTTTCTTCACAGAAGTCTTTAACTGTTTTAATATGGATTCAAAATAGATATATGAATTTGATTCTATACTGTATGGATCTATTATCATCTTCCTTTATATCTACCTTAATATCCAACGTACAGGATACTTTATTTTATGTTTGTTAATGACAAAATCTGATTTTTGCAACCTTCTCCAGTTCAATAAAATCATTCTTAGATCTTTCAATTATGAACATGACATCCGTATAGAATTATAACAATAATATATAGATTTTATTGAATAATTGAATTTCAAAACGAGGTTCTACGAAAAAGATTTATGGCAATGACTATTTGTTGAAATATATTTTTGATTAAAAATGTAAATTTCATCGATTGGTTAGATTATGAAAAATAATTTATTTAGAAAAAGATTCAAACTATGTAGCTCTTTACAAAGATATAATTATAATAATATTTCTTGAAAAATATGATTGATAAACATGTAAATATTTTTATGATTCTTTATCAATCATATCAAATAATCAAATACTATTTCGTCTTTAAATAATCATTTTGTTTGTTTCGAAGCTTCATTAACCTTATTTTTCTATTAACTAATATTCTGCTATTGTATTTGTTAAACTTTCTATTGATCTTACAAATTAAGAAAGTGATTTAAAATTTAAATTCATATAAAAATATATGACCTTGTTTTCCGTTTTAATTTATTCTAAAAAAAAAATTGACTTGTAATAAGTGATTTCTTTTTTCTCATACGAATGAATCATTCACCCCAACGTTAGATGTTTTTATAAAATCGTTTAATAATTCGGTTTTGTAAAAATCGAACGTTGGGGTTTATGGAATGTGGTGTTGGGGTGAGTAATTTATTTACGTAATTACGAACGGAAGGAATCAGATATTACTCACGTGAATAAATGCACGCATGATATGCAGATTTAAGTTAGATGTACGTTAATTAATTCAATCGAATAATTTGCACGGTTTGCTATATTTGTTGTTTGCTAGAATATTGACAGGAAGTTTGGTTTTGTTTACGTATATTGTTCATTTAATTCTGACTAATAAAAAAGTACAAGAGCACCTTTCTATATGTATATATATATATATATATGTGTATGTGTGTGTGTGTGTGTGTGTGTGTGTATCATTCTCGATTCTGTATCCCCCCTACGACCATGTCCTCCTTGTCAATATTAGTCCAGTGAGGTAACAGGTACAGAATTCATATTCGAAAATAACACGAATTTTTGACTTATTTATGCTTTTACAAAAATTGCTCAAAGAAAGACAATTCGAAAGATAATCATAAACCAAGACATGCATTTGAAAGAGTAAGGATGTACCTTCATTATTAAAAAACAAGAACTGTTAAAGCGAAATGTGAAAAGTATCGACTGTTAAATTTATTACTAAATTGTACATTTCTCATTTAATGACCTAATATAGTCATATATGAGCTGTTTTTTTTGAAAGTGGTATAAGTCCACTTTTTAAAAAAACTAAGTTAACGGTAATTTTAATGAGCTATAGACACCTTCTCTTTATAGTTACAATCACAATTTCAATAGAGTTCTATTTTGATATAAAATAAACAAAAACAGTTTTGCTGTACAATGCTATCGCACAAATATTTCTTTTGAAAGTGGAATAAGTCCATTCCTAATAATTATAATGAAAACAACTTTCTTATTGGAATTATTATTGATTATTGCTACTTCAGTGCACGCTGCTCGTTAGCAGATTATTATGATGCAATAAAGGCTTGCCGAAAAAAAAACAGCTTCATTTTGTATGAAATGAAAAGAGAAGACTTTGTCTCAACCAAATCTCTAGAAGAGGCAATATCAAACAGAAAAAAAAATACGGACGGAGAAATTGTAAACTGGCTTAAAATATGTTGGATGAGGTTCAAAAGGAATGAACCTCACAAAATGTTTTATAAAATTAGTATGGAAGAAAATGCTCCATTTGAAACAATTTTTTTATTTGGAAAAAAGGGAAGACCGAAAAACCTCAGAAAAATTAATATGTTACCGCTTTATAAAACTTCAAGGAGCATAACAAGAGAGAAATATAACGATATGATAAGTTTATTACCTTATATACCACCTATTCACCATAAATATTTCAATATGCTAAGTGTAAAAGAAAACTAAGTTTAAAATATCTTTTTTTATTTAAAGATCTTAACGAAGTAATTTTCATTTTTATATTTTTAATATAACTGAAATAAACTCTTAATAAACTTAGTTATTCGTGTATTTAAATGTCTTCATTTTAACTATTACTTTTTTACATAAAAATCCATTTCAGTAAAGCTTATGTCTATAAAAATATGGACTTAAATTTGCTCTTGTTTTTACTTCTTGTAATATGTTATTTTTGAAAGTGGTATAAGTCCATGTGGAGCTAAAAAATCGTTTATTTAGTAAAATAATGTTAGTAATTATTATTTCATAATAAAATTTAAAAGGTGTATAGTGTAAAAAACATCACTCGAATTGATTAAAGTTGGCCAATATTTTTAAATTAACTCAAATGCAAACCCTTAAATATCTCAATATATGAAAAAATGGACTTATACCACTTTATAAAAAACCAGCTCATATTGATGTTACAAAACAAACGTTTATTTTAATAAAATAATATTCTTAATTTTTATATATAGATATTTATTTATATTTTAAATTAAAATATGTAATAGGTGTGATTTTTTATACAAATTAATGATAATTTTATTTATATTTATACATGTATTTTTTATTTAACATATTCAAAATTCTATGACTTGAAATATCAGTTACTCTAACACAAATGAATCACAAATCGTAACACTAGAATATTTCATAAAAATGTTCAATAGCAATTTTTTGTACTGGCATGACGGTTGAAATGTATATCAGTGAATCAGGTGAACGATGGATGATTTTTCAATACTGTAATAGATTCTTATTGAGATTGATAAGTGATTCATGTGTGCTGAAGTTTAGTTGTATCTCTCTCAAACCGAATAATAATTAATTACTATAATAATTATTGAAACTAGGGAGACGTTTAATTATAAAAAAAACATAATTTCGTTACATATACAAAAATTATAACAAGTAATCTTATTCAAGTTTTAAAAAGATTATCAAAATAATCCATATTATTTTCATTTGATTCACACGTAATCGTCATCATCATAATTTTAATTGAAACTCAAAGAATTATTTCTATGAATATTATAACAAGTGCTTGAAAACTTAACGAAAAATCTGTCTATACACCCCAGACGATTCTCTCTATCCATGGTACGTACGATGATACTCTGGTATAAATTCCGGGACTGTTAACAATACCACATCCTCTTCCTAATGACGTTATTCCGATTATAGCTTTTGTCCCTGGGAAATTATCGTTGTATATTTGTAACGGACCGCCTGAATCGCCCTAAAACAAACATTGTTCAAGTAAATTGCGTTAATCATAACATTATTCATGTGGTGTTACAATTAAAGCAGTTTATTTCTACTACATGTGTGTTATTTTTTTTAAAAAAAAATTTTTTAATGATATGAAAATATTTTTTTTAAATTAACGATTAGTTTATGTAAAGTAATATGAATCATTTAGTGTATATGTGTATATATATATATATATATATATATATATATATATATATATTTATATATATATATATATATATATATATATATATATATATATATATATATATGTGTATATATATATATATATATATATATATATATATATATATATATATATATATATATATATATATATATACAGGAATACTTCACATAGTCCGGTTAATCGGTTCCACTGATTATTCGGACTATTTGAAACCGGACTAATCGAAACACTAATCAAATACAAAAAATGTTCATTGGTTCCAAATAATTTATTTCCTATTTTTCAGTAAATAAATCGAGGGTAATATATTCAAATGTTTGTATGTATCAACGAAACAAAATCAGGGGTTTATACATTCATTTTAAATTCATTTTCAAATAGGTTAATAAAATTTAATTATCAAAAAATCGACTTTATTCGAGTTGCGAATCGAAAACTAATAGAAAAAGAAAAGACCACAAAACTAGAACTGCCTATGCGTTGCGCATAATGTGCATATACGATTTCGGTTTTGTTTTTTATTATGTTTTCATAATAAAGGGAAAAACTTGAAAATTTGCTTATAAAAATAATTTTATGTATTAATTTTTTGGGATTTTTTTCAAGAAAAAATTTTTAGTAGGATTTTTTCAAGTAAAAAAATTTTTTTTTTTGAAATTTCAAACCGGACTAATCGAAGTTGGACTATGTGAGGAATTACTGTATAAAAAAATGTTATAGTAGGATGCTGCACCCTTCTATCATTTAACATTTTCTTCTATTCTATTTTTCATCAAAGTTAATGTCACAGAAATTCACTTCCATCCGATTACAAATAAAACTTTGTTTACCTGGCAAGTATCTCGTTCTTGCGTAGCGCTTCCAGCACATAGCTGCAGATCGCGGACGACTCCATAGCCCAATATCCGCCGATCAACGTTTCTGTACGAATTGAAACATTGTTGTGGCGAATACAGATCGAGCGTGACTTTCATTAAAGTGTTCGACCCGTCTTCGCCGAACCCTGTCGCGCCCCATCCGGTTGCAATCGCACTCGCTGTCGGTATATAGAAGTCTCCATGCAGACACGCAGGTCGTATACCTGCATTGAGTTGTACGTTCTTGTGGAGTAGAAGTAGCGCTATGTCATTGTATTGCGATGGTGGTCTGTAGTCCGGATGCGAGATTTTCTGTATGATGTAGAATTCTTGCGGTCTGGCGCCTTCGGCGTTACTAGCGATGTTCAAGTCGCCGATGCGGACGTATTTTGCTTCGCCGCTAGAAGAGTAGATCGTTTCGACATAAATGAATCACTTAATCTAATATTTAGCCCGGAAATTTTAATAAAATTTAATACTCTGATAAGTGTTTAGATAATATTTTTATTGGTAGTAAAATTAATTAATACGAGATAAATTAATTAATTAATCTCGTATCTAAATTATTTGTAAGAGTACCAAATTAAAGATATATATTAAATTTAAAGCATTTTTTTTAAATTGTATTTTATATACAATATATATATATATATATATATATATATATATATATATATATACTATAACAAAATAATAAATAATAAAGAAAGTATACTCCACTTACTATTCTCTTGAGTACAGACAATGGGCTGCAGTTAGTACAAATCTTTCACTGATAAGTGATCCACCACATTGCCATACTATATTAGATCCTGAACCATATCCTAATATTGCCTGTAAATTTCAAAAAAATATTGCAAAGTACATATTTTATATATATATATATATATATATATATATATATATATATACATACATACATATATATTTATGTACTTACCATATGTGTAAATTCTCCCAAATTTGCATTAGTTCCACCAACTATTGCTGGTCCAATATTTGCACTTCTGACGCGCACGTTTGCATATTCAGCACATTCTGAAAAATAATTATATATATATATATATATATATATATATATATATATATATATATATATATATAGGAGACAAAACAGAACTGAAGAATTATAGGCCAATCTCACTAATTTCTTCCATACGAGTATATAAAAGATTCAGCGAAGTATTAGTGAAAAGATTGGAAAAAGAACTAGATGGTCAACAGGCCAGAGGACAGGCAGGCTTCAGATCAAATTACAGTACAACAGACCACCTGCATACCTTAC
Source organism: Neoneuromus ignobilis (assembly GCA_029203775.1). Lineage (NCBI taxonomy): Eukaryota > Metazoa > Arthropoda > Insecta > Megaloptera > Corydalidae > Neoneuromus > Neoneuromus ignobilis. The sequence goes on along the minus strand of CP092096.1, from coordinate 2,977,029 downwards.
AACAGATACAAGAAAAATACAACGAATACAAGCAACCCCTGTGTTTGGCTTTTGTAGATTTTGAAAAGACGTTCGATTCGGTCAGTACATCATCAATTTTCTCATCTCTAAAAGAGCAAACAATTAATAAAAAATACGTGGAATTGATGAAGGAAATATATAAAAGTTCATCAGCGCAAATTAAAATACACGACCTATGAGACAAATAAAAATAGAAAAAGGAGTTACACAAGGAGACAGTTTATCACCCAAAATATTTAAAGCAATTTTAGAACAAATTATAAGAGACGAAAATTTTGAAAATAAAGGAATCAAAGTAAACGGAGAATATCTGTCACATCTAAGATTTGCGGATGATTTACTACTTATAAGTGAAAAACCGGAAGAATTACAAACATTACTCGAAACCCTCTTAGAAAAAAGCCGAAGAGTAGGATTAAAAATAAATATGGGGAAAACTAAGGCATGTTTAATAATTTCGCTGAAAGAAGAAAAATATAGTTAGAGAATCAGTACCTGGAACAAGTGGACGAAATAAAATACCTAGGAAAAATTATAAGATACGATGGTGATTAATGGCCAGAAATCAAAATGAGAATCAGAACTGCATGGGCAACATTTGGGAGACTAAATAGTATAATGAAAAGCAATATACCAATCAGCTTAAAAAGACAGGCATATAACCAAAGTGTATTACCGGCCTGTACGTATGGAGCAGAAACTTGGACTTTAACCGTAAGAATGAAACAGAAACTGTTAACTGCCCAGAGAAGCACGGGAAGAATAATGTTAGGAATTTCTAAACTGGACCGAAAAACAAGTAAATTGATATAATAGAGCAAGTTAAATCATTGAAATGGACATGGGCAGGACATGTAGCGAAAAGAGAGGACAACAGATGGACGAAGATTGTTACGGAATGGAGACTAAGAGATAAAAAGAGACCTAAAGATGGACCATATCAAAGATGGAGAGATGAAATTGTGAAGTATTGCAGAGGCCAAGGTTGAATGAGATTGGCCAGTGACAGGAAAGAATGGAAGAGGCTCGGAAAACTCTTCATATGACATTCGACGAGGCTTTCGCCCAGCAGTGGGCTGATGTGGGCTTTTAGTATTATTATTATTATTAGTAGTAGTAGTAGTAGTGTGTATATATATATATATATATATATATATATATATATATATATATATATTTATATATATATATATATATTAGGTTGGTAAGTATCTCCCTTCCGCTTTTTTTTTCTTTTTTTTTTGTACATAGCTGCGAAATTCAAAAGACCAGAAGGCGGAAGGGAGATATTTGCCAACCTAATATATACAGGATCATCCAAATGTACCGCTTAGATGTCAGCACTGTATAATGTTTACACATCATGTATTTTTAACCATGGATAGAGGTATACATTACAGCAATGCATTTACATTATTCAAATTTATTATAAAAATAGATGTTCTTTGAAAAATACCCATCGCAAAATTCGTGATTTTTGATGTTAATAATCGTCCAAATTAGTCTTCAATTCAAAGATTAGTGAAAAAATTCGAAGTAAACTGGTTATGTTATCAATAAACCAAAAAGTTGAAGACCAAAAACTATACGTACAAATGAAAACATTGCTGCTGTAAGTGAAAGTGTTGACAATGAACTATCAACATCAATTTAGTGTCGTTCGTAAGAATTGGGAATATCTTATGGCTCTGTATGGAGGATTTTGTATAAAGATTTGCATTTGCGTGCGTACAAAATTCAACTAACCTAGGAATTGAAAGAAAGAGATAATTTATGTCGTAATTTCGCTAGTTAGATTATTGAACAACGAACAACAGATCCATCGATTTCAAGAAAAAAATTGTTTAGCGATGAAGCTCCTTTCACAATGGATGGATTTGTTAATACAATGACTCAAAGTTATAATGGAACATGAAAAAAAATAATCAAAGAATAGTGACTCATACATGTATTCGAATAAAATTTTCAAGTTTATTTTTGAAATATTAATTAGTGAGCACTAAAAAAATAAAACAGCTAAATTTAAGTCGACGATTTTATTATTAAAAATTAACAAAACTGGGACAAAAGTAAAAATTAACCTCAAAGTTATAAGGGAACAAATCATAAATTATTTATTATGTCTTTAACAAAAATATTTCCTTAAATTATATTAAGTTGGTAATCCATTTTTTTATCTCGTATTAACCGATTATGCAAAGACTCTACTAATTTTTGACAGAAAGAAGGTTTAATTTTACTCCATTCTTCGATTAATACCCTTTTTAGTTTATTTTGATTAGATACTGATTTTTTTACTTTTCTTGTAAATAAATCCATAAATATTAAATGGAATTTAGGTCTGGAGATTGAGATGATGTTTCTAATCTTGATGGCAGTTATTTAAAAGCCAACTTCTAACGTTATAGGCCATATGTACACTAATTACTTCTCTGATACACTCGTCCATAACGAGGCGATGGATTTTCTTGTGGCTGGTTCATGATCGGCGATGACTGTTGTTCGCAACATACTATCGGATAAATGTTCCGAAACGAACAGATCTGCGGAGATCCTCCATTCACGACTTGATTGATTGCACTAGGACAGTTCCTCAAAGATTGACAGATTCCATAACCGCAGCTGTCACCTGAAACAGTTTAATTATTTGGGGAAAAATATCTTTAATCTTAAATATTAAATATAGTTGATTGTTATTTAGTTTGATTTATGTAATGTACAATAATTTTGTATAGTTTGAATTGTTCAGAAATTCTTTTTGGTAAATTTTAAGATTTTTTTGATATATGTATTCTTGAATGTGGAAATATTGTTAAACTTATATATATATATATATATATATATATATATATATATATATATATATAATTTGATTAAATTTTAGAAAAAAATGTTTGTTAAATGCAGGTATAAAGTCTGTTTATTTAGGTGAGCATTGATCAAGGTTAATGATTTCATAATTTTGTAAAGGAAAATAATGACATCTTCGATATTAAGTACTGTAAATTGTTCTTATACACACACACACACACACACACATATATATATATATATATATATATATATATATATATATATATATATATTTATATATATTTACACACGAATTGATAATTACAAAAATGATGTCATTTTTAATGAATCCAATTTGTTGTCAGGTAGATAAATTACCATGAAATAAATTATTTTAGAATTATTTAATACTTTTTAATATTTTATAATATTTATTATAAATATGTTGATTAGAATAATTAATTTTATAAAAAATATTCACATATGAAAATATATTGAATTGTAATTTACAATTCAATAAGAACATTCACGTCATGTGCAATTTTTTATTATAATTTTCTGTTTTAAACAGTATAAATATTTATTTACATTCATTTATTAACCTTTTGAACACTACTGACGTCTGTAATTTTTTTCTACAAGTTTGTTCATTATGCTTTGTTGATATTTAGTCATTAGATTTTTTTTAACAATAATGACTTGAAAATTATTTCAACAACTAGCATCATTTAAATTATTTACTTTATAAATGTTTATCGATTGTCAGGATCTTTATTCATGATACACGGAAGTGCTATATATCTGTTGAATTCTTAAAAATGATAGAAAAATTTCGACGATTATTTTTATAGTCCAGTTATAGATATTTACGTACGCTTTTAGCTTGTTGTAGTTGAAACATTAAAACGCAATCATCGTTTTATAAATTAAATTGTGAATACATTTCGCATACAATGCGTTTTTTTTGTTGTTCTAGTAATGTAGGTTAATAGACGAGGTTATCAGTTAGATTGAACTAAAAAAAAACCTACTCGAGATGTGTTTTATTGAGTTTAGAAACATTCATGATTTTGTAAAGATTTAATTATTGGGAAAATACTTATTTGTCTTTCGAGGTATTTACAGTAATTTTTCTATCATTAATAACTATTTTCCAGAAATCGATTAAGTAATTTTTGTAAACACGTAATTTTTTTCTGCATATTAAATGTTAATTCAAAAAGATGATACAAACGAAAATAACAACAACCAAATGATTTTTTTTCAATTTCCCACTCGTCGACTGAAATGTGAATGACTTAATAACTACTACACATTCCTTACTAGCATCGAAGAGATACCCATTTTTTTTCTCTCGTATCAACGAAGACGTAATCTTATACAATAACACTTCATGTCCGTGTGAATGGATTTTCCCAAACTCATTGACCTTCATGCTGCATGTTAAGTGTTTCATGTGTGTTTATTTATATTTGATTTTTTATTTTAATATTTGAATGGTAATTCAAACTTTGTTTACGTTTGTCTGGGATTAACTCTCATGAGAAATGAACGATAGACGTATTTTGTAAATGAATATTTTTTTGAATAATTATGTAATTACAATGATGAATAATTTATATATATATATATATATATATATATATAAGGTTTTACAATAAAAATGTCAGAACTTTGACAGCTGATGGCAGGCATGTTTGAATTTTTTTAAAGATCATTTTGTCATTTCAACTCAGTATAGTTTGGAAAATTATCATAAAACGTTTAACACTTCAACAACGCTTAAAAATTGTAAAAACTTCAATTGACTTATTGAAACAAGAGTTTAATGAATCCAATATTTCACGAAATGGATCCATCAATTGGCTACCAAAATCATTTGACCTAACTCTATTGGATTATTTTTTGAGGGGGTTTTATGAAATAATTGGTTAATGCTGATAAACAAACAAAAACAGAATGATTAAAAATAAACATTGAAAGTGTAATTCATGAAATTGGACCATAATTATGTGAAAAAGTGACTAAAAATTGGATTAAATAAAAGTACTATATCAAGCGAAGTCGTGGTGATCATATGAGTAGAATTGTGTTTCATCATTAATGCCATAGAATATGCTTAAAAATAAAAAAAACTAATTAATTGAATATTTTAATGGTGTGTGTGTGGAATAAAACAATAAATGCAGAACTGTACGTCCAACAACTACAACGTGTTCATCAAAATTTATACGAAAAACGTTGTTCTTCCTCCGTGTAACGCAAAACCCCATATATTAAGAGAAATGCAGGAAAAAAAAATTTGGAACTTGCTGGTTAGTTCTACCCACCAGACCTGGCACTATCTGATTATCATCTTTTTCGATCACTACAGAACGCTTTAATGGGCATACATTTCTCGAATGAGTCCAGATTCGAAAGTTTGTCAAAAATTTTTTCAAGTCAAAACCTTTGGAATTCTTTTTACACAAATGAATTTTAACCGCAACACCACAATAATTTAAAGTGTTCAATAATCACTTATTGTTCACTTATTATTTATAATTATATCGGCTGATGCATTTCGATGGTAACGTCATCATCGTCAAAGCCTTTCTGTTAAAATCTAGACTAACGTTTAATATATACCTATACTAATTTGTGTTTTGTGTCTTTATTCAATCCATCTACAACTGGGGGTTGTATCTTTCTTTTCGTCATCTGGTCTGCAAGCATGAGTGTTTTCAGTTATTTATTGTCTTTGCAACATGTTCTTTTTTATAGATTTGTGACCTTTTTTGATGACATGAATTGACTTATTTATTATTTGTGACGGTATTCGAAATTTTTTAACAATTTGTGAGGTCCGTTTTAGATGAATTGAATATCTGCATGCGTTAGTTTTGTGATTTAATTTTTTAAAAAGACTGACAAAAGTGTTGTCTTTTCAAGTCAAAACCTTTGGAATTCTATTCAAAAGGCATATAAGAGCTACTTAGTAAATTGCAAACAATGACGAATTTATAATTGATTAAAGTACACTTACTGTTTTTTTTTTATTAAAAATTAAAGTTGATATGCAAAAACGGAAATTATTTATGACCCAACCCAATACATCATAAATTTCAGAAGATGACAGATGATTGATCAGTTGTTTAATTTCTTTTCTATTATCCCAAACAGTAAATAAATATAAAATTCAAATTAGTGACTTTTAATTGATAACGTATTATTTAAACAGATACAAATTTTATTCAAAGATGTAATTATTTATAATTTACTGTTAAAAAATTGTTCAAACGTATAATAAATGGATCATCCAAATGTGACGCCTAGATTTGTGTTTTACGAAAAATAAACATGTGTATAGTTTCTTTGTTTTTGTTTTTTTAATAACACAAATCTAGACGTGAAATTTAGATGACCCAATATAATAATATTTTTTTATAAAAATGGTAACCTTGTCAATACTGATATCAAATAAAATCGTTTTCAAGAGTTAATCTCTTTTAAAAAATAATGTAAAAATTTTCAATAAACATAACAATCAAAAAAGATTCTTCTTCTGAAAGAGTTTCTTTTTCAATAGATGATTTTAATTTTTTTTAAAAAAATAGTCTTATAAAATATTTGAATATAAATTTTTTAAAGTTATTAATCATATATATAAATAAAATCAAAAATAATTTTATTAGTTCTACATCAGATCAAAAATATTTCATTCGACTCGCATACCTTCTCTGAGATAAAGTTGAAATTGTGGTAAAACATTACAAACGCACATTAAAAACACACATGCTTTTAGCAACACGTTTGATGTACACATAATTAATTTGTCGTTTCAGAGAGATGGTCAAACACTGAGCCCACCTGTATTTTTGCGGTGCTATTATGTGAAAAACTCGTTTCCTCTTCTATATAAACCGTCGTGCTGTTTAGAAGGGCATCGTTCATCCGGCAGACAATCTTTCTATATTTTAAGGTAAATTTAGATGATTATCATATAATTAATTATGAATATTTTATATATACATATACACACATTCATATGATACATACATATATCAAAGTGAGACAAGGAGATGATTATAAAAAATGATTCATGTGGCGAATTACAATAATATTTTTCAGTTTAAACTAGTAAAGTAGGTAAATTGAAGTTAAATTAATTATACACATCGAATAAAAGGAAACGAATAAAGAGGATGAATGATAATGTGAGGTAATATATTTATTTTGTATATAAATTTTAATGATTTGTTTGTGTGAATGTAGAAATAGGAAGAATTATCAGATCACTACTAATGTAAAAAATACGTTGTGAAAAAATTTTTTAAGACGAAAACAATCTTTGAAAATGATTGTATTATTTAAAAATCGCGTCGATAAATTTTGTATTTTTATAACTAATTTAATTTTGATAGTTGATATTTGTTATTTCTTTTTTGGGGTTCAATTAACGATCTGAATAAACGTCAATTTAAACAAATTCAACTGAACACAATTATAATTATTTCTATGATCGCATTTCGTATTTTTCTGATTTATTTGGATATTTAAATAATTCATAAGATTTCTATCAACGAAGAAAATATTCTGTTGTTCTTTTCTCGCAAATCATTATTTTTGTAAAAAGTATATTCTACTTTATTTGTTCTCGGATGAAATTTAAAAGATTGGACTAATAGAAACTGATTTTTTTATTCTAAATTTGAATAATACAAAACATCAATGATGCAATTAATCTAAATTTCTTTTACTTTTATCGATTGAATTATTTCCTTTAAGAAAAATTACATAAGTTATATATTTTTATCAATTTTATATACGATTTTCCAATGTCAGAACTTTGACAGTTTGTGACAGCCATATTTGATTTTGTAAGCTCATTTTGACATTTCAATTCAGTATAGTTTGGCAAATTATCATGGAACGTTTAACATTTCAACAACGCTTATTGTAAAAACTTCACTAGACTAAGAGTTTAATAAGTCCATTATTTTACGAAATGGACCCATAATCAATTGGCTATCAATCAAGATCATGTGATCTAACTCCATTAGTTTATTTTCTGTGAGGTTATGTGAAATCATTGGTTTATGTTTATATACCACAAATAAAAGAAGAATTAAAAAGAAACATTGAACGTGTAATTGGAAATTATTCATGAAATTGGACCACAATTTTGTAAAAAAGTGACTAAAAATTGGACTAAACGAATGCACTATGTCAAGCGAAGTCGTGATGGTCATATGAGTGGAATTGTGTTTATTATTAATTCCATAGAATATGCTTAAAGATCAAAAAAATACTAATTAATTAAATACTTTTTGTTTCATTTCCATTTAAACTTCTGAAGCACTTATTGGAAAACTTGAAGAAATTAATATTTTCATTTAACTATTATTATATTGATCTATTTCTTTCTTTTTCTCTTTTATATATATATGCAATGCAAATAAAATACAAATCTTTAAAAAATACTAATCACAAATTATGTAAATAAATTTTGATTGATAAAGAGAGGCTATATTAAACAGTAACTAAGAATTTTCTATATTACTAATTTATTCTTTTATAAATCAAATTTGTTATATTATAAATTGAGATATTCAATTGGAAGGGAGTATAATACTCTTATATGCTCATAAAATTCTTCAGTCAATAATAAAACCGATCAAAAGGAAATATTGAATTTTCTATTCGAACTTTATTCCAATGGAAATAAAGTGCCAGTATTGTAAAAAATATAAATATACAAATTACAATTCTTGAATCTACGTAGACCAGACAATACGTTCGATCCATGGGACATACGTCGATACTCTTGTATATACACCAGGTATATTGGCCACTCCACAAGTTTTGCCAAAAGATGTTATTCCAATAATATATATTACTCTATCGTCATCCATATTTAAGTCGATCGCTTGCAACGGGCCACCGGAATCTCCCTGAAAAAAAATTCTATCATTCATCAACTATATAATTAGGAGTTTTTCTTAAAAAAAAAACTAACATTATATATATATGTTGTTGAAAATAGTTTTCAATGTATTCAATAAATTAAACAGATGTAGAATCGAGTAATGAAACACGTCTACAAATTACTGAATTCTCTTTCTCACCTGACACGCGTCTTTCTCGTCATTAAAACTCCCTGCACATATCTGATAATCATCCACAATTCCATTCGGTAATCTTCGCATAGACTGTCTATAATACGTTCTGTTACATCGTTCTTGTGGGAATAAATCCAGTGTGACTTTCTGTAGTAATGTGCTTGGTTCATCACCGTAACCAGTTGCGCCCCAACCGGTCGCAATTAAATGTAGATTCGTTATATTTCGTTCCATATTTAAACATGCCGGTTTGACGCGATTCCTTGATCTGTTAAATTGAGCAGTGGCGTTCAGTTTGATCAAAGCTATGTCGTGATAGTTCGATGGCGGTTTGTAATCCGGATGAATTATAATTTGTTCGATAGAAAACGTGTTTGGATATTCGCTCTCGTTTAAGATATTCCACACACCCAATTTGATATACTTGGCACTGCCCCTTCAAATAATAATAGACGATTCAACACGAATAAATAAGAACTTAATTAAATTTCACAGGGAATCTATTTAAGATTGATTTGATAATAATTGTCAAATAATGTTATACTTTTTAATTAATTGTATACAGTAAGTCAATGTGAAACTCATTCAGAGTTAAGTTACCAATAATTTTACACATATATTTTAATATAATAATAATTTTCTTTCTTTCTCTTGGTTAAGTTCTTTGTAAAGGTTATTTTTATTATATTTGAAAATTCCAATCGTAAATTAATACTTCTACTCCAGAAAAAGTAATAATTTCTGAAAAATGAACAAAAAATACATCAAAATGAAACTCATATAACGAATTACTCTCGCTTAAAAACTGCTGTGTTAAGAAAATATTCTCTTCAAATATGTGTTTAGTTACAAAAAAACCTATTGTTAAATCGTTTGTAATCATTTTGTAAAAAATATAAGTTGGATTTTCACTTTGAGTAGACAAAGGGGACAATCATCGACAGACGAGCGAAAGCTAATGATTTTTCATTACAAAAATGGAAAACTCTACGGGAAATTGGGAAAATAGTTAAAAAAAGCCACGCTACAATGTAATCTGTAATAAAAAATTTAAAAACGACCAAAATGTTGACAATAAAGTCAGAAAGAGTCTCCGCAAAATTTTTAATGACAATGTCGAGCGTTGGATTCTACGAAAAATTAAAAAAAATTCGAAAATTAGCGCGCCCAAATTGACTTTAGAAATTAAAAAGTATTTAAATAAAAAAGCAAGCGCCCAAACAATTCGCAATATACTAAATAAAAATGGGTTTCATGCTCGTATTGCCAGGAAGAAACCTTTCATAAATCTAGCTAATCGCAACAAAAGTTTAATCTTCGTTCGGGAACATATTAATAGGAGTTTTGATTATTGAAAAGATGTTTTGTTTACGGACGAAAGCAAATATATTTATTTGGAACCAATGGGAGAATTTATTGTATGGCAGAAACCAAATACAGAAATGTCTTTAAAACACTTACGTCCTACAGTCAAACATGAGAGTGGTCATGGTATGGTATGGGGGTGTATGTCTACGAGAGGGGTTAGAAATTTAATTTTATAGATGGCATTATGAATCAAAATGTTTATATTGATTTATTAAGGAAAAAATTTGAAAGCCAGTGCTCAAAAACTTGTGATTTTACAAACATTTAATTTTTATCAGGACAACGACCACAAGCACAAAGCTTATAAAACACGTAGTTGGTTGTTATATAACTGCCCCAAAGTGCTGGAAACACCACCATAATCACCTGATATAAATGTGATTGAAAATCTATGAAATCACTTAGAAGTTGCCATTAAAACACACACTGTCAATAATAAAAATGATTTAAAAAAGTGTTATTAGAAGAATTGGAAAAAATTGATCAAGCTTATTGTGAAAAATTAGTTGAATCCATCTCGAATCGTTTAAAAGATATAAAAATTAGTAAATACTACTTTACTAAGTACTAAAATAATTTTAATTTAATAAATAATTTGTTAGTTGCATGATTTTCATTTTGATGTGTTTTTAAATGAATTTTCAGAATTCGTACTTTTATTCTGGTTTTTAAGTATTATTTTATGATTTATTTATTTTTCTATGATAAAAATATCCTTAATAAACAATTTAAGTCAAATATAAAAGGGATTTTTTTTGTTTAAAAATTTATGTACAAAAATGTATTGAACTTAATACTGTATGAGTTTCACTTTGATTCACTGTATAAAGAATAATATAATACTTACAGATCAGGTGTGAATGAACAATGAGCAGCAGTGAGTACATATCTTTCACTGATCAAAGATCCGCCACATAACCACTCTATATTATTTCCATCTTCATATCCAATAAGAGCCTGAAATATTTTAATCGTAGAGAAATAAAGAACCACTGATCATAAGGATATCGATCATTTAGTTTAAAAAGAAAAATATTTTTTTAAAGTTGCAAAATTCTATTAAATATATATATATATATGGGGAATATCTATAAAATTTACGTTTTCTAAATGCACAATTTATTTGTGAAAACTTAAAAAAACTGAAAATGCTAGTTGGAACAGTTTCAGACGAAAATAGAAGAATTGGATTAAAAATAACTATGAATAAAAGAGTTGAGATGAAGGTTGGATTCAAACGACTGGGAACAGGAAAAAGTATAAATGTCTGGGAAAAAACATTCGAGAAGACTTAGTAGTATTAGCCGAGGCTTTCGCTTAGAAATAAGTTGATATATGCGTCGATTATTATGATGAAATTCAATTAAATTGCATAATTTTATTCAAAGATCATTTGAAAAGTTCTTATAAAATTTAGATTTGTTTTTTCAATAAATTACCATGTGTGGAAATTCGCCAGGCGCTGCATTTTGACCTCTGACAATGACACCATATCTGTGTACGAAAATTTTTGCATATTCATCGCATTCTGGAAATAAAATACAATTGACCATTCACCATTCGCTCTATTTTTTATAATAAACTAAATAATACATCAAATAATAATGTAAAATAACATTGCAGAAATTAAAATAATTGGCCTAAACTTCAGTATTCTTAAAAAAATAATTATAGTATTGAATTTTGAACTAAAATCCATGCTTAGTCATAATATGGGAAACAATGAAAAGACTTTTAAGTAAAAAAATTCGAAAAGAAATGAAAAAGTTGATATAAAGCCATCCAAATGTGACGCCTGGATTCGTGTTTTATTAAAAAGAAACTATACACATGTTTCTTTTTAATAAAACACAAATCTAGGCATCACATTTGGATGATCCTATATATAGTATTACTTAGTAATTCGTCTTATCAGCACGATGAGTACGATTGAGATTTTCGTGTAACAGTGCATTTATATAAAGTGTAACGATGATGATGATATTGCACTAAAAAATATACATACTTTGTTCAGAAATCGACTTCCTGCCTATCTTGAGTTTAGTTTGATTCTCTGTAGTATTTTGATCAGTGATCGTTTCTGTAGTCACTGTTTGATCGTCTTCATAATCTTGATCATAAGTTGTTTCTGTAGTCAAGGCTTGATCCTCTTCATAATCTTCATCATAAGTTGTTTTTGTAGTCAAGGATTTATTCTCTATATCAATTTTCTTTTTATTATTCTGACAACATACTATTGGTATTCTGAAATATCCAACAAAACTACAAATAGTTGGTTGTTTTCTTCGTGCAATTAAATCCTTGGCACTTTGACATTTTTCCAATGGCATGCAAATTCCATTAGGACATGGACTACCTAAGATAAAAATAAATAGAAAAATAATAAAAATAGTTTACATTTTAGGATGAAAACAAAGTGTTTCTTATTTAAAACTATCAATGTGTCTGTTTAGAATTTCAAGTTTAGTAATAGGAGTTTCAGTTTTGATATGATATTTATTTAATTAAATATTACCCTTTTTTAATCAAATTTCAAAACTTTCTCGTCGAAAGACTGCATATTGAATAAAATTATTTATTAATAAAAATCATAATATACAAAAAGTAGATTTAAATTGATGAAAATTGTTAACTTACCAATATTTAAACGCAACTGAATTGAATGACAGTTCGAAACACCTATACAAATCGAAAAAACAGAATATAATCTCAATGTTATGTTCAATGAATTCATGCTGTTCGTCTGGGTTCGGAATACAACTGATGCTTGTTCTTTTATGCAGTTCCATAGGCAGTGTAAGGTGTTTATTGAAAAAAGACAAAGATCGGAATGAGACTGGATATACTTATTTTTATATACTAAATTATTTTATTTATTTTTCTAAAAACGGGTTTCAAATTGAATTAATTGTTGTGGTCGTATTTCTTTCTTTCTTTGAATTTTTCCTTGAACTACCAGTTATAAAAATACTGACTGAAAATATTGAAGTAAAATCGTCGATGTTGTTTATATAAACTACTCGTATTTATTTATTTCATTTAAAGTGCATCTAGTGTCTGCATGTCTCATTCATTTAAATTCATTTACAAAACTTTCGTACACAGATTATTCCTGTTGTTATTGAGATTTATCCTGGACATTTCTGATTAAGTAGTTTATTAAAGAATTTTTTAAAATCAGTTCACGAGGATTTCCTAAAAAGAAACCGAATGTTTGTTAGTAACATTTATTTCTAATACTTCAAATTTATTTGGTTTTGTTCCTGAAAAGTAACCTCCGCTACAATTTCTACATCCCTCCAAATTTTTTTTTACAATTCTATAATGCGTTCTGTGAAATAATGGCTTAAACAATCCATCTCGTAAACTTATTACTACATCTCAGTAAATATTTTTCTTAATTTGAAAAAAAATTTCATGCATATATTTTTTATCAGATTGCTTATGTTTCAATGCACAAAAAATTAAAAAGGAATAGAGTGATTAAAGTTTCTTTCACACAACCTTTTTGTTGAATGTGATCGTTGGTGTCTTATTCTAAAAATTATTTTTTTTAAAAAGTGGTTTAATAACGAGGCTGTTTAACTAGACCACTTACTGAATTTCGATTCAAGGCAAACTGATATTTAATCTTTTTATTATAAATATTTTTCTTTTAAGGAATAAATTAACGAGTCTATAAAAATATCATATTGGACCTTTGTAGGAAATATTTATTTAGTTGATACAGTGTTTTAGTAATTTTATTACATATTTTTACAAATAAAAATATGTCTAATCAAAAACGTATATATATATATATATATATATATATATATAACTGAAAATAACTGTTTAGTGTGTACTCAACTCGAAAAAAAATTTAATTTTTGCGATTGACATTTCGTCAACGTGTAATTTCACTAAATGCAGATTTCAATTGATCTCCAAGATCATGCTATTTAACATTATTAGTTTTTTTGTGTTTTTTTTTTTAAAAAAAAAACTCCAGTTTATGCTAACAAACCACAAACAATTAATGACCTAAAGAACAATATTCGAATTGCAATTCGTGAAATAAATCCAGCATCGTGTCGAAGAGATCTTGAAAATTTCGATATTTGAATTGATGTCTGCAGACGAAATCTTGATGGACATTTGAACGATGTTCCATTCCATGTCTAATTGTCATGAATCATATTTTTAACCAAAAAAAACAGCTTGAAAAAAGTCCAAATAGTCTGTGTTTTATGTAAAAGAAATAAGTAGGGGCGTTTTTTGGATGACTCCATATATACATTGAAAATGAATACAAATTATTCAAAAATACCCATTTAAAATTACATAAATAAATTCGATATGATAAATAATGTCTGTTTTAAAAAATAATAAAAAAAATATATTACCAATTTATTATTTATAAATCAAATTCTATTTGTACAAATTAATATTTTCAGTTGTAAGAAAATATATTAATATTTCCATAAAAATTTACTGATCGACAATAAAAATGTTACTTTGTTGGAAAACCAGACGGTGAAACGAAAATGTTGAATTTTTTATTATAAAAAATAAATGTACAAGTTACAATTCTTAAATCTATGTAGACCAGACAGTACGTTCTATCCATGGGACATATGTCGATACTCTTGTATATACACCAGGTATATTGGCCACTCCACAAGTTTTGCCGAAAGATGTTATTCCAATAATATGTAATAGTGCATCACCCATATATATATTTTTAGCAATTTCTCTATAATAAGTCGATTGCAATGGGCCGCCGGAATCCCCCTGAAAAAAATTATTCAATCGTTCATCAATTTGTAAATTAACAGTTTTTGTCAGCTAACATTATGTACATGTTATTAAAAAAAATAATCTTCAATTTATTCAACAAATTGAATAGATGTAAAATTGAATTAAAAACACATCTGTTATCAAAACATTTATAAATCATTGAATTTCATATTTTACCTGACACGCGTCCCTCTCATCATTAAAACTTCCAGCACATATCTGATAATCTTCCACAATTCCATTCGGTAATTTTCTTGCATCCAGTCTATTATATGTTCTGTTGCACTGTTCTTGTGAGAATAAATCCAGGGTGACTTTTTGTAGCAATGGGCTTGCTTCATCACCATAACCAGTTGCGCCCCAACCGGTCGCAATTAAACGTGATTTCGTTATATTTCGTTCGATATTCAAACAAGCCGGTTTGATTAAATTCGTGGAACTGTTAAATTGAACAGTCGCGTTCAGTTTAATCAAAGCTATGTCGTGATAGCTCGACGGAGGTTTGTAATCGGGATATGTTATTATTTGTTCGATAGAAAACGTTTGATGATAGTCGTTCTCTCTAGAGATATCCCATACACCCAATTTGACATACTTGGCGGTGCCTCTTTAAAATAATAATAACGATAATAATAAATGATTCAACACAAATGCAGACGAAATTAATTGAATTCGATGAGAAATCTCTTTACGATTGATTTGAAAATAATTGTTAAATAATGTTAGATATTGAACTTTTTAATTAATTGTTGTATATATAAAAAAAATATAATACTTACAGACCAGGTGCGAATGAACAATGAGCAGCAGTAAGTACATATCTTTCACTGATCAAAGATCCGCCACATAACCATTCTGTATTATTTCCATCTTCATATCCAATAAGAGCCTGAAATATTTGAATCGTAGATGAAGAACCAATGATCATAGGATAACGATCATTTAGTTTAAGGAGAAAAATATTTTTTACAGTTGTAAAATTATATTGAATTTACACACACACACACATATATATATATATATATATATATATATATATATATATTTATATACATTCAATAAAATTAAATAATTTTATTCAAAGATCATTTGAAAAGTTCTTGTAAAATTTAGAGTTGTCTTCAATAAATTACCATGTGTGGGAATTCGCCAATGTCTGCATTTTTACCCCCAACAATGGTACCAATACTATGTATAACGATGTTTTTATATTCATTGCATTCTGGAAATAAAGTACAGTTAATCAATCACTATTCACTGTTTCTTTATAATAACTTGAATTATGCATTAAATGTTAAAAATCTGCTTAATTCAAATGGGCAAATAAAAATAATTATAGCGTATAAAATTCCATGCTTATTTACTATATGGGAAGAAATGAAGTGAGTTTAAAGTAAGAAAAAATGAACAAGTTGATATATTTCATATCAACATGCCTTATTAGCATGATGAGTATGATTGCAACTTTCGTCCAGCAGTGTGCTAATATTATAATGATGTTACAAAAAAATACATACTTTGTTCAGAGATCGACTTTCTGGGTATGGTTTGATTCTCTACATTGTTTTTCTTTCCATTATTCTGACAACATACTATTGGTGTTAATATATTTTGTTCGAAACCACATATGGTTGGGTGTTTTCCTTGTGAAATTAAATCCTTGGCACTTTGACATAATTCCAGCTGTGTGCAAATTCCATTAGGACATGGACTGCCTAAGATAAAAATAAATAAAAACAATATTGGAAATAGTTTATATATATATATTCTCATTTTCTACAACCTTTCTCTATTGTCACCCTAGTTTTTGAGGGGGTTTTTAACATCAGTTAAAATGTATAACTTTTTATAAACAAGAGATATTTTTAGTATTCTTTCGGTGTTCATCAACAGTGCTTGTGTCGGTGGTGCTCTTTCAGTGCCCATTATATATATATATATATATATATATATATATATATATATATATTTAACATTTTCAATCCCAAATGAATAACGGCAGTGAAGATAAAAGAAACTCAGTTACTCCACATTATGCTTTGAGTCCAACTTGGACGTAATGCAACAATGACAGTTGAAAACATCTGTAAAGAAATGGATATGGATGCAATAAAAATAAGAAAGTGTGGTTCAAAAAATTTCGTTCTGGGAACTTAGACATTAAAGACTTACCAAGGTCAGGTAGATGAAAAGTGAATAATAGTAATGAGATTAAGGTTGCAATCGAAGCAAATCCAAGGTTAACGGTACAGGAGCTAGCACTACGACTCGAAATGCATCCTGGAGTTGTTCATTAGCATTTAAAAAAATGGAAAAGGTGTTATCTATTAAATTATCATCTATTTAGATTTCTACAACATTTTTTGAATTGAAAAATTTACCAAACGAAAGAAGACATAAAAATGATATTGAAGAATTTATAAGTTCTAAGAATCCAAAGTTTTTCGAAATGGATATTAAAAAAATAATTGACAGATAGAGAAAGGCTGTAACAAATGAGAATATATTACTTTGATTAAAATGTTGCGTTCTTTATTTTTGTTCTTTTCTAAAACTATTCGAAAAAAACACAAAGACTTAGGCGACAACCTAATATTATAAGATGAAAATAAAGGATTACTTGTTTAATACTAATAAAACATCTGTTTAGATTTTCAAGTGCCGTAAGAGGGGTTCCAGTTTTGGGACTCTCTTCATTTAATCAAATATTACCTCTTTTTAATTTTATTTTAAAAGTTTTCCATGCGAAAGACTATAAATCGAATAAAATTTATTGAATACAATGATTTATTAATAAAAATCATGATACGGATAAAATAAATAGAAATTGATGAAAATTGTTAACTTACCACTACTTAAATACAGTTGAACTGATTGGCAGTTTGCAAGACTTACACAAATCAAAAAAATAAAATATGATCTTAAAGTTATGTTTAATGAATTCATGTTGTTTGTCGTAGGATCGAAATACAACTGATGCGTGTTCTTTCATACAGTTTATGTTTAGTGTTAGATGTTTAATATTCAAACAAAGAATACAAGTTCGGAATGATACTCTATGCAGTAAGGTATATATAACTATTTTGATGGGGTTTTCTAGAAACGAGTTTTAAATTAAAATTAATAGTTGTGTTATTAACTATTTCCTTGAACTACCAGATATAAAATTTTAACCTTAAATTAAATTGTCAATGTTTTTTATATAAACTATGTATTTATTTCAGATAAGGTGCATATAGTGTTTACATGTCTTATTTACTTAATCCATTTACACAATTTTTGTACGCAATTTTTTTTTATTATGATTGAGATTCATTGTCGATATTTCTGATTAGGTAATTAAATAAGGAATTATTAATTGTTGTGTTCTAATCTATTTCTTTGAGTTTTTCCTTGAACTACCAGTTATAAAAATACTGACTGAAAATACAGTAATACCTCGCATAGTTCTGCTTCGATTAGTCCAGTTTGAAATTTCCCAAAAAAAATTTTTACTTAAAAAAATCCTACTAAAAAGTTTTTCTTAAAAAATCCCAAAAAATAGCACATAAAATTATTTTTATACGCGAATATTCAAGTTTTCTCCTTTATTATGAAAACATAATAAAAAAGAAAACCGAAATCGTATATGAACATTATGCGTAACGCATGCACAGTTCTAGTTTTGTGGTCTTTTTTTTCTATTAGTTTTCGATTCGCAACTCGAATAAAGTCGATTTTTTGATAATTAAATTTTAATAGCCTGTTTTAAAATGAATTTAAAATGTATTTAAAATGAATATATAAATCCATGATTTTGTTTTGTTGGTACATACACACATTGGAATATATTATCCTCATTTTATTTACTAAAAAACAGGAAAAAAATGTTTGGAACCAATTAACGTTTTTTTTGTTTTTAGTTAGTGTTTCGATTAGTCCGGTTTCAAATAGTCCGGCTAATCAGTGGAACCGATTAGCCGGACTATGCGAGGTATTCCTGTATTGAAGTAAAATCGTCGATGTTGTTTATATAAACTATATCATTATTTCATATAAAGTGCATCTAGTGTCTGCATGTCTCATTCATTTAAATTCATTTACACTACTTTTGTACACAGATTATTCCTGTTGTTATTGAGATTTATCCTGGACATTTCTGATTAAGTGGTTTATTAAAGAATTTTTTAAAATCAGTTCACGAGGTTTTCCTAAAAAGAACCCGAATGTTTGTTAGTAACATTTATTTCTAATACTTCAAATTTATTTGGTTTTGTTCCTGAAAAGTAACCTCCGCTACAATTTCTACATCGCCTCAAATTTCTTTTGACAATTCTATAATGCGTTCTGTAAAATAATGGCTTAAACAATCCATCTCGTAAACTTATTACTACATCTCAGTAAATATTTTTCTCAATTTGAAATAAAATTTCATGCATATATTTTTTTATCAGATTGCTTATGTTTCAATGCACAAAAAATTAAAAAGGAATAAAGTGATTAAAGTTTCTTTTACACAACCTTTTTGTTGAATTTGATCGTTGGTGTCTTATTTTAAAAATTCAATTTGTTTTTTTTTAAAAAAAGTGGTTTAATAACGAGGCTGTTTAATTAGACCACTTATTGAATTTCGATTCAATGCAAACTGATATTTAATCTTTTTGATCATAAATATTTTTCGTTTAAGAAATAAATTAACGAGTCTCTAAAAGTATCATTTTGGTCTTTTGTAGGAAATATTTGTTTAGTCGATATAGTGTTTTAGTAATTTTATTACATATTTTTACAATTAAAAATATGTCTAATCAAAAACGTATTTATATATATATATATATATATATATATATATATATATATATATATATAACTGAAAATAACTGTTTGGTGTGCATATTTTGGGCAAATGGAATCTTTGGAACATTTTTCTTCGAAGGTAATACTGGAAATGTTGTTATTGTGAATGTTGAGCGATACCAGTCAATGTCGAATGACTTTTTATGGTCAAAATGAAATGATATTGATGTGTCTGATGTCTGTTTCCAGCAAAACGGTGCTACATGTCACACAACTCGAGAAAACATTTAATTTTTGCGATTGACATTTCGTCAACCTGTAATTTCACTAAATGCAGATTTCAATTGATCTCCAAGATCATGCTATTTACCACTATTAGATTTTTTTTGTGTTTTTTTTTTTTTGAAAAGTCCAGTTTGTACTAACAAACCATAAACAATTAATGACCTAAAGAACAATATTGGAATTGCAATTCGTGAAATAAATTCAGCGTCATGTCGAAGAGATCTTGAAAATTTCGATATTTGAATTGATGTCTGCAGACGGAATCTTGATGGACATTTGAACGATATTCCATTCCACGTCTAATTGTAATGAATCATATTTTTAACCCAAAAAAAACAGCTTGAAAAAAGTCCAAATAGTTTGTGTTTTATGTAAAAGAAATAAGTAGGGGCGTTTTTTGGATGACTCCATATATACATTGAAAATAAATACAAATTATTCAAAAATACTTATTTAAAATTACATAAATAAATTCGATATGATAAATAATGTCTGTTTTAAAAAATAATAAAAAAAAATATATTACCAATTTATTATTTATAAATCAAATTCTATTTGTACAAATTAATATTTTCAGTTGTAAGAAAATATATTAATATTTCCATAAAAATTTACTGATCGACAATAAAAATGTTACTTTGTTGGAAAACCAGACGGTGAAACGAAAATGTTGAATTTTTTATTATAAAAAAATGTACAAGTTACAATTCTTAAATCTATGTAGACCAGACAGTACGTTCTATCCATGGGACATATGTCGATATTCTTGTATATACACCAGGTATATTGGCCACTCCACAAGTTTTGCCGAAAGATGTTATTCCAATAATATGTATTAGTGCATCACCTATATACATATTTTTGGCGATTTCTCTATAATAAGTCGATTGCAATGGGCCGCCGGAATCCCCCTGAAAAAAAATTATTCGATCGTTCATCTATTTGTAAATTAACAGTTTTTGTCAGCTAACATTAGGTACATATTATTAAAAATAATCTTCAATTTATTCAACAAATTGAATAGATGTAAAATTGAATTAAAAAACACATCTGTTATCAAAACATTTATAAATCATTGAATTTCATATTTTACCTGACACGCGTCCCTCTCATCATTAAAACTTCCAGCACATATCTGATAATCTTCCACAATTCCATTCGGTAATTTTCTCGCATCCAGTCTATTATATGTTCTGTTGCACTGTTCTTGTGAGAATAAATCCAGGGTGACTTTCTGTAACAATGGACTTGCTTCATCACCATAACCAGTTGCGCCCCAACCGGTCGCAATTAAACGTGACTTCGTTATATTTCGTTCGATATTCAAACAAGCCGGTTTGATTAAATTCGTGGAACTGTTAAATTGAACAGTCGCGTTCAGCTTAATCAAAGCTATGTCGTGATAGCTCGACGGAGGTTTGTAATCGGGATATGTTATAATTTGTTCGATAGAAAACGTTTGATGATATTTGTACTCTCTAGAGATATCCCATACACCCAATTTGACATACTTGGCGGTGCCTCTTTAAAATAATAATAACGATAATAATAAATGATTCAATACAAATGAAGACGAAATTAATTGAATTTGATGAGAAATATCTTTACGATTGATTTGAAAATAATTGTTAAATAATGTTTATATATTGAACTTTTTAATTAATTTTTGTATATATAAAAAAATATAATACTTACAGATCAGGGGTAAATGAACAATGGGCAGCAGTAAGTACATATCTTTCACTGATCAACGATCCGCCACATAACCATTCTGTATTATTTCCATCTTCATATCCAATAAGAGCCTGAAATATTTGAATCGTAGATGAATAAAGAACTAATGATCATAAGGATAACGATCAGTTAGTTTAAAGAGAAAAATATTTTTTACAGTTGTAAAATAATATTGAAGGTATATATATATATATATATATATATATATATATATATATATATATATATGCATACTCAATAAAATTAAATAATTTTATTCAAAGATCATTTGAAAAGTTCTTGTAAAATTTAGAGTTGTCTTTTCAATGAATTACCATGTGTGGGAATTCGCCAATGTCTGCATTTTTACCTCCAACAATGGTACCAACACTATGTACAACGATGTTTTTATATTCATTGCATTCTGGAAATAAAGTACAGTACATCAATTACTATTCGCTCTGTTTTTTTAATAATAACTTGAATTATGCATTAAGTATTAATAATGAAGAAAATATTGTAGAAGTTAAAAATCGGCTTAATTCAAATGGATAAATGAAAATAATTATAGTGTATAAAATTCCATGCTTATTTACAATATGGGAAGAAATGAAGTGAGTTTAAAGTAAGAAAAAATGAAAGAAAAATGAACAAGTTGATATATTTCGTATCAATATGCCTTATTAGCATGATGAGTATGATTGAAACTTTCATACAGCAGTGTGCTAATATGATAATGATGTTACAAAAAAATACATACTTTGTTCAGAGATCGACTTTCTGGGTATGGTTTGATTCTCTACATTGTTTTTCTTTCCATTATTCTGACAACATACTATTGGTGTTAATATATTTTGTTCGAAACCACATATGGTTGGGTGTTTTCCTTGTGAAATTAAATCCTTGGCACTTTGACATAATTCCAGCTGTGTGCAAATTCCATTAGGACATGGACTGCCTAAGATAAAAATAAATAAAAACAATATTGGAAATAGTTTATATATATATATATATATATATATATATATTCTCATTTTCTACAACCTTTCTCTATTGTCACCCTAGTTTTTGAGGGGGGTTTTAACATCAGTTAAAATGTATAGCTTTTTATAAACTAGAAATATTTTCATTATTCGTTCGGTGTTTATCAGCAGTGCTTGTGTCGGTGGTGCTCTTGCAGGACCCATTATATATATATTTTAAACATTTTCAATCCCAAATGAATAACGGCAGTGAAGATAAAAGAAACTCAGTTACGCCACATTATACTTTATGAGTCCAACTTGGACATAATGCAACAGTGACAGTTGAAAACATCTGTAAAGAAATGGACATGGATGCAATAAAAATAAGAAAGTGTCAAATGTGGTTCAAAAAATTTCGTTCTGGGAATTTAGACATTAAAGACTTACCAAGGTCAGGTAGACTAAAAGTGAGGAGATTAAGGTTACAATCAAAGCAGATCCAAATTTAACGGTACAGGAGCTAGTACAACGACTCAAAATGCATCCTGGAGTTGTTCGTAAGCATTTAAAAAAATGGAAAAAGTGTCATCTATTAAATTATCATCTATTTAGATTTCTACAACATTTTTTAAATTGAAAAATTTACCAAACGAAAGAAGGCATAAAAATGATATTGAAGAATTTATAATTTCTAAGAATCCAAAGTTTTTCGAAATGAGTATTAAAAAAATAATTGACATATAGAGAAAGGTTGTAAAAATGGGAATATATTATTGATTAAAATGTTGCGTGCTTTATTTTTGTCCTTTTCTAAAACTATTCGAAAAAAACACAAAGACTTGGGCGACAGCCTAATATTATATGATAAAAATAAAGCATTCCTTGTTTAATACTAATAAAACATCTGTTTAGATTTTCAAGTGCCATAAGAGGGGTTCCAGTTTTGGTCTCTTTTCATTTAATCAAATACTACATCTTTTTAATTTTATTTTAAAAGTTTTCCATGCGAAAGACTATAAATCGAATAAAATGATTTATTAATGAAAATCATAATACGGATAAAATAAATAGAAATTGATGAACATTGTTAACTTACCACTTCTTAAATACAGTTGAACTGATTGGCAGTTTACAAGACTTACATAAATCAAAAAAATGAAATATGATCTTAGAATTATGTTCAATGAATTCATGTTGTTTGTCGTAGGATCGAAATACAACTGATGTGTGTTCTTTCATACAGTTTATGTTTAGTGTTAGATGTTTAATATTCAAACAAAGAATACAAGTTCGGAATGATGCTTTATGCAGTAAGTTATATATAACTATTTTGATGGGTTTTTCTAGCAACGAGTTTTAAATTTAAATTAATAGTTGTGTTATTATCTATTTCCTTGAACTATCAGATATAACATTTTAACCTTAAATTAAATTGTCAGTGGTTTTTATATAAACTATGTATTTATTTCAGATAAAGTGCATATAGTGTTTACATATCTTATTTACTTAATCCAGTTGCACAATTTTTGTACGCAATTTTTTCTCATTATGATTGAGATTCATTGTCGATATTTCTGATTAGTGATTAAATAAGGAATTATTGATTGTTGTGTTCTAATCTATTTCTTTGATTTTTTCCTTGAACTACAAGTTATAAAAATACTGACTGAAAATACAGTAATACCTCGCATAGTTCTGCTTCGATTAGTCCAGTTTGAAATTTCCCAAAAAATATTTTTACTTAAAAAATCCTACTAAAAATTTTTTCTTAAAAAATCCCAAAAAATAGCACATAAAATTACTTTTATACGCGAATATTCAAGTTTTCTCCTTTATTATGAAAACATAATAAAAAAGAAAACCGAAATCGTATATGAACATTATGCGTAATGCATGCACAGTTCTAGTTTTGTGGTCTTTTTTTCTACTAGTTTTCGATTCGCAACTCGAATATAGTCGATTTTTTGATAATTAAATTTTAATAACCCGTTTGAAAATGAATTTAAAATGAATGTATAAATCCCTGATTTTGTTTTGTTGGTACATACATACATTGGAATATATTACCTTCATTTTATTTACTGAAAAACAGGAAAATAAATTTGTTTGGAACCAATTAACGTTTTTTGTTTTTAGTTAGTGTTTCGATTAGTCCGGTTTCAAATAGTCGGGCTAATCAGTGAAACCGATTAGGCGGACTATGCGAGATATTCTTGTATTGAAGTAAAATCGTCGATGTTGTTTAAATAAACTATATCATTTTTCATATAAAGTGCATCTAGTGTCTGTTTGTCTCATTCATTTAAATTCATTTACACAACTTTTGTACACCGATTATTCTTGTTGTTATTGAGATTTATCCTGGACATTTATGATTATGTGGTTTATTAAAGAATTTTTTAAAATCAGTTCACGAAGTTTTCCTAAAAAGAAACCGAATGTTTGTTCGTAACATTTATTTCTAATACTTCAAATTTATTTGCTTTTGTTCCTGAAAAGTAACCTCCGCTACAATTTCTACATCACTCCAAATTTCTTTTTACAATTCTATAATACGTTCTGTAAAATAATAGCTTAAACAATCCATCTCGTAAACTTATTACTACATCTCAGTAAATATTTTTCTCAATTTGAAATAAAATTTCATGCACATATTTTGTATTCATCAGATCGCTCATATCTCAGTGCACAAAAAATTAAAAAGGAATAAAGTGATTAAAGTTTCTTTTACGCAACCTTTTTGTTGAATGTGATCGTTGGTGTCTTATTTTAAAAATTCAATTTGTTTTTTTTTTAAAGTGGTTTAATAACGAGTCTGTTTAATTAAACCACTTATTGAAATTCGATTCAAGGCAAACTGTTATTTAATCTTTTTGATCATAAATATTTTTCTTTTAAGAAATAAATTAACGAGTCTCTAAAAATATCATATTGGACTTTTGTAGGAAATATTTGTTAAGTCGATATAGTGTTTTAGTAATTTTATTACATATTTTTACAATTAAAAATATGTCTAATCAAAAACGTATATATATATATATATATATATATATATATATATATATATATATATATAACTGAAAATAACTGTTTGGTGTGCATATTTTGGGCAAATAGAATCTTTAGAACAATTTTCTTCGAAGGTAATACTGGAAATGTTGTTACTGTGAATGTTGAGCGATACCAATCAATGTCGAATGACTTTATGGTCAAAATTAAATGATATTGATGCGTCTAATGTCTGTTTTCAGCAAAACGGTGCTACATGTCACACAAATCGAGAAAACATTTAATTTTTGCGATTGACATTTCGTCAACCTGTAATTTCACTAAATGCAGATTTCAATTGATCTCCAAGATCATGCTATTTACCATTATTAGATTTTTTGTGTGTTTTTTTTTTAAAAAAGTCCAGTTTATGCTAACAAACTATAAACAATTAATGACTTAAAGAACAATATTGGAATTGCAATTCGTGAAATAAATTCAGCGTCATGTCGAAGAAATCTTGAAAATTTCGATATTCGAATTAATGTCTGCAGACGGAATCTCGATGGACATTTGAACGATATTCCGTTCCATGTCTAATTGTAATGAATCATATTTTTAACCAAAAAAACAGCTTGAAAAAGTCCAAATAGTTTGTGTTTTATGTAAAAGAAATAAGTAGGGGTGTTTTTGGATGACTCCGTATATACATTGAAAATAAATACAAATTATTCAAAAATACCCATTTAAAATTACATAAATAAATTAGATATGATAAATAATGTCTGTTTTAAAAAATAATAAAAAAAATTATATTACCAATTTATTATTTATAAATCAAATTCTATTTGTACAAATTAATATTTTCAGTTGTAAGAAAATAAATTAATATTTCCACAAAAATTTACTCATAGACAATAAAAATGTTACTTTGTTGGAAAAACAGACGGTGAAACGAAAATATTGAATTTGTTATCGTAAAAAAATAAATGTACAAAGTACAATTCTTGAATTTATGTAGACCAGACAATACGTTCGATCCATGGGACATAAGTCGATACTCTTGTATATACATCAGGTATATTGGCTACTGCACAAGTTTTGCCGAAAGATGTTATTCCAATAATATGTATTAGTGTATCACCCATATATATATTTTTGTTGTCCTCTCTATAATAAATCGATTGCAATGGGCCGCCGAACTCTTTCTGAAGAAAAATTATTCGATCGTTAATCAATTTGTTAATTAGCAGTTTTTTTTAGCTAGCATTATGTATATGCTATTAAAAATAATCTTTAATTTATCTAACAAATTGAATAGATGTAAAATTGATTAAAGAAACACATCTGCTATCAAAACATTTATAAATCATTGAATTTCATATTTTACCTGACACGAGTTGTGATAATCCTTAAAACTTCCGGCACATATCTGATAATCGTCCACAATTCCATACGGTAAGTTTCTGGTATTCACACTATTATATGTTTTGTTGCACTGTTCTTGTGAGATTAAATCCAGGGTGACTTTCTGTAACAATGGGTTTACTTCTTCACCATAACTAACTGGGCCCCAACCGGTCGCAATTAAACGTGACTTCGTTATATTTCGTTCGATATTCAAACAAGCCGGTTTGATTAAATTCGTGGAACTGTTAAATTGAACAGTCGCGTTCAGTTTAATCAAAGCTATGTCGTGATAGAACAACGGACGTTTGTAATCGGGATGTACTATTATTTGTTCGATAGAAAACGTTTGATGATTTTCGTTCTCTCTAGAGATATCCCATACAGCCAATTTGACATACTTGGCGGTGCCTCTTTAAAATAATAATGACGATAATAATAAATGATTCAACACAAATGAAGACGAAATTAATAGAATTTGATAAGAAATCTCTTTACGATTGATTTGAAAATAATTGTCAAATAATGTTTAAATATTGTACTTTTTAATTTATTGTCGTATATATATAAAAAAATATAATACTTACAGATGATGTGTAACTGCACAATGAGCTGCAATAAGTACATATCTTTCACTGATCAAAGATCCGCCACATAACCACTCTATTTTATTTCCATCTTCATATCCAATAATAGCCTGCAATATTTACATCGTAGATGAATTAAAAACCAATGTTCATAAGCATAACGATTATTTAGTTTAAAGAGAAAAATATTTTTCACAGTTGTGAAATTATATTGAAGATATACGAGGTGTGATCAAAAAATAAGGTGAATTTTTATTTTTTTCAAAGAATATTTATTTATTCATCAATTTTTATTTTGTCCCCTTCAAAGTAATCCCCCTCGGATATAATGCAATTGTGCCAACGCTTTTTCCAATCTTCAAAGCATTTCAAAAAATCATTTTTTGTGATCTTGTTCAGCTCCTCTTTCGATGCCGTCTTTATTTCCTCAATCGTTGCAAAACGCCGTCCTTTCATGGGCCTCTTCAGTTTCGGGAACAAGAAGAAGTCACAGGGGGCCAGGTCTGGGGAATACGGTGCCTGCGGCATCATTAGTGTGTTGGTTTTAGCCAAAAATTCGCGCACAAGCAACGATGTGTGAGCAGGGGCGTTATCATGGTGCAAAAGCCAATTTTTGTTCTTCCACAAATTCGGACGATTCTGGCGGATTGCTTCGCGCAAATTGCGCATAATTTGCAGGTAATATTCCTTATTTACTGTTCTACCTTGTGGCAAGAACTCATGATGCACTACGCCCCTGCAATCAAAGAAAACTGTAAGCAAAACCTTCACATTTGATCGAACTTGGCGTGTTTTTTTTGGTCTCGGTGATCCGGAATGCCTCCACTGGGACGATTGAGTCTTAGTTTCGACGTCATAACCGTATACCCATGTTTCGTCACCTGTTATGACCTTGTCGAGTAAATCTGGGTCGTCGTTGACGTCATTCAATAGCTCTTGGGCGATGCTCATGCGATGGTTCTTTTGGTCGAAATCGAGCAATTTCGGAACAAACTTCGCTGACACACGTCTCATGTCTAAAACACCCGTTAAAATTGATTGGCACGAACCAAACGAGATGCCAATATCATCAGCAATTTCTCTAATGGTAATTCGACGATTCCTCAACACTATTTTCTTCACTTCTTCAACGTTCTCATCAGTTGTTGACGTGCTGGGGCGTCCAGAACGAGGTTCGTCGTTGGTGTCTTCTCGGCCTTCTTGGAAGAGTTTATACCACTTGTAAACATTTTTTTGGCTTAAAGTAGACTCATCGTATGCCACTTTCAACATTTCAAGTGTTTTGGAGCACTTGATTACATTTTTCACACAAAATTTAATGCAAACTCTTTGATCCATGATTTTTGACAGCGGAAAATCGTGGAGCCTGCAAAACACTTCTAACTTTTATGCCTCTCACCAACAAACTAAACATGCTACATAGCTGAAATTTGGAACATATATTCGAGACGAGTGTACCAACATAACCAAATAAAAAAATCGAAGATCGAACGGATGTAGCCCGCTAAATTTCAAAATTCACCTTACTTTTTGATCACACCTCGTATATGTGTGTATATATATATATATATATATATATATATATATATATATGTATGTATAAATGTATGTATATATATATATATACACATACATACATACATACATACATACATACATACATACATACATACATACGTACACTTACATACAGGAATACCTCGCATAGTGTGTCTTCGATTAATACGATTTCATTATAGTACGATTTGAAAATTCCAAAAAAAAATTATACGCATTGCAATCTCAGTTTTAGTTTTGTGGTCTTTTTTCTTTTTATTTTAGTTTTTGATTCGTAATTCTAGAGTAAAGTAATTTTTTAATAATTAAATTTTAATGAAAAATTAATGTAAAATGAATGTATAAAACCCTGATTATGTTTGGAACCAATTAACGTTTTTTGTAT
Organism: Neoneuromus ignobilis; assembly: GCA_029203775.1. NCBI lineage: Eukaryota > Metazoa > Arthropoda > Insecta > Megaloptera > Corydalidae > Neoneuromus > Neoneuromus ignobilis. The sequence continues at coordinate 2,947,307 of CP092096.1, read as the reverse complement.
TTAGTTAATGTTTCGATTAGTCCGTTTTCAAATAGTCTGGCAAATCAATGGAACCGATTAGCCGCACTATGCGTGGTATCCTGTATATAAACACTCATCCACATAAGTCATGGCACACATGGGTAACAAGCAATTTATTGATGTAATTCAATGAAGTCGTTAAATTAAAAAAATATATATTTAATTGAAAATAAATATAATGAATATTATATAATAAATAAATTTAATGAATATTATATTTATTTTCAATTAAAATATTTTTTCTAATTTAACGACTTCATTGAATTATATCAATAAATTGTTTGTTACCCATGTGTCCTATGACCTTTGTGCAGATGTATATATATATATATATATATATATATATATATATATATATATATATACACTCAATAAAATTGGATAATTTTATTCAAAGATAATTTGAAAAGTTCTTGTAAAATTTAGAGTTGTCTTTTCAATAAATTACCATATGTGGGAATTCGCCAATTTGTGCAGTTTGTGTCCCGACAATGGCACTAGTACTACGATGTACAACGATGTTTTTATATTCATCGCATTCTGGAAATAAAGTACAGTTAATCAATCACTATTCGCTCTTTTTTTTATAATAACTTGAATTATGCATTAAATGTAAAAAATGAAAAAATATTGTAGAAGTTAAAAATCTGCTTAATTCAAATGGGTAAATGAAAATAATTGTAGTGTATAAAATTCCATGCTTATTTACAATATGGGAAGAAATGAAGTGAGTTTAAAGTAAAAAAAAAAATAGAAGAGAAATGAAAAAGTCGATATATTTAGTATCAACCTGTCTTATTAGCATGATGAGTGCGATCGAAACTTTCGTCCAGTAGTGTTCTAGTATAAAGTGTTAAAATAATGCTAATGGTACAAAAAAATACATACTTTGTTCAGAGATCGACTTTTTTCTAATGTTTTGATTCTCTACATTGTTTTTCTTTTCATTATTCTGACAACATACTATTGGTATTGATGAATTTTGTACGAAACTACATATGGTTGGTTGTTTTCCTTGTGAAATTAAATCCTTGGCACTTTGACATAATTCCAGCTGTGTGCAAATTCCATTAGGACATGGACTGCCTAAGATAAAAATAAATAAAAACAATATTGGAAATAGTTCATATATATATATATATATATATATATATATATATATATATATGCATGTATGTATATTATTAGATGAAAATAAAGTATTCGTTGTTTAATATTAATAATACATCTGTTTATGATTTCAAATACGGTAAGAGGGGTTTCAGTTTTGGGACTCTTTTTATTTAATCAAATACTACATGTTTTTAATCTGATTTTAAAAGTTTTCCATGCGAAAGACTATAAATCGAATAAAATTTATTGAATACAATGATTTATTAATAAAAATCATAATACGCATAAAATAAATAAAAACTGATGAAAATTGTTAACTTACCACTACTTAAATACAGTTGAACTGATTGGCAGTTTGCAAGACTTACATAAATCAAAAAAATGAAATATGATCTTAGAATTATGTTCAATGAATTCATGTTGTTTGTCGTAGGATCGAAATACAACTGATGCGTGTTCTTTCATACAGTTTATATATAGTGTAAGTTGTTTATTATTTAAACAAAGAATACAGGTTGGGAATGATACTGTATGCAGTAAGTTATAGATAACTATTTTGATGGGTTTTTCTAGAAACGAGTTTTAAATTAAAATTATTAGTTGTGTTATTTTCAATTTCTTTGAACTACCAGTTTTAAAATTTTAACTCTAAATTAAATTGTCAATGTTTTTATATAAACTATCTATTTATTTCAGATAAAGTGTATTTAGTGTTTACATGTCTTATTCACTCTAATCCATTTACAGACATTTTGTACGCAGATTTTCCTCGTTGTGATCGAAATCATTGTCTATATTACTGATTAAGTGATTAAATAAGGAATTATAAATTGTTGTGTTTTTATCTATTTCTTTGATTTTTTCCTTAAAATGCCAGTTATAAAAAAATGACGAAAAATATTGAAATAAATTCGTCGATGTTGTTTATATAAACTATATATTTATTTCATATAAAGTGCATCTACTCGTAGTGTCTGCATGTCTCATTCATTTAAATTCATTTACACAACTTTTTTTACCCGATTTTTCCTGTTGTGATTGAGATTCATTGTAGACATTTCCGATTAATTGGTGAAATAATGAATTCTTTAAAATCCGTACACGAGGTTTTCCTAAAAAGAAACTGAATATTTCTTAGTCTCATTTATTTATAATATTTCAAATTTATTCATTTTTATTCCATAAAAGTACTAATTCTACATCGCTTCAAACGTTTTTTTACAATGCTATAATGCGTTCTGTGAAATAATGGTTTAAACAATCCATCTCGGTAAGCATTTTTCTCAATTCGAAATAAAATTTCATGCAATCATGTTTTTTGTCAGATCGTTCATGTTTCAATTCACAAAAAATCAAAAAGAAATAAAGTGATTAAAGTTTCTTTTACACAACCTTTTTGTTGAATTTGATCATTGGTATCTTATTGTAAAATTTCAATTTGTTTTAAATGGTTTAATAACGAGGCTGTTTAATTTGACCATTTATTGAAATTGGATTCAAAACAAGCTGATATTTAATCTTGTTGGTTATAAATATTTTTCTTTTAAGAAATAAGTAACGAGTCTCTGAAAATATCATATTGGGTTTTTATAGGAAATATTTCTTTAGTCGATACAGTATTTTAGTAATTTTATTAAACATTTTTACAATAAAAATATATGTCCATTTAAAAACGTATTTCATTTATATAATTGAAAATAATTTTTGGTTAATTGTTTGTTAATAAAATAGCATTACTTAAAAAAATATAAGATTTTATTGAAATGTTCAACACAATTATTTATCGTTCAATCTACTTGTTTAAGTTAAGTTATTAAATGACGTTTATATTAGCTTTGAAACACTAGTACATAATTTTGTGTTATGTGATTGTATATTAAAAATAATTATATATTTGTATTCTGAAACTGATTTCATCCTAATTAAAAAAGTTGATAGTATGGAGGCAGTGGGTTTTTTTTGCAAAAGCAAAATATCTTATCATAATGATATAATTGGTTTTTCTTAAACAGATATTTATATTCGTCGTTTAAAAAAATATTTATAGGCATTTTATTTAAAAAAAATATATTTCTGACAAACGTCTAAAGTTTAAATTTTACAAAAATAAAAAAACATACAAAAATAATGTTTGAAATATAACATTTTAAATATTTTTTTTCATATCAAAATGTTCTGTTTTAAAAAAATAAATTTTATTACTGATAAATATTTCATCCAGAATCATTTCAATTATAAACGAAACTGATTTTTTTATCTATATCGTTGTCTCCCACACAATACTTTCAATCCACCGTAAATAAGCCGATACACGTGTGAAAATTCCTGGAAAATTAGCTATTCCACACGATTTGCCAATCGATGTTACGCCGACGACATATATTTTTCTTCTCGTTGCCTCATCAGTAATTTGTAAAGGACCACCGGAATCACTCTGAAAATAAAGACATATGCAGATTTGAGAATTAAATACGGTAGACACATTATTGGATATTACGTTATTTAATCATGTTTTTTACGTCAAACATTCAGATCTTATTTTAATGTCATGCTCAAATTTTATTTGGAAAGTGATTTTTATTACAACTGTTTAAATTAGTCAAAAGTTATTCGTCCTAAATGGCTATTTTAAAAGGAAGAGTTATGAATTCCATTCTCAACTACTATAGACATTTGCCAAAAACGTATACTAGTTGTAACTAATCAGAACATTCCAATTCAAAATGTTGTACTTGAGCGAAAAAATTCCGGAAATTTATTTGGCATTTAACAGAAAGGCTCTGACGATGATGGCGTCGTCATCGAAATGCATCAGCCGATATAATAATTATAAATAATAAGTGAACAATAAGTGATTTTTGAAGACTTTAAACAATCTTGGTGTTGGGATTAAAATTCATTTATCTTAAAGTGAATCACCCACAGTTCCAAAACAACAATTATCTAATTCGAGCTCGGCCTAAATGTTCAAATTTATTTTCTCGGAGAAAAAATTACCAATTCCATGATCGAGTATTGGATGCAGTTATATGGGATGTATATTAGTCATAATTAACTCAAATATATTTTGAGGACCAGAAAATTATTGATGTTCGAATAGGAAAATTCTGTAAACTCATTTGATGTGAATTCGTTGTAATGACTCTACGACGAATCCTCACACTCGGTCAAAATATCCAAATTGATTTTTTCGAAATGTATTAAGTCATTATATATAAAATGTCCGATTTCGAATCAAAAGTTTTGTTTACTATATCTCTAACAAAAAGCATTACAATTAATCAAAGTATACTCCTAAACTATCGATACAGTTTTGCCAACTTAACGGTAGTTTGTTTTTTTTGTAGCGAAGAAGTCAGGAGAGAAAGAGTGACAATGAAATCGCGAAAGGCGTTTTCCAGAGCTTGTCGAGAATTGAATATTTTCCTTACAAGAACTGGTCCAATGCTTGGAAGGAGTAGCAATCAGTCGGTGCAAGGTCTAATGAATACGGTGAGTGACAGAGAGTTTCTAAGTTTATAGCTCCTATAGTTTGAGTAATGTTGATTGTGTGACATGTGGTCGAGTATTGTCTTGCAATAGAATAGACCTGTCTCTATTGGCCAATCTCGTCTGCTTAATCGCAAGCAACCTCACCGTTTCGTCCAGTTGGTTGAAATATGCATCTGCTGTAATCACTTAACTAGATTTAATGAAGTTGTTGTGGATAAAACCAGTGTTGGCTCATCAAATAGACATTTCATATGTAATGGCTTAATAATTTAAATTCTTTTTCGTTTCTATAAAATAGGGTAGCAAGTCCATACAAATTTATTATAAAACGAATCAACATTCTTACCTGGCAAAAATCTTTATCGGAAATAACATTCCCTGCACATATCTGATATTCATTTAAAATACCAGTCGGCAATGTCCTGTCGTATGCAATATTTCTATAAAACTGATTACATTGGTATGTTGTTAACCTTTCGAGCGTGATTTTTGCTAGAGAACGATGACTGATTTCATTCAATCCAGATATGTCCCAACCTGCCGACGTCACATGTTTATTTCCTATTTTGGAACTTGCGTGAAGGCACGCTGGTCGAATATCAGTGAACAGCACTTGTCTGTTCAATTTTATTAACCCGATATCGTGGTACAGGAGTGGTGATCTGTAATCAGGATGCTGTATCGTTTCTTCTACGTGGAAGTTTTGCGGTGTCGCGCCGTCGTGTCGATCTAAAAGGTTCAGGTCACCGATTCGTACATACTGAGGACGTCCACTGTAACAAATAAATATTTCGACTCGTACGATTTTGAAAAGTATCAGATTTATAATCTGTTCTAAAGTATCGACTTACAATTCCCTTGAATATAAACAATGAGCAGCTGTTAAGACGAATAGTTCGCTTATAAGAGTACCTCCACATTCCCACGATATGTTGTTCTCATTACCGTAACCAATAGCAGCCTGAAACAGTAATTAAAAACCGTTAAATACTGATAGTACTTTTAATATTAAAAGTAATGTAAGACTAATCAAAAAAATTAATAAATCAAATGAATTCTTGTACGAAAACATTTTGAATGACAACACTAATAGATCTATTTGATTGGATCTTAAGTCCGATGATAGGGGGTTGTAATTTTAAAAATAAAATAAAAGGTCTTGAGGACGATTTATCGAAAAGTTAGGATTTTATTGTGTGATGTTAATGTTTAGACTTTTTTAAAATATAAAACAAATACCACGTGTGGATATTCGCCCATAGTTGCCGTAATGCTCTTTTCGATCGAATGCACTTGGTTCACACGAATTTTCGAATATTCTTCGCATTCTGAAAAAATTGAACATATTTTTAGTAGTCTGTTAGATTTGAATATTGTAATTTTGTATAATTTTCTAATTAGTTATATATACGAGGTCAGACAATTAAGTAATGCGACAAAATTCAAAAATCGAGTATATTTAAAAATTAAGGTACATCGCTGCGATCCCCTTCAAAGTAGTCCCCTCCCGCATCTATACACTTATTCCAGCGAGTTTTCCAGTTTTCATAACAATTCTGGAACACTTCTTGTGGGACCTCTCCGAGTACCCTCGTCACAGATTCTTGGATATCTTCAACGGAGTCAAAATGTCGACCTTTGACGAATTTTTTCATATGGGTGAATAGGAAAAAGTCGCAGGGTGACATGTCCGGTGAATAGGGCGGTTGTGGTAACGTTGCGATGCCTTTAGACGCCAAAAACTGAGAGACACTGAACGCACTGTGACAGGGAGCATTGTCGTGATGCAGAACCCAAGTCTTCGCGATCTCTGGACGCACTCTGAGCACCCTTTTTCGTAATTTTTCGAGCACATTGCGGTAGAATACTTGATTTACGGTTTGTCCAGGTGGTACGAACTCTTTGTGAACCACCCCTTTGCTGTCGAAGAAGCAAATCAACATGGTTTTCACTTTGGACTTGCTCATTCTCGCCTTCTTTGGCCTTGGTGCTCCAGGGGACAGCCACTGTTGGCTTTGTCGTTTAGTTTCGGGGTCATATTGAAAGAACCAACTTTCATCACCAGTAGTAACTCGATCGAGAAGAGTAGGATCACTTTCAACCTGCTCGAGACAATCTTCTCTGTTCCATTTTCGTGACATGCACTACTCGCGCGTTGTTACAAAACACTAAATAGCTGGCGAAGAAATGATCGTACGAGGGTGGTCAAGGTCTCAATCGAGAGAGTAGGGATCTGCTATTACGGTGGCGGAGTTACAGGTACGCAGTGTTACCACAGGCCGAGAAAAAAAATCGGTCGCATTACTTAATTGTCTGACCTCGTATATATATTATATGTTGGGTTAAGGAAAAAGTCATTTTGTAAATTGAAGTGGTATTGAAACATATCTTTTAAATTGTTTAGAAACGACGTGAACATATTAATAACTTTAAACTTAATTAATTTCAGTCATGGAATAAAAAAATATAATTAAAATAAAATGTATTATTATACTTAGTTGAGAAATCGATGGAAGAGATCTGCCAACATCATTCGAATCTTCATTATCTTCAATTGATTCACAACATACTATTGGTTCTCTCGACGGTCCCTTTAAAGCGCATATTGTCGGAAACTCGCCTTTTAGTAGAAGATTTATTGCCACTGAACAATTTCTTAATGGTAAACAGTCTCCATTCACACAAGGATTATCTGTAAGTAATAAATAGATTATTAAAAAAAAATCATCTATTTATTTCCATTAGTTTATCTCTCCATCTGTATATAATCAACATCATCAGCCTCTTTCTATCTGCTGGCGGATGAAGGTCTTTTCTAAAAGTTTCTCTTTTGTGATATCCAATGTCTTTTTCTTCAATTCCAACGTCAAGAATTTTTTTGAGTTACTACCTCATCTATCAATGGATCTCGTCTTTTGTCTTCTTTATTACTGGATTCATCTCTCTCTCCCTCTCTCTCTCTCTCTCTCTCTCTCTCTCTATATATATATATATATATATATATATATACATATATATATATATATATATAGGGTTTTCCAATAAGCACTTCAGAAGTTTCAAAGGAAATAAAACTAAAGGTTTTAAGTTAATTAGTTATTATTTTTTTTTATTTTCAAGTATATTCTATGGCATTAATGATGGAACACAATTTTACTCATCTGACCAACACCTCGACTTCTCTTGGCATAGTGCATTCATTAATCCAGTTTTTAATTACTTTTTCACATAATTGTGGTCCAATTTCATGAATTACACGTTCAGTATTTATTTTTAATGCTTCTGTTGTTTGTGATTTATCAGTATAAACAAATGATTTCACATAGCCCCATAGAAAATAACCCAATGGAGTTAGATCACATGATCTTGGTGGCCAATTGATGGGTTCATTTTGTAAAATAATGGATTCATTAAACTTTTGTTTTAATAAGTCTATTGACTTTTTTACAATTTTTAAGCGTTGTTAAAGTGTTAAAGTTCTGTGATAATTTGTCAAACTATACTGAGTTGAAATGTCAAAATGAACTTGAAAAGAAAATCAAACATGATTGCCACTAGCTGTCAAAGTTCTGACATTCTTATTGGAAAACTCTCTCTCTCTCTCTCTCTATATATATATATATATATTTATATATGTAAAATTATCATATCAGTTTATATCAGCTCATTGTTAGGTAAAAATTTCATTGAATGGTACCATTCACTAGTATTTGGATGTACTTACCATGCTAGTTAGACAGGTTGGTGAGAATTTTTGTTTAGAATTTACTCACATAGACAAGTTACGTTTATCTCGACTGGTATATATCAGAGAAAAATCAAATTAAAAGAAATAAAAATACAAGTTAAAAACGTATATTTATAACAACTTATTAACCATAAAAAACTTGTCTAAAATGATAAAAATATTTATCAAAAAAATATCTGAAATGAATAGGGGAATAAAAATGGGATGATGTGACTTTAAAAGAAATTATTTTATTATAAAGTTTTATGTTCTATGCTCGAATAAAGAAGTTTTTGATCGATGATTTTCACCTATTCTCACTTATAACGGTAACATATGGGTCTTCAATTCTGGACTATTTCAACAGCTGTAGAAGTTACAGAAAAGTGTGGAAAGATTTATATATAAAAACGTATAAACTCGAAATTAGTCCAAAATTAAAGATGGTAGAACAAGAGTGTCAAATTTAATTACTTTAAACCATTTATATGCAGAATGATAACGGATTTATGTCATATAAATATTATCTTATTGAAATATTCCAATTTGGAAAAAAAACATACTGAGATTTATATCGTAGAATGTTTGTTAATTTTTATTTGAATTATAAAATGATGGATACTTACCGAAATTGACAACGAACTGAATGGACTGACAGTAAATAGAAACTATACAGTTGAACAACAATATGATATTTAAAGCGTTGAACAGAGAGTACATGGTGTTTGCCTTGAATATAAAATAAGACTGAGAAATATTTCAATAGATCACGCAGCATCAAATCCGGTATAGTGAGATACATACTATTTCTTAAAGATTAATAACGAGTTCATATAATACGAAATGGAAAAGGTGCATTTGAATCCTTTCAAGTATTAATATTAATTTTGTTGTTGTTTCATTTGTGGATAAACATGTTTTAAAGCAGGTTGTTTTTTAATAATTATACATAGATACATTCAATACACACACATATCTATCTATCTATCTATCTATCTATATATAGGGTGTCCTATCAGAAGTGCCCAATTTGAATAATACCATTCTTTCTATATAATTGTTGGCCTTGTAACTATAATATTTATCATCTGTTGTTGCTATTATTAGTCATGGAATGATACACGAAGAAATAATGCGTTAATATTGTGAAAAAGTATTATAAATATATTGAAAATTACATAGAGACAGTTTCCAAAGTTTGTGCAATTTTTGGCTGACAAAATGCACCAAATTGGACGACAGTTTACAGATTGATTAAGGAATATAAAGACACTGGGTAGTTAATGAATCAAGGAATTTGTGTGCGTGTTCGTCTTGTCCGGTCAATAAAGAACATCTTTACAGTGAATGAAAATGTCGCTGATAATCCGGAAACAAGATTCGATGTCATGCCCAATAATTGGACATTTCGAGAAGCTCTCTGCAACGAATTCTAACTAAAAACATGCACCTCTATGCTTACAAAATTCAGTTGATTCAGGAAATCAATCCAGGAGACTATTCTTAGCGCTCACAATTTGTTAGTTAGATTCTGGAAAATCAAGACGAGGATTTTGGGAATGAAATCATCTTCATTGATGAGGTGCACTTTGAATTGTATGGCTTCATAAACAAATAAAATTGCCAGATTTAAATCGTAGGGAATCCTCGAGTGATCCATGAGAAATAGATGTAACCTCAATGAGCCAATATTTGGTGCAATTATTGGGGAGGCGGAGTGATTGGGCCATTTTTTTTTCGAAAATAATACCGAAAATGCAGTAACCGTGAATAGCGTTCGTTACTATACTACGATAACAGAGTTCTTGTGGCCTCATTCGGTCGGTATGGACGTTCATGACATGTGGTTCCTACAGGACAACGCGATTTACACATTGTGAGTAACAATTGATTTGCTGCAGCTACAATTTCCAGACCGTATCATCTCGCCAAACTCCAATATCAATTGGCTAGCGAGATCGTGCAATATGACGCTGTGGAACCTCTTTTTGTAAAGTTTTGTGAAATCTCAGGTATATGTCAACAAGTCACTAACAATTTCCGAGATCAAGGCCGAGATTTAACACGTGATTGGTGAGATTGAATCGCATCTTTGCGCAAACGTCATCCAAAATTTCATTAAAAGAAGAAAGGTGTGTAAATAGAATCGTGGAGGGTATTTGGCGGGCATTTTGTTAAAAAATCAATCGCAGCTTATCTACTTTGTAATGAAATAAAAATATCATTGCTTATTAAAAAAAGATACGTTTCATTAGAAATTAAATTGTGCGCTCCTAATGGAACACTCTTTATGTGATTCTTAATAATAATGTAATATTATTATAATCATATATGACTATACAGTTATAAATACAAAGTACTATTAAAAAACATATACACGATTTAATTTAAATACAAGTCTTATTGTAAACATTTCCTTTTTCGATTTTGTGTTTTTGTTTACAAACCATATTATTTGAATTTTGAAATTGATCATATATTTTATCAGACAAAAATTATATTTACTCGTTTCATTGATTGAGAAATCAGAAAATGTTTTTTTTAAAAAAATAGTCTAACAAATGTAATTTACCTGATAGATCGATAATTTTCCATTGTAATAACATAGATTGTTGTTTTATTTGAAATTTTCTGGAGGCAAATAAAAAAATTATTGGAACATTGACAGTAGGTGAATAAAATATTGGCATGTTGTTCAATTTAATTGATCAAATATCAGTAAGTACTTTTTACTCTAGATAATATTTTTTAATAAACATGTTAAAAGTTTCTGTACATAAATTTTAACATAGTCCATTTCTTATTGGACTCATTTTAAACACAATTCCTGTTTATATATTTTTTTGTATTAAATTTCTAAAATTAATAAAACAGAATATTTGGTACTAGGATACTTTTTATTTATGTAATTGTTTAAAAAAATAACAATATTTAGCTAAAAATAATTAAATATACGAATCAACAAATAGTCTACGTCTTCCATACAATACTTTCTATCCATGGAACGTAAGCAGATACTCTCGTATAGACGCCTGGCGAATTCACCACGCCGCAAGCTTTACCGAACGATGTGATGCCCACGACTAAAGCTGCTCCCGATGTCACATCAAATATTTGTAATGGACCTCCCGAATCGCCCTTGAAATTAAAACACAAATCGTCGACGTATCGATAATTTTTACGAATTTGTAAAAATATTCTATCTGAATTAATTAATTCTATTTGATCTGTTTCAAATCAAATATTATCTTTACTCAATTTCTATATATTTTATATTGAATCCATTTGTGTTCAAGTGAATGATTCATTGAAATTAACAATTTTGGATTTAGATTGATATAGTCTCTAATTAAACTGTACGTTTCAAAAAAACGCTCAATTTTTTCAGAGAAAATGTTATGTGTTTCAATAGATACAATACACATATAATGATGATAATAGTACCTAATAATACTCTTTATGATCGTTACAATTTTGACCTAAATGTCTAAACTCATTTTCTCTAATGAAACAATATATAAACTTTTATATAAATTCTTCTGGAATTGGAATAAATGATTCCTTTGTATAAAAAGTGAATTATAATTGTAAAAAAACAAGCATCGACTTTATTTCAAATTCGTAATCCTTAAACATGCTGAATTTGAAATCTGCTCGATATTCGATACTTTTTATAATCTTGTCCCAAATGTCTAGCTAGTGATTTTACTCATACCTGACACGAATCTTTCTCTGAATCCGAACTCCCGGCACATACTTGATATTCGTTCAAAATACCATTCGGCAATGTTCTTCGATCTGATACAAGACTGTACGATTGGTTACACTTATCCTGAGTGAAAATCTCCAGAGAGACTTTCATCAAATCGTCGCTACTCAAACCCTCTAACTCTGTCACGCCCCAACCGGTAGCAGTTGCATATCCGCTCATTATATCAGTGGTTATATATAGACAAGCCGGTCGAATTTCTTCGAATTTGACGTTTTTGTCCAATTTGATCAAAGCTATGTCGTGGTAAATTACAGGCGGCTTGTACAACGGATGCTGTATCGTCTGTTCTACGCGAAAATTTTGCGGTTGGGCGTCGTCTATGTCTTTTACAAGGTTCAAATCACCGACGCGAACGAAACGAGCATCTCCACTGACATAAAAAAATTAGATAAAATAATAAAAGATCATTTATAATTGTTTATTATGCAGTAAGGTTTTTATTAAAATGGATTTTTACTAGTGTCGTTTTTGCAAATTAATATATATATATATATATATATATATATATATATATATATTATATATATATATATATAAATTTGCTTTCAGTAGATTTTTATGCAGGTATCAAAATTAATTTTTATAATGGATAAATTTGTTGAATCAAGAGTTTGCCTTTAATTGCTGCAATATTGGCCAATAAATAATATTGGACTAAATATTAAGTTTTAAGGCCCGAAATTAATTTTTATTAATTCGCTGTTATATTTTGCATAATTATTAATATTATATTTCGAAAAAAATGCAATTTTCTTTGTATAATAAAAAGACATAAATTTTATTATTCTTATGTTAAAGGGTGTAAAAAGTCAATAACACTAAACCTACCACGAGGGGTCAAATGACCCTTTTTAAACTTTTTTTCAAAATTTCTCACATAAAGCGTTATCACATCGCTAGTTGACTTTATGACTTTTAATATAATTTACATACAATGCATTTTTCAATATTTACTCCTCTCTTGTTATTTTTTTACCGAGATATATATGTAATCTGCCTTAACTACCGCAACGGGTCATTTGACCCCTGCAAAGATTCATATGATATCATGAAGATTTGTATGTGTGGTTGTGATACAAAACCATTGCATTATACATTTTTGCTATTCCATCATATATTTTGCTGTATTGCGTTATATTTGTTGTTGGCTGACGAATGAATAGCGAATTTCACTCTACTCCAAGCGAGCGATAAAAAAGTCAACGAAGCCAGCGTTTACAAACAGATAAATTGGATTTAATCTCTGAAGTATGGTACAAATTCATCGAGAATAGCCAAAATTGTTACAAGCCTGGGGAACATGTAACTATCGATGAACAGCTTTTCCCAACCAAAGAGAGGTGTAGGTTTACGCAATATATGCCGAACAAACCGGATAAGTTTGGTATCAAATTCTGGCTAGCATCTGACGTCAGCACCAAATACATTATAAATGGATTTCCATATTTGGGAAAGGATGAAAACAGAGGAGCTTCATCTCCGCTTGGGGAATTCGTTAGCCAAACAAAAAAGTGCTTCTACTAAGCTCAAAGCATAAATCTATAAGCATCGAAAAAAACGGTAAGCGTATACCTGAAACGATCAGATTCTACAATAATACTAAATACGGTAAAATGTCTACACATGACGGATCAAACGGCAAGAAAATACTCCGTGAAATCGAAATCGCAAAGATGGCCTGCGCAGATTTTCTTCAATATTCTTGACCTGGCTGGAATCAACTCGTGGGTTTTATACAGAGAAACAACCGGCGAAAAAATTTCTAGACAATAATTTTTATTCCAATTAGCTGAAGAACTTGCCGAAGATTTTCAACATGAGCAACAGGAAGAAAAAGAAATTATACAGAAAACGTCAACAAATTCAAGTTCGGATTCTCGTGTGCAAATGCGAAAAAGGTGTCAAATAGGTTTTATAAATAAATAAATAAATAAACAATTTTGAATCGTTATTTGAAAAAAATTGTTTTATTCATGTACCAAATTGTGCTAAATGATATATTTTTCGCTATACATAGTAATATATATAACATTTTAAAGAGGGGTCATTTGACCCCCTGTGGTAGGAATAGGTATACATGAAGTATCGGTAGGTTTAGTGTTAAATTAATAATTGGTAAAATAATTAGATATATTTGCAGTAAAGAATAGAAAAGAATTATCAAATACTCCTTTTTTGCATTTGTATGTATAATACCAGAGAGGTACATATCCGGCATTGTATGCTTTTTGAGTTTCACAAGGGTAGTAACGCAACTGTTGCTACCAAAAACATTTGCGATGTTTATCCAAACGCATTAGACGTTCGTAAATGCCAAAGGTGGTTTTCTAAGTTTAAATCCGGTAATTTCGATCTTTCTGACTCGTACCGATCAGGAAGACCAAAATATTTAGACAATGACATGCTAAGGGCGGAAGTGGAAGCAAATCCGTGTCAGACAATCGAGGAACTGTCAAACACTCTTAACCAACGTTGGTCGATCATCCAAGAACATTTGCAGCAGATTGGTAAAGTAAGCAGAGCAGGTGTTTGGGTCCCGCATAATCTGTCCGAAGAAAACAAAGCTAACCGATCCACCACAAGCAACTTATTGCTTTAGCGGCACAATACAGAACCGTTTTTTGATCGTTTGATCACTGGAGATGAAAAATGAATCCTCTATGATAATCTAAAACGCAAAAGGCAGTGACTCTCTCCGAATGAATCGCCACAAAGTACAGCTAAGCCAGGCTTATGCCCCAAAAAGGCGCTTTTGTGTGTTTGGTGGAGTATTCGCGAGGTCGTTCATTTTGAAGTGCTGAAACCTGGACAAATTATGAATGTAGACCTTTACTGTGAACAATTGGATCGAGTAAATCAATTTTTAATTGAAAAGTGCTCAGTGATTGTCAACAGAAAAGGTGTTATTCTGCAACACGATAATGCAAGACCGCACTGCGCAAGACGAACCCTGGAAAAAATTAATGAATTGGGATGGGAGGTATTGCCTCACCCACCATACTCGCCCGACATTGCGCCATCGGATTTCCATTTATTCCGATCGCTACAACATATTCTGAGTAGCAAAAAATTTGAAAATTTGGATGATGTCTAAAATACCATCTCCAGATATTTTGCTCAAAAACCAATTGATTTTTATTGATCCAACATTGAAAATTTGCACACTAGATGGCAAAAGGTTGTTGATAACTAGGGTGATTACATTATTGATTAAAAATTAAAACTTGGTAAAAATTTATCTGTTTGAATTTAATGTAGAAAAACGACATTACTTTCCGGTCCCTAATATATAAATAAACAATACAGAAATTCTGTTTGTAGTCACAAATAAAAATGCGTTTTTAATCACAAACAAAATTAAAATCACTAAAAATATTTACTTGAATCAAATGAGTACTAAAGATGAATTTTTCATTGATAAATAAAAATCAGGTACAAACAGTTTGGTTGATTTTTAAAAGAAATTAAAACTGAAAACTCTTCTACTTATTTTTTTTAATTAATACATATTATCAGTTCTTAATAATAACAATCCTTAAACTCAAAATAATTTTTTTTTATTAGACACTCAAAAGAGTCATGTATTTTTATATAAAAAAATTTTAGTTTCTTTTTTGAAAAAAAAATTGAATAAATAGAATTGAATTTTGAAAATATATAAAATATCTTGATCCAATTTTTTCGATTTTAAATTCATTTTCAATATCACTAAATGTAAATTGAAAAAAATATTCAAAAATACAATTACTTACAAATCTCTTGCAAATGTACAATGTGCAGCAGTTAAAACGTATCTTTCACTTATGAGAGTTCCTCCACATAGCCATGATGTGTTGTTTTCATCACCGTATCCGATAGCGGCCTATATATATATATATATATATATATATATATATATATATATATATATATATATTTATATATAATATGAGAACAGTAAAGTATTTTATATAATAGAACAAATAAAATTGATGAAAAGGACATGGACAGGACACATTGCAAGAATAGAAGACAAGACAGTAGACGTATAATAATTATTTTGAAATAGCGTCTAAGAGATAGAAAGAGACAAAGAAAGAAAGTTTTTCAAAGATTGAGGGATAAAATAATGAGAAATAGTAGAAGTTAAGGTTTGATGATGTTATCTACGAACAGGAAACAATGGAATAATCTTGGGAAAGCATTTATAAAGAGCCAATAACATTCTATTAAATTTTCGTCTAGCTATGGAATGATGTAGATTTTTATAATTATATATATATATATATATATATATATATATATATATATATATATATATATATATATATATATATAAAGAGAGAGAGAGGCTCGAAGTTATAATGGAATAAGATACAAAAAAGTTCAATTGAAAAATTATGAAGTAACTCATACATGTATTTGAATAATATTTTTAAATTTATTTTTGAAATATTTTTTAGTAAGCAGTAAAAAAATAAAACAACTAATTTGAGTAGACGTGTTTATTATTAAAAATTAATGAAACTATGAAAAAAGTAAAAAATCTTTCTCAAAATTAGAATGGAATATATTAAATAAATATTCATAATATGTTTTGACTGAATTGTAATTAACTTATCCTTTCTAAATCAAATGATTTGGTGAATCTTCAAAAAGTATTTTGATTTCATTTGTTATGTTTAGTAGTAAATAAAATTAAGATAGTTGTAATATGGCACATGTACTTTCTCAAATTTCAATTGAGTTAAGAAATGCCATAATTTATCATTCTAATAGTGATAAAAATGTGTGCCAAATAGCAGAAATTATAAATCGGATCCCCACAAATGTGTTTAATATTTTAAAACGTTATAAAATTCCAGATTATCAAAATAAGTCATAATAAAGTACGCGAAAAATATTTACGGATTTAAACAAACGTTGATTAATACGTCAAATAAAACTCAATACTATTTTAATGCACTAAAACTTGCTGTAGAAATTGAGAAACATCGTGACAAAAAAATGAATCCAGAAATTATAAGGATTGTTCTACAAAAGTATGATTATAATGATAGAGTTGCGAGGAAAAAATCTCTTGTAAACAAGATTAATCATAGAAAGATGCTAAAAATGTTGTTAAAAATATGGCGACAAAGATCTTTTTTGCTAGGAGCAAGTTTTGTTTATAGATGAAAGCAAATTCGATGTTGCCAGAGCAAATGGTAGATCATATGTATAAAAAAAATTAACGAGGAATTCAAAGAAAAAAAAATGATCAAGATAATGATCTCAAGTACAGGGCTTATAACGTTAGAATTTGTCTCTTATATAACTGCTCTCATGTTTAGAAACACCACCACAGTTTCCAAATCTAAATGCTGTTGAACATTTATGAATTTGCTTAGAAGAAAAGTTAAAAAAACATTCAGTATCTAATCAAAATGAACTAAAAATGATTTTATCGAAGAATAGAGTAAATTTCACCATTTTCTACTGAAAATTACTAGAATCTATGTCTAATCACTAGACAGTAGTTAACAAATGATTATCAAATAATTATTAATTTAAAGAAATATTTTTGGTAATTTAAAGATATATTTACAATGAATTTATAATATTTTTCATTATAACTTTGAGGTTAGTTATGATTTTTTTTATATATTTTTTTTAAAAAAACAACTCAAATTTAGCTGTTTAATTTTTTAGTGCTAACTAATAAATCTTTCAAAAATAAACTTGAAAATGTTATTCGATTACATATCTGAGATACTACTCTTCAATTGAATTTTTTTTCATCTTGTTCCATTATAATTTCGACTCATTGTATGTATATTTATTCACATACCATATATGGAAATTCGCCGAGTAACGCAGCAACTCCTCCAACAATTGAAGTCGCTCTAGTTACATATATTTTGGAATACTCCTCACATTCTGTAAAGACGATATCTGATCAATCATATTCCACATATTTGTACTTTCAAGACAATTGTATCGATGTCGAAAAAGTAAAAAAAATGAACAATAAATAGCGAATAATTCATTTAAGAGGGTATTCTAGTCTAGAATTTCGAAAAAATCGATTTTTTTTGTATATTTTCAAAGTTTAGACCTTTAAGAATATGTCCTTAAGAGGATTTTTCGAAATTCGAATTATTTTCGGAGTTATAGCTATTTTTGTGATGAGCCAACCAATCCGGTCTAGCCGGAACGAAGCAACTTTAAACGCGTTTTTCTCGAAACTACTTTTTTCGACAGATTTGACGTGATATCTCAAGTTCTAATGGACCAATTTACTTGAAATTTGGTACAGAGCTTCTCAATATAACAGTGATTGTCCCCGCCTAGGATTTTTTGAAAATTTTGTTTTTTACTATTTTTAAAAAATTCCGAAAGTTGAAAAAAATAGGGCAAAAAAATGACTGTTTTTTCACACTGCCGCCATTTTGCGAAAAAAATTTTTTTTTAATTTCCCTAGGCGGGGATACTACTACAACCTTATTTTTCAATAATTTCAAAAAAAAAATTTGTTTCTAATGACCGGAAGGGTTGGAATCACGTCAACCAGAAGACACTTTTTTTCGAGCCCCCACTTTGCCAGCCTGTACCTTTTTCAATTTTGAATTTTTTGTTTTTAATAATACTTTTTTATACTCTTAAGATGTCAATAAATAACTGATAAAAATGGATAGTAAAAATATTTGTTGTTTTTTTTATAGCACCTGAAAAACACCTAAAATTCGTGCGTCTAGACTAGAATATCCCCTTAAGTAATGATAGCCTTATGGAAAGTGAATTATCCGTTTTATTACATATCATTTATTATTGGACAAAATTTATACTATCAGATTTATTTTCTAACAAATTTGAAAATCTGTTTCATTTATAAATAAAACAATTATTGATATCAATAACTGTAGTGGCAACCGAGCTAATACTCATAAAATGTGTTTGTGTTAATAATATATATATATATATATATATATATATATATATATATTTATATATAATGTTGAAATTTATGTAAGTATACAGCTATGCTCAATATATTAAATATCCATCGTATTTTTTTATTTTATTGATTATTAATTATTACCATATTTATTAATTACCTAATAAAATCTCATTACTGAACCTAAGCATAAATGTATCAGACACTTGTGTTCTTAGAAATAGTAAGGATAATACTGATTTTTCTGAAGGGTGTCTTAATGTATAAGAGCATGCTATATATACTCGTATTTGCTATGCGTTACTTTATAATTGAAATGAGTAACATTAACATACTTTCTTCACTGATTCGTTTCCCTGAAATGTTATTGGTGAGTTGTGGTTCGTACGTTTGTGGACAACAGACTATTGGTTCGATCGAAAGTCCCGGAAAGGAACAAATCTGTGGATGTTCCCATCGTTTGATCGCAGTTATTGCACTGGGACAATTTCGGAGTAGTTGGCATACACCATTGTTACACGATTCACCTTTAATTAATCATCATTTAATTTTAAAAAATATTTCCTCTTATCACATACATTTTATTCTTCTCATTGGATATCAAATAATATTATGTTAAATATATATCAATATGTTAAAAATATATCAAATATATGTCAAATCTTACCTTCATTTAAGTAAAGTTGTTCACAGTTGATAACCACACAAGCACAGAACACATAAAAATTGAATAGGTGTTTTAAAGAACACATGATGTCTACCTTGAAGCCACGCAGTGACTAACAGAATATACTTATATGTATTGCTGGTGATTTAAATATATGTAAATTTTTTTTTAATGAGTTCGATTAACTTTTTGAGGCAAGGAATTTTAAAAAATAAAAAAACTCATGTTGCACATAAATTTTATTTTTATAAAATTTAACAAAGTTAGTTTATTTTAATTAGTAAGGAGGTAAAATTACAAAAAAATAAGTAAAAAGTCATTTAAGATATTAATTATAGAGTGGGACGTAAACAACCCCTTTAAATATGTGGGACTATATGTAATCTTATGTTCTTCAAGCAATTGTAATTTTTTAAGGTAGTATAAAAAATATCCCACCATGTATATTTAAGTATCAAAAAGGTGAGACACTTTTAACCCTGTCTTGCTCTAAAGAGTTAATTGGCACATTCGTTTATCCACTCACTTGGACAGATCACATAACTAAATAATAAATAGTACGTTATCATAGAAATTCACCACACCAAAAGTTAGTTGACATCGTACACTTGGAGAAGGGTGTATTTGTTTAGATTTAATAAATTCTCGTCGATATATTACATTGAAGTCGTAATATTTAATCTCTAGAAATTTAATTATTATTCATTATTAGTAAAAAAATGGCACTGAGGTGAAAATTAACTCTAGAAGAAAGATCGAAAGTTGTGAATGAATATGAAAGACTGAAAAATTATAGTGGAGTTGTAAAAATATTTAAAATTAACGCAGGAGGAGTAAGGGAAATTATAAAAAAGAGCAGAGAAGTTTCGAAACTTGCAGATAAACCACGTTTGGGGCGACCTAGTCAACGTTGATCGGCGTCTAGTACGACGGTGCAAAATAAATCCGAAAATCGTTGTAAGAGAAATTCGAGAGCAACTGCATGAAGGCGGGATTTCAAATTCCGAAACCGCTATTAGAAGACGTCTTCATGATGCTAAGTTGAGGGATAATGTGACCAAAATGAAACCTTTAATGACATGTGTCCATAGAAAAGGAAAATTAAATTTTGATAAAAAATATGTGAATAAACAACTGGACTTTAAGAAACGAGTAACTTCTAACGACGAGACTAAGTTTGAAATATTTGGAAATCGTCGACGCCAAACAGTTTAGTGAAGCAGTAGTGATAATGTTTATATTAATAAGTTCCTGCAATCGACTGTGAAGTATGGAAGAGGAAGTGTTATGATGTGGGTAGATTACATATTATGAGAACAAAATGACAACACAAATATATTGTAATATTTTACAAGAAAATTTTCACCAATCCTCTAAAACAATGATATTAAGTTGTGCTTTTACTTTTCAACGACCCGAAGCATACGGCTAGAATAACTAAAGAATTTTTCACAAACAATGAAATAGATGTACTTGAATGCCCATCGATGTCGCCCGACTTTAATCCTATTGAACATTTATGGGACGAATTTGACCGCAGGATCCTTACATTTTCAAGACACAACAATATTCGATTTAAAGGCGAATGTGGTCTAGTTTATCTCTCATTGCTTTATAAAACCTAATAAAATTAATACCTAGAAGGTTTAACGTTGTTCTTCGGAAAAATTACAATCATACAAAATATTAGAAATTAAAAAAAAGTGTCTTGATTATTTACATAATTTTCTTGGTTAATTTTCAACTAACTTTTGACACTAGACTTAAAAATAATTTTCGAATAATTTATGATTTGTTTGAAGCATGATTGCTAATGTCTTATCAAAATGACTATTATTAATTAATTTTTAAGAAACAGTGTTTCATTTGAAGATATTTTTATTCTTTCACATAATTTTTTATTTTTATGTTATTTTTTACTTCAACTGACTTTTGAAGGCTATTGTGTATACAATATTTATTTATATATATATATATATATATATATATTTATCATCTGATTATCATCTCATTCAATCGTTGTGGAACGCTTTACTGAGCATAAATTTCTTGAATGAAAACCAGGTTCAAAAGTTCATCGAAAACTTTTCCAGTTTAAGACTATCGAAATTCTATTCAAAAAGCATAGAAGAGCTACCTAGCAAATAGCAACAAGTCATTACAAACAATGGAGAATATATAATTGATTAAACTACAATTGCTGTTTTTTTTTAATTAAAAATGAAATTTGACATGCAAAAATGGAAATTATGACTCAACCTAATATTTCCCGAAGCTATCGTTGCATCCACATAAAGTTGTAGTGATTATGTGTGATCTAAAATATATTCAAAGGTCGGTACAGAAATTTTAACATAGTCCATTTCTTATTCTACTCATTTTAAACACAATTCCTATTTATATATTTTTTTATATTAATTTTCTAAAATTAATAAAACGAAATGTTTGGTACTAGGATATATTTAATTTATATAATTGTTTTAAAAAATAACAATATTTAGCTAAAAATAATTAAATATACGAATCAACAAATATTCTACTTCTTCCACACAATACTTTCTATCCATGGAACGTAAGCAGATACTCTCGTGTAGACGCCTGGTGTATTTGCTATCCCGCAAGATTTACCAAACGATGTGACGCCCACGACTGAAACTCCTGCTTGTGTTTTCACATTAAATATTTGTAATGGACCTCCTGAATCGCCCTGGAAATTAAAACAGACATCGTCTACGTATCAATAATTTATATGAATTTGTAAAAATTGTCCACCTGAATTAATCAGTTCTATTTTATCTGTTTCCAATCAAATATTATCTTTACTCTGTTTCTATATATTTTATATTTAACCCATTTGTGTGTCAAGTAAATGATTCATTGAAATTAACAATTTTGGTTTTAGATTAATATAGTCTCTAATTAAACTGTATGTTTCAAAAAAAAACTCTCAATTTCTTTGGAGAAAATGTTATGAGATTTGAATAGGAACAGTGTACACGTAGGGTTTTCCAATAAGCGCTTCAGAAGTGTAAATGGAAATAAAACAGCAAGTATTTAATTATTTTTTATTTTTAATCATATTCTATGATATTAATAATAAAACACAATTTCACTTATATGCCCACGATGACTTCGCTTGAGATAGCGCATTTATCTAGTCAAATGTTCCGTCACTTTTCATATAATTATGGTCCAATTTCATGTATTTCACGTTCAATGTCTATTTTTAATGCTTCTGCTATTTGTGGTTTATCAGCATAAACCAATGATTTCACATAACCCCACAGAAAATAATCCAATAGAGTTAGATCATATGATCTTGGTGGCCAATTGATGGATCCATTTTGTGAAATAATGGACTTGTTAATTGTTGTTTCAATAAGTCTGTTGTTTCTGTAGATGTATGATAGCATTGTCCTGTTAAATTCGTATATAGTCCAAACAGTTTTCAATAATTTTTGAAAAAAAAATCATTAATCATGATACGGTAACATACTCCATTTACTATAATGTGATTTCCAGCTTCATTGTGAAAAAAATATGGTCCGATGACACCACCAACATCAGTTACATTTTGTGGATTCAGTGATCTTTGTTCAATGAGTTGTGGATTGCTTTCACTCCAAATTCTGCAATTTTCTTTATTTAGTATTGACCGTAAATTTCATGAAGCGCACGATAATTTTTATGAACCGAATATTAATTTTTATAACCGAATATTATTTTCAATTTTAACCCTTATGTGCGCACCCGGGTACCCACCTCGTCACATTTTTGTTAATATTTTTTTCAAAAATTTTTTTTCCGATCTGGACTTTCAGATCCCCGCGATTTAACTCTTTACAAATGTATTTCAATATTTAGATGTGTGGTTTGAAATGTTGTTGCTCGCGTGGCGCAAACACCCACTTGAGATATAATTCAATTCACTAAAAACAAGTTTTATTGTTGATGAATGTTCTTTTATTGTTAATAAATGATACAATGGCATAAAGAAGGATTGTGAATAAACAAATTACATTGTTTTTGAAGTTATATTGAACAAAATGGCGCTGTTTACTTGTTACATTCGCTGCATGCTACATTTGTGACAGAGTGTTCATCGCATACAGGTTGCTCGCATTTTACACAAGACTTTCGGGTTTTTCTGCGTCTTTTAATGACAAGTCTGCTACATACATGACAAGAGCCAGTTACTTTTTTCTACCAGAGCTATCTCGAGGCCCATCATCTTTCGCAGCAGGATCAAGAGATGCACGCTGCGGCCCGAGCACAGCTTCGATTGCGGTCACAAGTGATTTCGCATCACTTGGTCATTTGAAAATCGCTCTTCTATCAAAGGCCTCGTTAACTCTTCACTCAATTGCCTCAAAAATATACGTCGAAGCCTCTGCTCCGACTGCTCTTTATGGTATATAAACCGTGCTAGAAGCCTCGGAAATGGCTTAAATACTTTTTATTTATGTTTATTCAATAAACAAAATTGATTGCACACGTATCCGTTCACACCTGCGCTTAAAAACTAATTAAAACTAGTGGTGGGTACCCGGGTACCCGGGTGCACAACAACGTAGGTAAAGTTGGGTGCGCACATAAGGGTTAAAGCGTTGTTGAAGTGTTAAATATTCTATGATAATTTACAAACTTGAATTTAAATGTCAAAATGAGCTTGAAAAAATTCAAACATGGCTGTCACCAGCTGTCAAAGTTTTGACATTCTTATTGGAAAACCCTATATAATGATGATAATAAGACCTAATAATATTACTTATGATTGTTACAAGTTCGAACTAAATGTCTGAATTCATTTTCTGTAATGAAACGTTTATGAATTCCATTTTAACTTGTCAGAAACAAATTCAAAGGGTGTATATTACTGCAGCTGGATAGAAAAAATGAATAAACATACTTAGAGAATTGGAAAACATGTAATATTTGAGTGGGAAAGTTTTGGATTTTTTCTGGCTTGGAAAGCTACAACGAATTCGGCCTAAATGTCCATATTAACAAACGTAGTTTAATTTCCGATATAAATAAAATGTTTGAATGGGGAAGAAAATACATGCTTCTTTTTAATATTTACCAGCATCGTTCTTTTTAATTGCCCCTTCTCGTTTACATATTTATTACTACTAATGACAGATTTAAACGTGATGTATGATTTTGTATTTTTAAAATATTACATTTTAAATCAATCAATCAATTTATGAATTGTTTTGAATATTAATTCTATTTTAATTGATTTAAATCAAATATTTTTTAATGTAGATGAGTGTTATACGAATATTGGCACGTTTTTATTTAATGACTCTTTTTCTTTTCCACATTTATTTTGACATATGGAATCCTTTAAAATAATATATATTTTTAAAACATTGAAAAACGATAATCACTTCTTAGTTTGTGAAAATCTTAAGGATTATTCAATTAATTCGATTAATGTCTTGACCAAAAGTGTCAAGAATCACTTTCTGAAAATTTATTTCTTAATTAACGCATTGATATTTTATGCAAAGAGCTTAATCTCTATTCCAGTTTTATACAAATGAGTCATTTATTCCAACATTAGAAGATTTTACATACAGTAATTCAAATGGCATGGTATTTTTATATATTTACTGTGAAAAATTCATCACTAATCAAAATTAAAAACAATTATTGTTGTCTTTAGTTGTAAACAAAATGATTATTTAATATTTATATAAAGTCTTCTAGAATTGAAATAAATGATTCTTTTGTATAAAGAATAAATTACAACTGTACTAAACAAGTAACGACGTTATTTCAAATTCGTAATCCTTAAACATGTTGAATTTGAAATCTGAACGATATTCGAAACTTTTTATAATCTTGTTCCAAATGTCCAGCTAGTGACGATACTCATACCTGACACGAATCTTTTTCCGAATTTATACTCCCGGCACATACTTGATATTCGTTCAAAATACCATTCGGCAATGTTCTTCGATCTGATATATGATTGTACGATCGATTACACTGATCATGAGTGAAAATCTCCAGAGAGACTTTCATCAAATCGTCGCTACTCAAATCACCGAATTCTGTCGCGCCCCAACCGGTAGCAATTGCATATTGGTTCGGTATATTATGGGTCAAGTGTAGACAAGCAGGTCGAATGTCGTCAAAGACGACGTTTCTGTCCAATTTGATCAAAGCTATGTCGTGATAAATTACAGGCGGATTGTAATACGGATGCTGTATTGTCTGTTCTACGCGAAAATTTTGCGGTTTGGCACCGTCCGAGTCTTTTACAAGATTTAAATCGCCGACGCGAACGAAACGAGCTCTTCCACTGAAATAAAAGAAATTCGATAGAATATTAATAGATCGTTTATAATTGTTTATTATGTAGTATGGTTTTTATTAAAATGGATTTTTTACTAGTGTCGTTTTTGAAAAATTATATATATATATATCTGGGTTTGTTTTTGTGCGGATTATTTTAATGCGATTTTGAAGTTATGCGATTCATATTTCTTCTTAGTATCTTTTTACACGATTTTTTTAAGAATTTCTTTAAGCGGTTATTTAATTCAACGAAAATCTTTTCAGTTTTATGAAAAAATAAAGGAATCAGAGTCATTTATTTCCGCTTCTCAAACTGATAAGGAATTTTCGGCTAGCAAAGGGTGGTTAACCGAGTTTTTAAAAAGGAATGCACTGCATAAGGTAAAGATTACGGGCGCGATTGCAACGGCAGATGAAGAAGCTACCAAATTTTTTGTTGACAACGCACCAGGTCATTCTTGTTTAAAACATCCAAATGTCAATATGATGTTTTTTCCACCCAATACAACAAGCATTATTCAGCTTTTAGGTCAAGGCATAATTGCAACTTTTAACAATATTACGTTAAATGCACTTTTCAATTTATATTGGATAAACTAGAAAATGAGTCAATAGCAGTAATTGATGCTTGGAAAAATTTTTCAATCTTTGACCTTATAAATCATGTTGTTTTTGCTATTACTCAAATAAAACCACACACTTTAAATGCCTGTTGGAAAAAGGCTTGGCCTACATGTCTTGAAAACAGTGCAGCTAGATATTTTCTTTTCTTTTTTTTTATTCTAAACAGTGCAGTTATTATTGCAATGATGATTAAAATATGTATGAAAAATTCTCAAATAAATTACACATATTGCTTTGAATAAAATTAAATAGTTGATTAAACAATAAAGTAAAAAAGCTTTGTTTTGTATCAATTTTCTACAGATATTTGAAATTTTTTTAGGCATTCTTTATTTCCTGATTTTTTTAATGCGAATTTTAGAATAATTTTACTTTGTAGCTTTGGTTTTATGCGGTTTTCGAAAATTACGAAACGTATCCCTAATTTTTCAATGTAAGTTAAATATTTTTTTTGTGCGTTTTTTTAATGCGGGTTTCTGCGGAACGTATCTACCGCATAAAAACAGACCCAAGTGTATATGCATTAAAGGAATCTTAATTTTTTTTGTGTGTACGTTGGAATTACTGTAATTGAATTTTATGTTAAGTTTGAGTATTATCTATTATTTAGTTTGTTTATGTCACCTGTTTATATCAGTCGATCTTTATGCAGGTATCAAAACCAATTTTTACAATGGATAAAATTGTTAAGCAAAGAGTTTGCCTTTAATTGCTGGAATATTGATCAATAAATGATATAGGACTAAATACTAAGTTTTTAGGCCTTGAATTAATTTTTATTAATTCGCTGCTACTTTTTAATAATTAATAATATTATATTTCAAAAAAAAAATGCAATTTTCTTTGTATAATAAAAAGGCATATAAATGTTATTATTCTTACGTTAAAGTGTATAAAAACTCATTAAATTAATAATTGTTAAAATAATTAGATATTCTTGCAGTAAAGAATAAAAAGGAACTATCAAATACTTGTATTTACACACACAAGTGTATACATATATATATATATATATATATATATATATATATATATATATATAAACAATAATACAAAAATACTGTTTAATGCGTTTTTAATCACAAAAAATTATAATCATTAAGAATATTTATCTAAGTCAAATGACTACTAAAATGAATTATTTAGTGATAAGTAAAAATGACGTATAAACAATTTGGTTGATTTTTAAAAGAAATTAAAACTGAATTTAATCAATGCATATTACCAGTTTTTAATAGCAACAGTCCTTAAACTCAAAATAACAAATTTTTTATTAGACACTCGCAAGAGTCATGTATTTTTGTACAAAAAACTTCTAGTTTCTTTTTCGAAAAAAATATCAATAAATAGAATTGAATTTTGAAAATATACAAAATATCTTGTTTCATTTTTTTCATACATGATTTAATTGATTCTGATTTGAAATTTAATTTCAGTGTCCCTAAATGTAAATTGAAAAAAATATATACAAAAATACAAATACTTACAAATCCGATGAATACAAACAATGTGCGGCAGTTAAAACGTATCTTTCACTTATGAGAGTTCCTCCACATTGCCATGATATGCTATTTTCATCACCGTATCCTATGGTAGCCTAGAATTATATATATATATATATATATATATATATATATATATATATTTAAATTTATGTATGTATGTTATTCAAGTATATGATACAATAGAACAAATAAAATCGATGAAATGGGCATGAGCATGATGACATAGTATGAAGGGAAAACAATTATGGGACATCGGTCAAAAGATAGTAAAAGATAAAAGAGCAGAGTTTACTAAAAAATGAAAGATATAGTTGTGAAAAATAATAAAGGTTGAGATTGGATGAAGTTGTTTACAAACAGGAAATAATGAAAGAATCTTGGGAAATCATTTGTGAAGAGCCAGTTGCATTTGAATAAATTTTCGTTTAGCAAAGGGCTAATTTAGATTTTTTTGATTTTATATACGAGGTCAGACAATTAAGTAATGTGACAAAATTCAAAAATCGAGTATATTTAAAAATTAAGGTACATCGCTGCGATCCCCTTCAAAGTAGTCCCCTCCCGCATCTATACACTTATTCCAGCGAGTTTTACAGTTTTCGTAACAATTCTGGAACACTTCTTGTGGAACCTCACGCACTCTGAGCACCCTTTTTCGTAATTTTTCGAGCACATTGCGGTAGAATACTTGATTTACGGTTTGTCCAGGTGGTACGAACTCTTTGTCGATAAAGATTATTCCTTGCTGTCCCAAAAGAAGTCGCCAAATCAACATGGTTTTTCACTTTGGACTTGCTCATTCTCGCCTTGTTTGGCCTTGGTGCTCAGGGGTACAGCCACTGTTGGCTTTGTCGTTTAGTTTCGGGGCTCATATTGAAAGAACCAACTTTCATCACCAGTAATAACTTTTTCATGTCCAAATGTTGGTGCAAAATTTATGTACCTGTTCACACGAGATGCCTACAGCACTAGTAATCTACGCACTTTCAATTTCTCTGTTCCATTTTCGTGACATCCAGAACACTACTCGCGCTCATATGTTGTTACAAAACACTAAACAGCTGGCGAAGAAATCATCGTAATGTTTATCAAGGTGGTCAAGGTCTCAATCGAAGTAGTAGGATCTGCTATTACGGTGGCAATCACTCGATTACAGGTTTAAACGCAGTGTTACCACTGAGGCCGAGGTGCTGAAAAAAATCGACCTCGCATTATCTTAATTGTCTGACTTATCAAACATATATATATATATATATATATATATATATATATATATATATATATATATATATATATAATGAGAGAGAGAGAAAGACTCAAAGTTATAATCAATTAAAAAATAGTAAGTCATATATGTATTTGAATATTTTCAAGTTAATTTTTAAAAAAATATATTAGTTATCACTGCAAAAATAACAGTTAAATTTGATACTACTTTCAAGTTTTTTTTTTCTTGTTGCATTATAACTTCAAGCCACTGCATGTATATTTATTTACATACCATATGTGGATATTCTCCGAGTAACGCAGCAACTCCTCCAATAATTGCATACACTTGATTTACATATATTCTGGAATACTCGTCACATTCTGTAATGACGATATCTTGTAAATCAGATTCGACGGATTTTTATTTTCAAGACAATTGTATCGATGATGAACAAGTAAAGGATTTGAACAATAAATATCTAATAATTCATTGGAGTAATGATACCCTCGTGGAAAGTGAATTAGCCATTTTATTACCTATCATTTATTATTGGAAAAAGTTTATACTATCGGATTTATATTTTAACAGATTTGAAAATCTGTTTCATTCATAAATAAAACAATTATTTATATCAATAAATGTAGTGGAAACCGTGCCAATATTCGTAAAATGTTTATATATATATATATATATATATATATATATATATATATACACACATGTGTATGTATATGATGAGTCTTCAAGTTTATGCAAATATGCATATTTAATACGCGTTACTTGGTAATTCAAATTAGTAACAAGAACATACTTCGTTCACTGATTTGTTTGCCTGGAATGTTATTGATGAGCTGTGGTCCGTACGTTTGGCGACAACAGACGATTGGTTCGAGCGAAAGTCCCGGAAAGGAACAAATCTGTGGATATTCCCATCGTTTGATCGCAGCTATTGCGCTCGGACAATTTCGGAGAAGTTGACACACGCCTTTGTAACATGATTCACCTTTAAATAATCATTGAATTTTTTAAAAAAATGTTTCTTTCTTCTCATCACATATATTATATTCTTCTCATTCGGTATCAAATAATATTATTTTATTACTAGCGATAACTGGTTGATAAGACGATTATATACATATGTATATATATTATTTTTTAAAGAAAATAGAAAAATTACTAGTTATTTTCCTAAAGATAACATGTAGTCGAGTGCAAATTCCATAAAATAGTTTGTTTTAAATCAAACAGTTCAGTTGTATTAATAAAATATTTTTTTCCATTTTCATTAAGAAATATCTGTTTAAAACGATTTCTAAATTTAGCTAATTTAAAAAAATACCTTATAACAATTTATATGCTAAAAAAATAACACCACATTGTGTTCAAACATCATTTCTTTTTCTAACTTAAAAAGAAAAATACAAGTCTTTTCTTCGAATTTTTTCTCAATGAAATATTTTCATGCACTAATAAACACATTCTTACCTTCATATAAATAAAGTTGTTGTTCGCAATTGATAACAACCACACAAGCACAGAATACATACAAACTGAATCGGTGTTTTAAAGAATACATGATGTTTACCTTGAAGCCACACAACGACTGACATAAGATACATACATTGCTTTATTTCTATAGATCTTTGTGTCAGTGTGTGTTTATTGAAATGCATGTAAATATATATTTTTTACGAGTCAGTTCGATTTATTTCACACGTACGTTTGTGTACTCTCTTGGACAGATCTTATTGTTAATTTAATCTGAACATCACGGAATTTATATATTTTCGTATATTAAATGCGTATAAGATAATTATGTTGGAAAATTTGAATGGTACATATTGTTTTGTATCTCACTGCAGCCCAGAAGTGTATATGTATATATAAACCAGGGGTCGGCATCCTATGACCCATTTGATAATTTCAAGTGACCCACTTTAGTTCCGAAAACTAAAAAATTTCATTTCTTTCCCTTGTTAAAAAGGGAACATGAAAAAGAAAATATCGATGAAAGCAATCTAAATATGTTCGAAAGTTGGATTTTCGTCATTAAAAGTGAATATGAAAGTCGGTTTCAAAGTTTTAAGAAGCATGGAGAAATGTTTACATTTATAATAAAGCCCGAGGAAATAGAAGAAAATGTTTTAAATTTGCAGTATTTTCAATATCTAAAAATTGACAATTTTAGTTTAAAAATTATTGATTTTAAAAGTTCAATGTTATGGACAGATAAATTCAAGAAATTGCGGAAAGATTTGGAAAAAACAGAAGATAATCATCTTCTCATGATATCAACATGTTGGGCATCACTTCCTACGAAGTTTTCGTTTTTGAAAAAAATGGGCTTTGCCATTTTGTCCACATTCGGTTCAACTTATAAATGCGAGCAAATATTTTCACAAATGAAATTTATATTAAGCAAGAACAGGAACAGGTTAACTACCGAAAATTCAGATGCTTGTATTCATCTTAAAACGACTAACTATAAACTAGACTTGACTAAATTGACGTCACAAGTTCAACATTAGGGGAGCCATTGATATCGAAGAGAACGTTTATAAATAAAGTTCATTCAACTATGTTTGTAATTATTTTCTTAATAAAATATATTTTATTATTTACTAAAAGACTGTTTTAATACGAAAATATCTCTGACCCAAACGTCTCTTTAATACTCACATTTTGGTTGATTTTGACCCGCGGCCAAAAAAGGTTGCCACCCCTGATATAAACGAAACATGTATAAACTTTGAAGACCCTAGAATTACGACACAGCTGATTGAAATGGATTTAAGAATACGTTCAACGAGAAACTAAACATGAACATATCAATATCGACAAGAGGGTCATCGTCCTAACCAGAACTATTAAAGACGCTATGACAAATCACTTGACGCTGAAAATCGGGATCGACGAAGGTACCAGAGATAAGATCAAGCTGCAAAACTACACTTGCAGACTCTGACAGAGGACCGGTAATGACAAGTATTGCGAAATAAGAAACATGCTCTCTGAATAAATTAAGAATGAAATCCCTTCTGTGAGGAAGAAACGTCTTGAATGAGCAAGCAATCATGCACACAAATCAAACATTAACAAATTACAAAATAAAATCTTACACATGACTCTGGAGCGGCCCTACAACTACTCAACTCAAATCAGGAAGCCAAGATCGAGACAATCACAAAATATATATTAAGAATCAGCAAGAAGTTCTATACCAGAGACAAATCTCACGACAACTTCGCCATGGACAACGTACCAACTTTGAAGATCTGGACTAAGAAGAGATCCAGGTGAAAAAGAATCTGCCATCTTCCATGCATCTTCTACGACAACGAAGCATTGAAATAACAACTTATTAGACTAAATCTCATCACTTGGTTCGACTCGGGTAGTTCATCCTGGGCGGATCGAATAAGGAATATGTCTTAGGTAAACATACCTAAGGGTGGGTTAGGGTAACGTGGATCGGGTGGGCAGGGGACTTTATCATCTATCTCATTTGGTTTTGTGCTATCTTATTTCTCTTCTCGATCATATCCTCCTGTTAAATTATGTTATTTACGCAGGTAATTCACACACACAATCCTTCCTTTATCTCTCGTTATTTCTCCTCTCTTTTCACATTCAACTACTAGACAAGTGTTGTCGTTTTTTTTTGGAATTTTTCTCGATCAAAATAAACGCCACTATACATAATGTATAGATTATTATAGATTCAAATCAAAATTCAGGACAATAAACATAGATTTAGGGACTTCTCCCAAGTACAGTGTATCGTATAGGGCATATCATGTCTTACATATCACTAGCTAGGGACACATCAACTTTATGTAGGTAAACTTCCGAAAAAAAATATTAATTTTGTTATTTGTTGTTTTGGAACTGTGGTTAATTCACTTTAATACAAATGAATTCAAACCCCAACACCACAATAGTTTAAAATGTTTAATAATCACTTATTATTTATAAATATATCGGCTGATGCATTTCAATGGCGACGCCATCATCGTCAGAGCCAGAAAGGCTCTGACGATAATGGCGTCGCCATCGAAATGCGCATCAGCCGACATATTTATAAACAATAAGTGATTATTGAACACTTTAACCCTTTCGCCACTAACGGGACCTATGTGTCCCATAAAATGATTGTTGTTACTCTTGGGACGAATATGTCCAACTTCAACTACTGATGGGACATATGTGTCCGTGATTCAAATTTGAAATCTGAAAATAAAAATCAATTTTTTGCCCAAAAATGGATTACTTAAGTAATTCAAAAGATCATCAAACGAAATAGAAGTTTTAAAACTAAAAATATTTAATCCGTGGTGAAAGGGGTAAACTATTGTGGTGTTGGGGTTAAAATTAATTTGTGTTATATTAACTTTGTACTATTTTTAAATGGGTCGCCAAGCCGTTGATTTCGTTCTTCTCAACAATTGGTACAATGGATCAAAGAATCTTATAACAGGGAGTACATGGTAAAAAGCAAATATATTTATTTAAATTATTTTAAATGAGAAAATTATAAAACATCGAGTTCTGTTTCGTTCAATTCTTTGAAACGAAACATATACAACGATTTTTTTTTTATTATATACTGAGGTAATATTAAAAACATTATAATTTATTTCCCTGATATTTCCATGAATTTATATCTTCCATACGATGTTTTCAATCCATTGAATGTACGCAGAGACTCTTGTATAAATGCCAGGAGTTAATGTAGTACCGCATGGTTTTCCCATCGAAGTGATACCGACGATTGTGAACATTTTGTTCTCGTCGAATATTTGTAAAGGTCCGCCAGAATCACCCTTAAATAATTCATTTGATTTATTTTTATGATATGTAATATAATCTAATAATACTAATTTATTGAACTAACAATTCAGATATTTAAATGTGACAAGCGTTGATTAATAATTATTAGAGGGATGTGTAAGTTACTACTAGTTTTGTGTTTCAATTTAAAATGTAATTCCATAACTCAGTAAACTAGTATATGGAGTAAGTTGAGTTAAATCTCTGTTGCATTTCACTTATAAATACTGATTTAATCGCTGGATTATTGATCCTGTGATGTTTAGATAAGTGTTTTGTTCAAAAATTACTTACTCGAAACCATTTCATTCTAATTAAAGTCTTTTTTATAAATTCTAGTTTTTTAAAAATTAATATTCGATTATAAAATAATATTTTTTTTCTAAATACAGATCTCATTTCGGTAACAAAATATTGAGTTGAATTTTTGTAATTTTTTGTTAGCAAAATGAGTAATCCATTTGTGCAAAAGTGAATTATCTAGAATTCTTTAAATAATTGAACCTTCTTTTAAAATTCGAAAGAAACTATAAAAGAACACCACACTCACCCCACAAGTATCTCTTATTTCGTTGATACCGCTGGCACAAATCTGCCATTCGCTCACAATCCCACGCGATAGAGACTTATTTGACACCGCATCCTTGTACGTCTCGTTACACATTTCTGTCGAATACCATCCGAGTTCGACTTTGAGCAGATGGTCGCTCGGATTTTCTAGATAACCGACGTCGCCCCATCCAGCAGCGAGAACTTTCGTCGTGTTTATTTCGAATTTATCGTACAGACAAGCTGGTATTACGTATTTCGTGATTGTTATCCTTCGATGTAGACGTAATAGACCGATATCGTTGTAAAATCTCGACGAATAGCCAGGATGTAAAAATTGTTCAACGATTGAATAATTCTGTGGCATTGCATTGTCGTCGTCTCTTATTACATTTAAGTCACCTAGACGAACGTGTTGTGGAGCGCCACTGGAACGAAATGAATCGATAAATTGGAATTTTTTTATGTTAAAAGGTCAAATTGATAAAATGACAAAAAAAACGAGGTTGGATTTTTCTTTTTCCTATCTTCTTCTTTATGCGTTTATAGAAAATATTAGGTTAGCAAATAAGTAATTGTGTGTTTTTTTAAGTCAATGGAAGACGATTTTTTCATGGAATGAAATAATTTTATTCAATAATGTAATCACCATTTTATTTCACTACCTTTTCCCATTTTTCAGTTATTTTTATAATTCCGTGCTCAAAACACTTTTCATCTTTATGGACGAAAAACTGACCCAAATACAATTTGATAGCCTGATCTAAAGTGAATTTTTTTACTTTTTAAAGAGTTTTGCAAGAAACGGAATCAATGGTAATTTGATGGTGCAAAGTTAGGTGAGATGGCGGATGTGACATCACATCCCAGCCAAATTCCATTAATTTTTGGCGAGTGACCAAAGTTGTACGTGGTTTCATATTGTCATGATGGCACACAACACCTTTACGATTCACCAATTCTGTACGATTCAGGTTTAGTGCATCTTTTAATTTGGTTGACTGTCGACAATACACATTCGAATTGATCGTTTGGTTCCTTGAAAGCAGTTTAAAGAAACATAATTCTTTTGCAATCCCCCCAAATTGATAACAAAATCTTCTTTTGATGAGTCTTGAGCTGGTTCACTATCTTGCAACCATGGTCTTTTTCACAAAACGTTGTTGTAAACAAATTAGGAATTTAAAACATTACAATTTCTACAGTATTTGAAAACTTTATTAATGTTTTATAAGGAATTTCTGAGTACCGAATACTTTATAATAAATATTAAAAAATCTTAAAAATTATCCTTTCTGGTTTTTAATTGGGATATCAATTTATTTATTTCATTTTTCTACTCAATGCCCAAGTTTCTAATCCATAAATATAAACGAGTAGCATATATTAGTTGTTTTTAATTTCAAAATCAATGACATTTTATTCTTCATTATATTATTTATCTTTAGAAATATTGTCCTGTTTTCGACCTAATCTCTGATCATAAGTCTCATATATATCAACATCAACTTCTTTTTATCTATTGCTGAATGAAGAGCTCTTCTTCCAAAATATTCAATTTCAACCGATTTAACACCCTTTTCTTTTACTCTACTTTGATAAATTGTCTTATGTCTCTGTCCTATTTATCGTTGAGTTCTTTTCTAGTTATTTTTATATATCTAGGTTTCCAATTATTTTTCTTGTGCACTAGTGACCTTTTCTTCTTGTTATATGACCCTCTTACTATATTTATTTGCCAACCTAATAGATTCGATTCTATGCAAATAAAATAATGGGAAAAAATTACATCTATACGTACAATTCTTGATCATAAAGACAATGTCCTGCAGTCAAAACAAATTGTTCACTTATCAGCGATCCTCCACATAGATATATCACTTCATTGTTATTTGTATATCCTATATGAGCCTTAATAAGAAAAAAATCGATTAAAATTGATATACAGAAACGTATACGTGTTTATATAAAAAAATATACTTAAATCGACTTGGTAATTATTTCTACAATATATTTAATCTCTTATTGTTTAATAAAAAAACAACACTAGTAAAATAAATTGTATTTGTTAAAATTACCATAAATTTTATTTATAAAATATAATTAAAGTTTGTTTCGAAAACAAACCGAAAATGATCAAATAGTAAAAAAATATTTATTAAAAATTAAATTGAGTTTTGTCCTAATCTCTTCATTAAAAAAAAATAATAATACCATGTAAGGGAATTCTCCAGAACTTGCTTCTTCTCCGTTATAAATTTGTCTTTTCGAACGGTATTGTGTTCTTCCATAATTGTTAATCAAATTAATATCTATAAAACCAGGTGGGAGCAGACGGTTCCTTTCGGCTGTATATTTTTCGCAGACTGTAACGAAATTCAGAAAAACATAGAAATATTTATCGTTTAAATAAAAATGTTTATGTATATTATTGTAAGTTCTCGTTTATGTTTTTATATAACACTTTTATC
This sequence comes from Neoneuromus ignobilis, assembly GCA_029203775.1. Taxonomy (NCBI): domain Eukaryota; kingdom Metazoa; phylum Arthropoda; class Insecta; order Megaloptera; family Corydalidae; genus Neoneuromus; species Neoneuromus ignobilis. The sequence continues at coordinate 2,910,101 of CP092096.1, read as the reverse complement.
ATTTTCTCTTCATTCTTTGAGAGATAAATTTTAAAAGTGTTAATGAACTGTAGTTAGTTTACAAACATTCCAGCATTGGAACAAATACCTTCAGTTAGTTTTTCAGATAAGAATAAATTCAGTTTTAAGGTAGTCTCAGTTTAATAAACTTCTTCCACTTTTAAATTAAATATTAATGTATTGCTTTGTATTATGTTGGACAATCTAGTGGTTCAAAGTTAAAATGGAACAAGGTAGAAAAAACTTCAGTTGAAGAATAATATCTCAGATATCTTTCGAATAACATTTTCAAGTTTATTTTTCAAATATTTATCAGTGAACACAAAAAACAGGTAAATTTGAATTAACGTTTTTATTATAAAAAAGTGAAAATTAGCCTCAAAATTGTAATAAAACACATTATTAATGTTCATAAATAATAATCAATTCTTTTCTAAAGAAAAATTATCAGAGGAATCTTTAAAAAGTATTTTGTTATGTTTAGTAGTAAATAAAATCAAGATAATAGTGATATGGTACATGTACATTCTCAAATTTCAATTGAGTTGAGTAAATCCATAATTAATCATTCTGATAGTGATAAAAATGTGTGCCAAATAGCAGAAATTGAATCGGGCCTCTACAACTTTGTTTTAATATCTTAAAACGTTATAAAAATACCAGATTATGAAAATAAGCCTAAACCAAATGCGCAAAAAATATTTATGGATTCAAACAAACGTTGGTTAATACGAGGTCGTTTGATAAGTCCGTGTAAATTCCTAAAGATGGCACCACTGGTGCATATTGAGGTTATTTTTAATTAGTAGCACCTCTTGGAAGAATACACATCAAGTTGCAGCCATATCGATCTATTCCTTTGTGTTTGACAATCGTTGGAATCAAGGAAATCGAGTGATTGTCAAATAATGGACGAAAAAGAATTTCGCGTGTTGATTAAACACTACTTCATTAAAGGCAAAACGCCTCAGGAGACTAAACAGAAGCTTGATAAACATTATGGTGACTCTGCACCTTCGATTAGTGCGGTTTATAAGTGGTTTCAAAATTTTCGGGCTGAACGTTCTGGACGCCCTGTTGAGGTCACCACTCCAGAAATCATTGATAAAATCCATGATATGGTGATGGATGACAGAAGAGTGAAAGTGCGTGAGATTACTAGTGCTGTAGGCATCTCGTGTGAACGGGTACATAATATTTTGCACCAACATTTGGACATGAAAAAGCTATTCGCCAGGTGGGTGTCGCGATTGCTCACGATCGACCAAAAACGAGGTCGTGTGAAGTGTTGCAAGAACGGTTTGCAGCTGTTTCTGCGAAATCCGCAGGACTTTAAGCGTCGTTTCATCACTGTAGATGAAACATGGATACATCACTACACTCCTGAGACCAAAGAGCAGTCTAAACAATGGGTTATCAAGGGGGAATCTGCTCCGAAAAAGGCGAAGACAATTCCTTCGGCCGTGAAGGTTATGGCGACTGTCTTTTGGGATTCGCAAGGAATAATCTTTATCGACTATTTGGAAAAGGGTAAAACCATTACAGGTGCATATTATTCATTGTTATTGGACAACGCACCAGCTCACACCTCAGCAGTTGTGGCCGCAAAACTAATGGAAATAGGGTTCCAAATCTTTTCAGACTTGGCTCCATCGGACTATTATTTGTTCCCTAATATGAAGAAATGGCTCGCGGGAAAAAGATTTTATTCGAACGAGGAGGTGATTGCAGGAACGAATGACTATTTTACAGACTTGGACAAATCCTATTATTCGGAAGGGATCAACAAACTAGAGCAGCGTTGGATGAAGTGTATAAGCCTAAAAGGAGACTATGTTGAAAAATAAAAACGATTTATTCAAAAAAATGAAGCAATTTTTATTTTTACACGGACTTATCAAACAATCCTCGTACATCAGATAAAATTAAAAATACCATGCTAGTGCTCCAAAACTTGCTACAAAAGTTGAAAAACATCTCGACAAAAGTTAATATAGAAACTATAAGGATTGTTTTAAGAAGTCATGATTTTAATGGTCGAGTTACGAGGAAAAGTTTCTTGTAATCAAGATTAATCAAAGAAAAAAGCTACATTTCATAAAAAAATATACAATGTTTCAGATCAAATAGTAGATCATATGTGTGAAAAAACACAACGAAGAACTCAAAAAAAAAATTTCGATCAATTGTAAAACTCGGTGCTGGTTCTGTGATAATGTGGGGATGTATGTCAGCTGCAGGATCTGGAATTGTTCACGTAATTGATGATTGAATGAATCAGGCCATGTATTTGAATATCTTAAGATCTAATTTTAAATTTATTTGTTGTTTTTAAACTGTGGCGATTCGCTTTACACGAATGAATTTTAACCCCAACACCACAATAATTTGTCTAATTCATTTGTCTAATTTTAAAGATAGTGCCCGAAAATTTGAAATAGAAAGTAATTTTTATTTTTATTATTATAACGTTAGAAGTTGTCTATTATATAGGGTTTTCCAATAAAAATGCCAGAACTTTGATAATTGATGGCAGTCATTTTTAATTTTTTATAAAGCTTATTTTGACATTTCAATTTATTATAGTTTGATAAATTATCATGGAACATTTAAAACATTTCAAGAACGTTTAGAAATTGTAAACACTTAAATAGACTTATTAAAACAAAACTTTAATGAGTTCATTATTTCACGAAATGGACTCATCAATTGGCCACCAAGATCATGTGATCTAATATTTTTTGTGGGGTTATGTGAAACCATTTGTTTATGCTGATAAACCACGAACAACAGAAACATTAAAACTAAACATTGAACTTGTAATTCATGAAATTAGACCACAATTATGCGAAAGAGTGACTAAAAATTAAACTAAATGAATGCACTATGTCAAGAGAAGTCGTTGTGAAATTGTGTTTCATCATTAATGCCATAAAATATGCTTAGAAATTAAAAAAAATAACTAATTAATTAAATACTTTCTGTTTTATTTCTATTTAAACTTCTGAAGCACTTATTTAAAAACCCTATATGACTGTCCTCATGTTTAGAAATATCACCATAGTCTGTAAATTTTAATTGTATTCAACATTTATGTATTTACTTAGAAGAAAAATTAAAAAAAAAATCAATGATTAATAAGAATAAATTAAAGAGTATCAGTCGAAGAATGGAGTAAAATTCAGTTTTTTTCTGTCGAAAATTACTATTCTTATGCCTAATCACTTGACAACTGTTAATAAATAAAAAAAATATTTACCAACTAAGTATTAAGGGGTTATACGCAGTTGCGAGGCGCAAAAACGACGTTTTTTTAGGAATTTTTTTTAGAAACAGTATTTATTTTGCAATTACAAATTATGGTTATTTGAATAGATCCTACTTTCAAGAATAAAATAACATGTCGATCATAAAAAAATATTGAAGTGCACCGCTCTTGCAGACGATGTCCCGAACGACCTCCAAAAAAAGGCGCTTGGCAGTGATCTCCATATCGGCGGTTTGGATTATCCGAAATCAAAAAATATGGTCAATTCTTTTAAAGAATAGATTAATGCAGGTATTGAACGAAGGAATAATAAAAATTTTCATTTTTGACAAAATGGCATCTACTTGAAAAAATTTTTTCGTTTTTTACTAAAATTTTTGCTCCAAATTGTTTAAAAAAAATAGTAATAATTTTTGTAAACCTTATTCCTTCGTTCAATACTTGAGGAATATATTTGAGAAGATTGTGTGAAAATTTGAGACCGATCGGTTCAGTCATTTCTGAGATATCGAGATCACCGACTATGAAAACACCATTTTGAGATAAACGCGTTTGAAGTTTCGGAAGTAGTTTACACATAGTTAAAAAATTTTTTTTTTCAACTTACATGGTACTCCGGTTATATTATATATATATATATATATATATATACTCCGGTTAGCTGCTACTCCGGTTCTTACTTTACTTGCTTTCTAACACTCTGACGCGGCCTTACAAATTCAGGTGTATGTCCGAAAATATTTATTGGATTTACTTCAAATTTTCAGAGAATATACTCAAATATATGTGCATTCCGAAAATGCAAAAAAAAATTTTTTTTTGAAATTTCTAACTGCGTATAACCCCTTAATTTAAGAAAATATTTTTGCTAATTTAAAGATTTACAATATAATTAATTTATTAAAACTGTAAGGTTAATTTTGATTTTTTGTCATAGTTTTATTAATTGTTAATAACAAAAACGTGGACTTAAATTTAACTGTTCTATTTTTTTAATGCTGACTAATAAATCTTCCAAAAATAAATTTGAAATTGGTTGTTTTGGAACTGTGGCTGATTCACTTTACACAAATTAATTTTAACCCCAACACCACAATAATTTAAAGTATTCAATAACCACTTATTGTTCACTTATTATTTATAATTATATAATTGTTGGGGTTAAAATTCATTTGAACAAATTTGAAACTTTTATTCGATTACATATCTGAGGTATTATTCTTTAATTGAAGTTTATTTTTGCCATTGTAGGTTTTAGTGACGACGAATTGACCATGAACATATACATCAACGAACAAACTGAATAATAAAAACTGATTGAACAGGTTTTAATTTCTTTAATGCATTTTTCTTGTACATTTTATTTCACTTACATGCCTTATGCGGTGGTTTCGTTTGAATAATGGTATCTGCGTTGCAACAAACGATCGGCTCTATATCTTTAAATTTACAAATTTTAGGCCTTTTGTTCATTTTCACATCGTTTATAGCGCTGGGACATTTGTGTAACAGGGTACATACTTCATTACCATCTTTTGTACAAAACTCGCCTGAAATGCAAAGACGAATCGTTTGTATTATTATTATTATAACAATGAGATATATATGGAGTAATGGAGATGATGTTTGTGTGTTGTGTGTGTGTATGTGAAAAAAAAGCCAACATAACAACATTCGTTTTCAAAGAACGTATGAAAGTCATGTGTGAGTTTTTTTTTTTTTAAAAAAATAAGCAAGTTTATGTCTACCTGTTTTTCTATCTATCTATTTATTTATTTATCTGCTTGTCAAGTTATTTAATTACTGTTTATCTATTTATATTCAGCTCTATCTATTTATCTGTCTATCTAATTATTTATCAAAGTATTTATTTTCCTTCCTGTCTATTTGTTTATCTAACTATCTGTTTACATATTTGTCTATCTATCCATTTATCTTTATACCTGAGTATGTTTCTGTCTGGCTGTCATTTATATATCAGCTTATTTGGTTGTCTATCTATACAATTGTTTATTTATCTTTTTATTTTCTTGTTTATCTATCTATGCATCTGTGTGCTTGTTTCTCTCTCTTTCTCTCTCCATATATATTATATATATATATATATATATATATATATATATATATATATATATATATTATCCATGATGGGAAATGCAATGATGATTTGAAACTGACATAACACCACCCATAAGTATCGCGTAGCACTGTCGCGAATATTTAAAATAACACAAGTTTAAACATGTTTACGCTTGCATCAACTGATTATAAATATATTATTCCATTTATAAATAATAACTATTTTCCGGTAACTTTTTAAACCCCCTAGGTATATATATATATATATATATAAATATATATGGGTGTGTTTGCATGTGTGTGTGTGTGTATAGGTGACGATTTTTATAACAGAAATTAGTAAACCACCTTCTTCTTTATAAAGTTGATTACATTGACAAACTGCGAGACCACAAATGATAATGACACATCCTCGAAACAAAGATTTCTTCATTTCATTCACTGACTTTTGTTATCCTCAATTGATTAATTAATATTTGATATTTGATTTCGAACTGTTTCTATACGAAAACTATTTCGACTGTTGTTTTTTGCTATCTGAATGTATTTCATAAAAAGTGATTATTTTCAAGATACTTTTGACTCAACCGACAATTATATTCTAATCTATGTTTGTTTACATATTTGAATTATCGCGGAAATGTCTTAATGTCACATTGATTAATATATTTCTTATCTTTTTATCATGGAATTTTTTTATCATATATATATATATATATATATATATATATATATATATATATATTTGTATATAATATATAGAAAAAATATATTTAGGTGTGTGTATACCAACAAAAAATAAATAAACGATATTAAAAACTGTACGTTTAGATAAGTTATTCAAGTAAATAATAGTTTAAAACTAATATATGATTATTTTATGAAAACAACGTGTTTGTATTTAAAAAAATCATTTCATTAACACTAGAACTACCAAGAGCGTCATTTTGACGATTTTCAAATTTCGTGCTTAAAAATTTCGATATGATTTATGTATTGTTCTAGAATTTTATGATGACTTTTAATGAAATATAAGAACAATTAAATATTCCTATTCAATTTCCACTTAGCTACTTTAACTTCCATAATTAGTATGACCTATACCTATTTATACCAAGACACGTCAAATTGACGACATTAGCAATCTCAAAATTTATAATAATTTATATTCAAGTGAATGTAAATACGTATTGATGTCCATCCTTGCATACACATATATCGCTTTCAGACATTTCCTGGAAAAAAATTAGGTACATTTTTCATATGAAAAATAGGTTGCAATCATTATCAGTTGTACTTCTAATGTGATAAAGTTCTTGGTGCAAAGTGTAATCTGTGAAAAGTCCAATCTGGGAAAAAAGTATGAACATATTTTTATTAAAAATTCAAATTTATTTCTTGTAAATCCTAGGCAACAATGAAACGATTTACAGGAAGCAAAAAATTATTCGAAGAATTCAATGAACTCACTGGTATAAATGAAGACAGTTCGGATACTAATTCAAGTAATAATGATTTAGACATATCTTGCGTGGAAAATAACACTGATTTTTCAGACTCTGAAGGAGCTGAGGATGAAATTGAAGTACGAGATATTGAATAAAGTGAAGAAGATCAATATGAAAGTGAAGATTCAAGGAGTGAAGATGAAATTCCCCAAAATAGCCACAAACGCAGTAAGCGATTGCGAATATGTTCAGATACTGAATTGGATAGCCAAACAGAAACCGAACCAAAACAGCAAAAAGACATTGCTGTCGACGGTACTGAATGGGAAGAATTAGGGAACGGTCGTGTTGGTAGATTGCCATTACATACTATATTCAAGGATACTTCGGGCCCGACTGGTTATGTGAAGCGAAACATTATGCTCGGTAATGTTAGTAGTGTATTTCAGCTTATAATTGATAATAGAATTATGAGCCACATAAAAGCTTGCACTGAGCTACAGGCCAGAAACATTTTACAGAACGACTGGAAAATTACTATGGACGAATTATATGCTTTTATAGCCATTTTGTATGCTCGAGGAGCCTACGAAGCAAGAAACATGAAGTTATCGTATTTGTGGTCCAAAAAATGAGGACCTTCTTTCTTTGCCGAAACTATGAGTAGAAACAGATTTTCGGAAATTATGAGATTCATTCGTTTCGACAAAAAAAGCAAGAGGAGTGTTCGCTTACGAACTGACAAATATGTTTGTGGCAAGTGTTCATCACAGATAACATGCATTTATAAAATATGTGATTCATAGTTATTCCATACATATCAAATGTGCTATAATATAAATCCAAATAGAAAGTGTTTTTGTTTGTTTGTTTTTTTTGTATTAATAATTAATGAATTATTATATTAAGTGTTGTTTTTGTTAAATTATATTCTTTTATTTACATAAACTAAGTGAAAAGTTAAAATGAAAGCCAAGATCAAAAATACGTCAATTTGACGAGTGCGGTAAAACTAGGTATATATTTAACATCGGTAGTTCTAGTGTTAATGACATTTTAATATTTACAAAATTATTTTTAGCACAGATAGTTATTTAGCTTGAATTTAGAAAAGAAAAAAAATGTTAATAAATTATTTTTTATATTTAATATTGAAGATAGTACTGTGTGTTTTTTTTCATTTAAGAAAAACACTAAACAATTAAATTATTTAATTTAAATAAATCATCTGTTCTCGACAATACAAAATTCTATTAAACTGTTAAAAATAATTAATTGCTATTTATTTTATTCGTTGATATGCAATACGTTCATCATATTATAACAATGATTAACAAAGAATTGTATGATTATTTTAAATATTTTTTTTAAAATCTTGTGTTGTTGAAGTGTGGTTATTTATTTCGAATTTGTCAAGATACAAAAACTAAAAATGACATTTTATTTAATTGTTTTTGAATATTTCTTATCTCATTTAATCGTCAAATATGAATAAAATTGTTAATAATTAATCTATTCTTTATAAAAAAATATTTCTTAGAAGTTCTAAATCTTTTTTACAATTTTGGAAACAAGAAATTAGTTGTACTTATAATTACCTACAGGATAGTTGGATATAAAAGGTTAGAGAAAAAATATTTTTACTATTCATTGATAATTGACGGTTTGGTTGATTTTGACAGTGCGCCATTTTGTGAAATATTAGTATTATATATTGTTTGAAAGGTACATTTCACAAAATATTTAAAATATATTTAAATGAAATTGCTCCATTCAGTAAATAGTTATTAATATAGTAAATTAGTGAAAATCGGGTACATTTTTGAGCCATTTTACTTTTTTATTATAGAAAATGAGAAAACGCTACTCAAGCCCATAAAAATATCGTATTTATGGAGAATATGCTAAATTAGATAAAAGCAACGAATTGATTTCGAGATGTAAATTTTGAAATAACAGCTGTACTTCGTTTTGGTTCGCTTATTACAGAAAGTTTCGATGAAATCTTGTAAAAAATTGAATAAAATCTATACGTAAGCAGCTATGATATAGCTAGAGAGAACTAAACATTGATCATAAAATCGTTTTGAATCATTTGTGGAAGGCTTGATGTTTGGATATCACATGATTTGATGGTAAACAAAAATGATGGACCAAATTTTCATTCGCGAATCTCTGCTGAAATGGAACGAAATTAGCCATTTCTGAAAAGATTGATAACAGGCGATAAAAAGTGGGTAACATACGGCAGTAATGTTTGAAAAATATCGTAGTCAAAACGAGATCAGATTCCATAAACGATTGCAAAGCCTGGATTTACCCCAAAAAAGGCAATGTTGTATGTCTGGTGGGATTGGAAGAGAGTCGTCCATTATGAGATGCTATATTTAGGCAAAATACTTTATTTCGATCTCTACTGTTAACAATTAATGCGATTGAAGTTAATAATTTAGGAAAAGCGTCTGAATTTAGCGAATAGATAGTGTGTGGTCTTTCATTATGACAACACCAAACTATACACATCTTTGAAAATTCAGTAAAAATTAAGAGAGATTGGCTGGGAAGTTTCGATGCATCTATTCTATAGTACTGATCTTATACTTTCATATTACTATTTAGTTTGGTCATTACAGAACTCTCTTAATAGAGTAAATCACATCTCTTTTTTTTTTGACCAGAAACCTTAGAAGTTCTACACCGATTAAATAATGGCTCTACCCCAAAAAATGACAGGAAGTAATAGATCAAAATAATACATATTTAGTTTTATGAAAGATTTATAAAAAAACATATTTCAATTTTGCTTCAGTTTGTAAAAAGGCTTTTTCTCTAACTCAATATAAAATCAAATGATTATCTGATACTGAAAAGGTTTTATTTTATTTTTAACAAAAAATTATTATTCCATTTTGATTATTTTTATTTTTTGAGATTTATTATTATCTTCTCAGAAAACTGTAATATGACAAACAAGACTCATACAAGTATAACTTTTTTTTAAAAAAAAAACATTTCATATGAAAGTAATTTTCAATTGTATATCTTATAAGTAGATTACATTTGATTATTTTTTCTTTTTATTCAATCAAAGATTTGAATCAAACAATCAGTTATAATATTTATATATTTTATTAATAGATTTTTTTCAAGAAAAAAAATCCGAATAAAATATTAAAGTCTATAGAAATTATTTTTTAAAAAATATGTATAAAAACTTCAGATCTTAATCCAATTTTCTGTATAATCGGTTTCTAATGAATATAAATGTACAATTGATTTTTTCACTAATTATAAAAATGTTCGACTGATGTAATCTGTCGATTTATAATGGCCAGACGACACTATCTATCCACGATACGAAAGCAGAAACCCTCGTATAGACAGCAGGAATTGTTCCAGTACCACAACCTTTTCCAAACGATGTTATTCCAACGATGTAGTAAATATCGCTACCGGGCCGTACTTGGAGAGGACCGCCAGAATCGCCCTAAAATTCAAACAGATTTGTAATATTTTACGATTGGAAGATGTCTATATTATTTTATAATTCATTTATGTAAAAGTCTATTAGTCATTGTACCAAAGGAGCAAGGAAGAAAAAACATTTATCTTTCTCCAAAAGAAAGATATCGACTTATATTCTTCTATATAAGTTTTTTTTTTTAAAAAAATGAGAGTATTAAAATATTTCTTCTTCTACCAACCTGACACGTATCTCTCTCATCATCCGTACCACCAGCACACACTTGGGTCTCAGCATTAATCCCGGTTCGAAGCACGCTACCGCCTATTTCGGAATTGTAACTCTCGTAGCACGTATCTTGCGAGTAGACATCCAACTGGACAGCTAGCAACGTGTTACTCTTATCTCCACCGAATTCCGTAGCTCCGTAACCGATCGCTACCACTTGAGTTACAGGAATATTGAAATCGTCATGCAGACATGCAGGAAATACGTACTCGGTGAACGATACGTTTCTGTCTAATTTCAATAAACCGATATCGTTGTATCGAGACGGTGGGCTGAAATCCGGATGACGGATTCTGTCGGTTATGTTGAACTGTTGTACGCCTACGTCATCGGCAGATGTCGTGATGTCGAAATCACCTAATCGGACGTATCTTGCAATGCCGCTGGAAAAAAAAACGAAATGGACGTTTCACAAAGGAGATTTCATATTAATTCATTGACTAGAAACAAGTATAAATATGTGGTAGAAAATATTAATTATGATTGTAGAGATGCGGTATGAAAAAGGACTATGACACAAGTTCTTTTAAATAACCTTGTCGACAATAGAAATCAAATTTTGGAATTTATTTCATCCAAAAGATCATTTATAGAGATAATAATATAAGAAAACCAGTTTCTCTGATATTTGATAATAAATTTAGTTATTAGGTGATTTGTCATGGTTCAAACGAGTTTAATACACGAGAGTATTAAATGTAAATATTTACAAGTTATTAGGTCGTTCAGAGGTCATACTCAGACAGGACGTCGAAAAAAACGTGACTTAGGATTTCTTTCCAAGAATTGTAACATATTTTTCAAGAAATGTTCAGGTATATAAAATCGTATATTTAAAATAAGTTTACATAATTTTTTCAATAAAAAATATTGAAAAATAAAAGAGATTGTTAGTCTCTCGTAGGTCCTCCTGACCATTGCTGCTCAGATTTGTATCGTATGAAATCAGAAATGAAAAAGATGAATGATAATGCAATGATGTTTGTTTGGTGGTCCAATGCTGGTACTACTATCCACTACAGTTTCATGAAACCTGGTCAATCGATTATATTGGATTGGCACAAAAGTCATTGCGTTTTTCTCGGCTAGATGGTTGTAGTCATTCTAAGTATTTCTTCTCCATTGCAAACTTCAGACCGTATATGGTATTTTACAGCTGACATTTCATAGATTATTCAGTAAAAAAAGTTTGAACTTTTGTTGTTTATTTAGTGTTTTACATTGATTTGAAATGGATATTCCAGACGGTCATTTTTGCCATATTTTACTTTATTACTTTCGGAAAGGTAAAAACGCAGTGCAAGCTCAGAAAAAATATGTGCGGTTTATGGTGAAGACTCACTAAAAGAACGCCAATGTCAGAATTGGTTTGCTCGTTTTCGTTTCGAAGATTTTAATCTCGAAGATGCACCACGGTCTGGACGTCCAACTAAAGTTGACGACGACAAAATAAAGGCAATGATCGAAAATAACCGACGTAGTACGGCACGAGAGATCGCAGAGAAGCTTCACATATCACATACAAGCGTTGAAAGATATTTAAAACAACTTGGTTATGTTGATAAGCTCGATATTTAGGTTCCCCACAAGTTGAAAGAAATTCATCTAGCCAAACGAATTTCCATCTGCGATTCATTGCTCAAACGTAACGTTACCGATCCATTTTTAAAGCGAATCGTAACGGTCGATGAAAAATGGGTTGTTTACGATAACGTCGTGCGAAAAAGATCATGGAGCAAGCGAGATGAGCCTGTGCAATCGACATCAAAAGCCGATATTCATCAAAATAAGGTTTTGTTGAGTGTTTGGTGGGATTTCAAAGGTATTGTTTGTTTTGGTCTGCTACCAAGGAACCAAACCATCAATTTGGATGTCTACTGTCGCCAGCTAATGGAATTGGGCAAAGAAATTAGGGAAAAGCGGCCAGAATTGGCAAATCGTAAAGGCGTCATCTTCCATCACGACAACGCCAGACCACACACATCTTTGGTCACTCGCCAAAAATTATTGGCGTTAGGCTGGAAAGTGATGCCTCATCCACCGTATAGCCCTGACCTTGCACCATCGGATTATCATTTATTCCGTTCACTTCAAAACCATTTGAATGGAAAAACATTCGATTCCAATGAGGCTGTCAAAAATGAGTTGGTTTAGTTTTTTTCCTCTAAAAACCAAACTTTCTAGCGGAATTATGAAGTTGATTGAAAGATGGCAAAAGATCATCGAACAAAACGGCCAATATATAATTGATTAATGTTTGCTATTTATATTAATAAAATTGCTTTGAAAATCATAATAAAAAACGCAATGACTTTTGTGCCAACCCAATAACAGATGTCCACTGCAACTGATTGAGTGAAATGATAACTGTCATTGCGATTAAATAGCCAAGATTGGTTAATAGAGACTGATCAATCCTCTCGCAGGACAATTCTTGATTAGATGTCGTACAAACAATGCTATTCAAACTACAGGAGCTAGATTTGGGAACTCTCTGTCATCTGTCGTATTCATCAAACCTTGCATCAACTGATTACCATAATATTAATTTCTCAACAAATTGGAAAACACCTTTCACGATTTCATCGTTACTCTTTCTTCAGAACAAACTACCCTTAAGTTGGCAAAACTGTGTCAGTAGTTCAGGAGATACTTTGATTAATTGTACTGCTTCTTATTTGAAATATAATTAATCACACTTTTGATTTGAAATCGGAAATTTCATATTTAAAGACCTAATAGTAAAGCCAAGAAAAAATTTAATTTCAATTTTTAGATCAAAAATATAACGATAGAAAGAAATGTACAAAAGATATACTGAAAGAAGTGTATAAAGATACATAAATAATCTAATACAGAGATAAACAAGAAACAAATAGTAAATCTGATAAATAATTATCAGTTTTAAAATTCGAGTATAAATAAAGAAAACAATTATAGACAAAATGAATTAAAAAAAATAATTATTAAAAATATTTATATATATGCACTTACTAAGTTCCTGTATTGAGACAATGTGCAGCTGTCATTACGTATCTTTCACTTATTAACGTACCACCACATTGCCATTCTATGGTAGGTCCTGTTTCGTATCCAATTAAGGCCTGAAATAATACCGAACACTTTCATCATAGTCACGAAATAATTTGTTTGATATTCAAATACAATTAAATGTTTTAATTCTATTCCTCTGTTTAAAGTTCATGATTTTTATAGCCATGAAATTGACATTTATTGTTCTATAAAATTCTTTTCAATTCTCTATTATTCATCAATAGATATTTCCTAGGTATGCATGTTAATGTTTTTATTAGAATAATTTTTTTCAGAGATAAATATTTCAAACGTATATTATTTTTGAATAAAAATCAAATCGTGCATTAGTTAGATAATACATTAAAAAAAATTAACCATATGAGGAAATTCTCGAATTTGAGCCTGGAATCCGCCACTTATCCTCACATCTATATCTCCCACTTCGATAGTTCCAGTTGCTTGTATGTTTAGCGATTTGAAATTGTCTCGATATTTATTACAATCTGGAACAAATTCAATGTGTTTCAATTAGAACAAACAAATATTTAGTACTTGTAATAAAACGATTGTTAAGAGGACATATTCAGTCAGAAGGTCGAAAAATTCGATTTTTGGATTTTGACATTTTCTGTAAATATATCTTGAGAATCTTCCCTGAAAGTTTCAAATTAATTCGACTAAAATTGATGGAAATATAGGCATACTAGTTTGTTCACATAAATAACAAACAATGTATTCAATACAGTTAAAAGTTAAATTCAGAGTATGAAAGTGGTTTTCTAAAAAAAATACAAACACAATTACATGATCGTCACTATTACAATAAAGCAAGATGGAAATGCTTGAAATATTGTTACACCATGTATTTACATATTTATACATTGCTTCATCATGTTCCTCTATTATATTTTTCTTCCTTTATGAATTAATCATGAATGTGGCTAAAATTAAGGTAGTTTCACTGCAAAATTGCTTCATTTTGCTCGCTTGTAAAACGTATTTAGTTATATATTCGTTGTTCTCAATTAGAGTACATAGCATTTTCTTAAAACAGAAAATACCTAAGTTCAGATTTTTTTATATACAGTTGTTATAACTCATATATACTTACAACCAACATTTTTGTTAATTTTTAAAAAAATATTTATTCGAGTACAAAAGTATACAAATTTGACTCACCACAATAATTTTATATGGTTTTCCAATAAGAGCTTCAGAAGTTTAAATGGAAATAAAAGAAAAAGTATTTAATTAGTTTTTTTTAAGCATATTCTATGGCATTATTGAAGGAACACAATTTCACTCATATGACTAACACTACGACTTCTCTTGATAAAGTGCATTTGTTTTAGTCTAATTTTTAGTCACCTTTTCACATAATTGTGGTCCAATTCCATGAATTACACGTTCAATGTTTATTTTAAATGCTACTGTTGTTTGTACTTCATCAGCATAAACCAATGATTTCACATAACCCCACAGAAAATATTCCAATGGAGTTAAATTACATGATCTTGGAAGCCAATTGATGGGTTCATTTCGTGAAATAATGGACTCATTCAACTCTTGTTTCAATAAGTTTATTGAATTTTTTAGAATTTCCGAGCGTTGTTGAAGTGTTAAACGTTTTATGATAATTTACCAAACTATACTGAGTTGAAATGTCAAAATAAGCTTAAAAAAATCAAACATGGCTGCCATCAGTTGTCAAAGTTCTGACATTCTTATTGGAAAACTCTATATATATCAAATATCTAAAGATTTAGTTGTTCAAAAAAATAGTTAAATTTTTTTTGAACAAAATTTGTTTAATGATACAATTTATATTAAAATTCCACAAAGATAAAAATTCATTTTTGGTTTGGCACGGTGGCTAATTCACTTTTATTCAACTGACTAATTTATGTGTACACTACACGATTTTACAAAAATGGTTCAGTAATAATTAACAAACATCTTTATAAAATCATGTGATTAAATTGTATATCTGATAAAAATCCAAATTATTCTTCAAAATATTCTTCCCTGTTTTAATCCAATAACATGAAAAAAATCCACCAGTCATATATTTGGAACAGAACGTTAATCGTACTTACTTGTTACATGAACAGGCACTTCTCCTCTTCTATTGGTACTCGGAACCGTCGTTGTAGCAGTATTTGGTATATCATTCGATATCGTCTTACAACAGACGACAGGTTCGAACCCTATATAAGAACATATCGGTGGATAGAAATGTCTTCGTATCTGTCGATGCGCCGACGTACATTCCGATAATTTCTTACACACGCCAGTCGTACTGTTTTTAGATAACGGACACACTTCGCCTGTTGCAAAGAAAAATATCGATCTTAAAATTAAATGTCCTACAAAACATATTTTTTTAAATACACGAGTTTCAATTATAAATTTCGGAGGAATGTTGTTATTATTAGGTTTTTATATGAAATACATGACAAAATACATACAAGTTTTTAATATAAAAATTATTAAATTAATGATAACCTTGTTAACTCATAAAGAAGTCATCGTGACGAAAATACTTTCATGTAAACAAAAAATATATTGCAAAATCATTATTCTGACAAAATATCATTTTTATTTGATATTTCAAGTTTTGTACTATTTCCATACACATACTCGTTTATATTTTATGTGGTTATCCAAATGTAATGCCTAGATTTGTATTTTATTAAAAAGAAATTATACACATGTTTCTTTTTAATAAAAAACAAATCTGGGCATCACATTTGGATAACCCTATATATATATATATATATATATATATATATATATATATATATATATAATGCTTATAGATTTTTAAACATATTAATATAAATAAACTATTTAATTTTATTTTAATACCTCTTGTTTATGTCTATAACTCATTTGATTCGTATTCGTTTTGGTATTTATGCTAATTCAGTTTAATACAAATGGACCGAACTTGCAATTCTGCAAGAATTTTCGAAAATATTTCATGTAAATAATTAAATAATATATGATATTACTTAAAGATTATCCGAAGATTGTGTACTTGTCGAAATTTGTTGTAGCAAGATATTAAATGAAGATTAATTGATTTGAAAAGAACTCAAAAAACTAGTTTTTCATCCTAACAACATAAGATGTTGAAGAATTATTGTTGATTTATATTTCGATGGTTATGTGAGAGTCTAAATACAAATCAGTGAATCATAGAACAAAATTGATTATCGAACGCATTTAAAAAATCTCGTAATATTGAGATGAGTACAGTAAATCAAAGTGAAACTCATACGGAATGATATTTTATATATTTACTGTGGAAAATTCATCACTAATCACAATTAGAATATTTTCATATATTTATTAGAAATGCTTTCATCATAATTGAAATAATTATCATAATATAATGTTTTGATTTCGAGAAAAAAAAAATCTAAGAAGTTGCCAAAAAACATCTTAAGAGAGGGGGGTTTAACAATTATCCACAATAAAAGATTGTTATCTGGGTTTTTTGAAATTTTTCCCAGATTGCGAAAGAAGATTAAAATAATAAAAAGAAGTAGGAGAACGTATAAGAAAACACATCACGAGTATTGGGGTATGTCATACACCCCTAGGTACATCAATAATCAGAAACCAAATAATATGAAGACGAAAAACAACTAAATGCCAAAAATAGATCCTTGTTTTATCTTTTATTTAGAAACTATATATCGGAAGTAATTTTACATTTCAAAATTTGTTATGGGGTACAAAGAGATCATTCTTCTTCTGAAAAAGAAAATTAATGATTTTCCATTTTGACACTCAAAAATCATTATAGAAAGTAAGAAAAATGGTAAAGAGAAACAAGGCTACGATGCAGAGTGTCATAAAAAGATATAAGAATGGTCAACAAGTAGAAAATAAGACTAGGATGAGCCTTCGAAAATTTCTAAATATTTATGACAAACGATGGATTCTTAGAAAAATACAAGAAGATCTAAAAATAAGTGTTTCTCAATTGGGATTAGAAGTGGAAAAATATTTGAACAAAAAATTAAACACCGAAACTATTCGTATTTTATTAAGGAAAAATGGGTTGGATGGTAGAATAGCTAGGAAAAAAACCTTTTATTAATAAAATAAATGAAAATAAACAATTAACGTTCGTCCAAGAACATAACACGAAGTTTTACGAATTATGGGAAGGTGTATTATCCATGGATGGGAATAAATTTGATCTATTTGGATCGGATTGTAGGATAAATATATAGAGAAAAACCAATACAGAAATGAATTCAAAGAATTTACGTCTAAAAATGAACATAGAGGTGATAGTATTATAATTTGAGGGTGCATGTCAGCAAGAGGTGTTGGAAATGTTCATTTTATCGATGGTGTGATGAACCAGAACGTTTACTGCAATATTTTGAAAGAAAATTTAAAGACTAGCGTCCAAAAACTAGGCATGTTAAACAATTTTAAATTTTATCAGGACTATGATTCAAAACACAAGATATACAAAATATGAACTTGGTTTTTATATAATGATTTAATTGTGACTGAGAATTTGTAGAGCTGTTTGGAAGTTGCAGTAAGAAAATTTCTAATAGAAATGATTTAAAAAACGTTTTACTTGAATGAGAGAAAATTGAGCTCACTTATTGCAAAAAAATAGTACAGTCCATTCCCAATCGATTAAAAACAGTTAAAGCCAACACAGTTACCACACTAAAGACTAAATTCAATCTAGATATTAATGTATTAGTAAATAAATATAAATTTCAATAGGCGTATGAATGTCATTTTGAGTTGTTTTTTTGGTAGGTTTTTAGAAAAAAAACGTTTTTTCTCCAAATCAAAACATTATATTATAATTAATTGTTTTAATTGTGATCAAAATTTTCCCAATAAATGCATAAAAGACACAAATATTCTAATTAGTGACGAATCTTCCGCAGTAAATATGTAAAATATCATATCGTATGAATTTCACTTTGATTCACTGTATATCAATCAGCTGATTTAAATAATTCGTACAAGTAATTATATGTTCCATAGTTCAAGAATCAAACGAACTAGAAAAAAAACAAACTCGTACACAAATAATAAAATATTTTAATTATATTCGAAGGCGGTTCCTATCTGTTGACTTTTAACACATTGTGGGCAGAAATGATAATTTTTACGAATCTCTCAAGCCAAACATTACGTAAATTGTAAATGTTTTTTTTACAAGTCTATTCTCGCAATGATTTAAATTAGACGATAAGCCGACCGTTACTAAATTTATGACATTGTTGTTTACTCGTACATTTTTTTCAAATAGGAAATCGATCTCTTTTTCATAACAAAGAATTCGAATACAGGTTTTCGGCAATGTTCAGATATACAACACGAGTTTCGTCGAATCGGTTAATAATGAACTATGATTGAGACCGGAAAATAGTTTTATAGGTCAAGATTACAACGAGTAAATCCAGCCGAGTCGTTTATTTTTTTTCTTCGTACAAATAAAATAAATAAATATCCACTTTCACAATACTTCTTAAAACCATTACACGATATGTGAAACGACTGAATCAAGGTAATTGAGTTAAAGCAAGTGAACGGTATTGAGTCGATCCCTTTCCGATTAAACATTCCATAATCCTCATAGTTTGAATCTGAAGACGTTAGAAGCTTTACTCTTTGAGACACGGAATTTTAGAAAATAAAAAGATCCATGCTGCACAGAAATTTTATTTTTATAAAATTTAACAAAGTTGGTTTATTTTAATTAGTAAGGACGTAAAATTACAAAAAAAAGTCATTTAAGTTTTTAATTATAGGATGGGACGTAAACAGGCCCTTTAAATAGGTGGGACTATATGTAATCCTCTGTTCTTCAAGCTATTGTAATTTTTTGAGGTGATATAAAAAATATCCCACCATGCATATTTAGATATCAAAAAGGTAGGACACTTTTAACCCTGCCATGCTTCTCAGAGTTAACTGAAAATGGAAGTTATTCCAATAGATTGAAACGAAGTACATTACAAACCTGAAATTAAACTTCCATCAATCATTTCCTAATTTCATTTTTAAACTATGATCATATATGTTATAAGAAAAACAGAAGCTTTTTAATGATTAAAATCTTTATTTATGAACCAGTTGCGCTGGAATGACGTGCTGTGTACATCAACTGTAATCTGTACCAAATGTCGATAAGACGTACATAGCACGTCGTGTGATTTTTGCTAAGTTAAAATAACATCGGAGTTCAGTTAGCAAGTGTCACACTTCTGTTTTGAAGGCATACAATTGCTTTGAAGAAGAACTTCATTAATTTTATATATTTTCATTGAATAATAACCAAGTAACTACAAAACACAATAATTTTTTTTTATTATAAAAAACTATTTTATCAAAGAATTATTTTATTCTGATAATAAATAGCGCATCAGAAAATGTTGTGCTGGATTTATGTAGACCTTTAATTGATTTTGTACACACCCTCTTTTTAGATAACTGGTATTCGTCACCAAAACTGTATCGGAAATTATATTTGCAAAAAATTAATACTATCGGAACAGTCAGATCTAATAGAAAGAATATGCTAAAAGATCTCGCAGTGACAAAATTAAAAACATTTTAAGATCTTACAATGGTATCTTAGCTGTAAAATGGAAGGACAAAAAAGATATATATTTATTTTCTTAAAACATTCCAAAGCAGAAATGATTGTAATAAAAAAATGTAGAAATTATACCGACCAAAATGGAAACATTACAAAACCTAATATAGTTTTAGATTACAATGATGGTATGGGTGGAGTGGACCTGCAAGATAGCTATTTATCATCTTTTCCTTTAATGAGAAAATTTGCGAAAAGTTACAGAAAAATATTCTTTTATCTAATGGATATGGAATTATTTAATACCTCTATTCTATTCGGTAAAATAACAAACGTATCAAAACCCAAGAAATACTCCTTTTCAAAAATTATTAATATTATTAATCAATTTGTTAATCAATTTAAGAGTTTTACTATAATGTTAATGTATGTGTGTGTGTGTGTCTAAAACTTTATAAAAAATGATTTCAAATACCAACTCGCTGCGAATTGTTTTGGACGGATTTGTCACTCGTGTATGTTAATTAATTGCCAGCGCAACTGGTTAAATCTAATATTTTAATGGCTATGCAATTATAGACAGAAAGCTATTTGATAAAATTTATAATTTTGATTATGACCTATATATCTTCTTACATTTTGTTATCTTTATTCAACGTATCTCCAATTAAGTGGTCGTCTTTTTCCTTTATTTTATACGAAGGTCGTTTGATAAGTATGGTAAATTTATTTATTGTTTAATTTAATTAATTATTTTTTTTAATTTAGTTTTCCTTACTTTTTTACAATACTTATCAAACGACCCTCGTATATATGGATATGTTTTATATAAGTATATATATTCGGAAAAATAACACCACTATGCATATCGAAGATATATTTTTAATTAGTATTACCTAATATGGATTAATCAATTTTTTCAGCCATAATGTTAATGTTTGTGTTTGTGTGTCTAAAACTTTATAATCAAAAAATACGAGTGATTGTCAAATAATGGACGAATTTGCCATTTCGCGTGTTAATTAAACACTACTTCATTAAATCTAAAAATGGCTCATGCAATAAGACAGAAAGCTTTGATAAACATTAATTTTGTGACCTCTATACCTTCTTATTATGCGTTTTATAAGTGGTTCCAAAATTTTCGTCTTGCCATTTTATACGAGCACATAAGAGACGCTGAAATTTCTGGACGCCCTAATTGAATTAATTAATTTTTTAATTTAGTTTTCATTTTTAAAATCTTATGATATGGTGATGGATGATAGAATATATGAAAGTCGTAAGATATTACTAGTTACATCAGAATTTTCTCTCTCTAAAAGAGTACAATTAATAAAAAATACCAATTGTTGGAAATATAAAAAGCTATCCGCGCAAATTAAAATCGCGATCAGACCAAAAACGAGACTGTCAGACAAGAATAGTTTGTCACCAAAACGGTTTAATGCAATTGTTTCAACGAAATCATAAGAGGACTTTTGAAAATAAAGATATCACTTAGATGAAAATATGAATCACATCACTAGAAATGAGACCAAAGAGCTTATAAAAACAATCGGGGGTTATCAAACATTACTCGAAACCCTGCTCCGAAAAAGCCGAAAACAATTCCTTCGGCCTAAATAATATGGCCAAAATGTTCAATAATTCGCTGAAGGTAAAATAATCTTTATCACTATTTGGAACAAGTGGACGTAAAATACATTACAAAACTATAAGTGCATGGTATTCATTGTTATTGGATCAAATCGAAAATCGAGTTGCAAGAAAAATTTCCCCGAATAGAAAATAATGAAATCTTTCAATCAGCTTAAAAAGCAAGGCTATAACCAAAGTGTACTAATGGCCTGAATTTGGAAATTGGACCCAAAAACAAGAATCACATCCCCTGCTAATTGCTCAGAACATGGAAAGAATAATGGACTATTATTTGTTCCGAAAAACAAGAAATGGAATGGCTCAAATGGGATATAATAGAGGACATATTCGTTGAACGAGAGGCAGGACACATGCAGGAGACAACAACAGATGGACGAAGATTGTTACGGAATGGAGACCAAGAGATAAAAGGAGACCCAAAGGAAGACCACATCAAAGATGGAGAGATGAAATTGTGAAGTATTGTGGAGGCCAAGGTTGGATGAGATTGGCCAGTGACAGGAAAGAATGGAAGAGGCTCGGAAAACTCTTCTTTTTTAATTATGACATTCGACGAGGCTTTCGCCCAGCAGTGGGCTGATGTGGGCTGGAGATGATGATGATGATATATATTAGGTCAAGAAAAATTTTTTTTTACAAATTGAAATATTTTTTAAATTGTTTATAAATCTTTTATTAAACCAAATATGTGTCATTTTGATCTATGACCTTCTGCCATTTTCTAGGTAGAGTCATTATTTCTTCGGTGTAGTGCTTCTGAGGTTTCTGATAATGATTTGGGATTGTTTTCCGTGGAATAATTTTATGACTGTATATTGGTTCAAGAAAAAATAGCCTAATATACTTACATGAATTTATTAGAAAATATCATACTACCTTATGCTGAAGAGAATATATCACTGATTTATAAATTCCAACAAGATAATGACTTCAAACATAATTCTAAAAATATCAAGAATTTGTTTAGGGATCATCTTATTTCAGTTATGATTTAACCTGTTCAATCGCCAGACTTAAATCCGATTGAGAATTTGTGGAACGATATGAAAAAAGTAATTGGAGCAAAAAATATCAAAAATAAAAACCACTTATGGGAAGAAGTACGAGTTGTATAGTATGTAATTCCTGTAGAGAAATGTTGAAATCTAATTGATTCGATGCTAAGAAGATGCGGTACAGTAAAATAAATGTTCTCCAACAAGTTATTCATTCAGAACGGTAAGAAATTCTGTTACATTTTGCTTTTTAAGTCTTCTTTTGTAAGTTTTCAAAAGTTTCTATTACTGTATCTATTATTTTATCCAAGGAACTATTAGTTGTTTTGCTCTTTTTTATATTTGCTTGAATTTTTAATTTTTATACTATGTGAAACAATTTGTTTTTGTCAGTGTGATTGAAAATGAAAATAAGTTAATCATATATCAGTATTTTCTGTTTTAATTTATATTTGAGAAAAAAAATTGGTGTGCCTATTATTTTGGCCATAGGTATGTATATATACATATAAAGGATATAAATGTGAAAAAATATAGCATTTCGTTATGGAAAATGACAAGACCGAAAATTTACAAATGGATATGGAAAGTATATTAAAAACGATGAATACATATATTTAGGGGTTAGAGTAATAATAAAATGGAAGAATAAAGGTAATATAATAGATAGAATTATTAAAGTAAAGAAAGTTATTGCATTATAGAAAAATATAAGAAAGAAAACAAATATATATATAATGCAATATTCTGATCATTGGATGTGAAATATGATAACTAATGTAGAACAGTGGAAGAGATTTTTTTGTGAAGAGAACATCCTGGATATTAAGAAGAGATTGATTGTTTTATTTCATATAAAAAGTTGTATTTATATTTTATTTTTCAAAAATGAATTGATTGTTAAATACAAGAGAGGTGACAAGTTTTAGAACAGATAGTTTCTAATAAATTTTTAAAATTGTACTTAGATATTCCACACGATAATCCAGTAACTACGTTTTGGGAAAATCCGCATTCAAACATCTACGTTAAACAGATATAAATTTTTGTTCGAAATTTTGAAACGTTCTTATCTGACAGAAAGAAAGGTCATGAGAACAAGACCGTTGGCCCTGAACCTATCAAACAATCCGTTAGTTTTTTCTTCTACATTTCGTACAATTGATGTTTATAAATCGTATATGATTTCATCAAGACTTTTTATTCGAACAAAATATACTGATCACGTTTTCAATCAATTCCTATAAAATATATACTTAAGTTTCTTAATAGTTTTTTAAGACAATCGAAAACTACAATATTGTAGAAACGATTAAAAATAATAAACGTCTTACCTTCAGGAAGATATCGTCCTGCATATCTAACCGTTACAAATGCAACACTAATGAACACAAATCCAAACTTTATATACATCATTTTCAATTATTATTATTATTATTTTAGAAAAAAACACCGAACACACTGAGTAAAACCGTACGTTAACTAAAATTGCATGTCTTTGAAGTAACTGACACCGTCTCGACGAACATAGAATCCTGTTTATGAAAAATACATGTCTTATTTATTGTTTCTCCTCGTCTCAATATCTAATCTAATTAATAACGGTAAATCAAAAACAGTACAATTTTTATCTCCAGCAATGTATCTCTTTTTCACGATAGGCAGAATATTCTTATGACAGTATCAAAATTTCATTCTATCAAATATAACGAATTTTTTTTTTGATAATCAGATAATAGATTACATTTTTTACGCGCGTATTAGGAAATTGAATTGTATCTTATTTAAATACCCAATTGCATATTTCAGTCATTGTTTGTTAATAGTTAAAGGATGTTGAGAAAGAATAATGAATTGTCGGATGTTCGTGGAAATTCGACAATTAGTTCGATTCTATTCAACATTTACAAGTTTTATAACAATTTCAATAATATATGTACATCAATGTATGTTTATATATATATATATATATATATATATATATATATATATATATATATAAGAGAGATGAGATATTAATTGATAATACTTATCAAAACTTTCATTCACATTCTTTATAAATTACACATTTAGTGATATAAATTTAATTGATTAATAGGAAATAATGAAACAGATTGAATTATAGTCGAGTGACAAAACCGGACGTGTGAAAATAGTAAATAAATTATTAAAAATCGTCGAATCATTGTTTCCGAAAATTTATTGAATTTCCAGACAGGTAAATGTGTGTATATATTTAATAGAATTTCTATGAAAAAAGCTTTACAAATTTTTCAATTCAATGAACAGGAAATTAAACTATTAGATAAATGAAAAATTTGAAGCACTAAATAAATTATTACAAATCTTTGAATCGTTTTTTTTTTTGTATTTATTTAAAAAATAACTCTACATATCTTTTAATTTATGATGAAATTGAACGTTTAAAACCAGTAAATAAATTGTTATAGATTTTCGAATAAGCTGTTGTAAAAAACTTGTTGAATTTTCACACAGACTAGTAATTAATTCCATTCGCATTAATCGGCGCTTGAACTGTTGTATGTCGTTTGAATAAATCTGACATTTGACATAGATTTGTATCTGTGTCGAGTTTATATGAACATTTGTATGTAGCGTCGTCGATGATTCGTATAAAAAAAATAATTATACCTTACCGATATTCAAACACAACGTATAACTACATTCAATTGCAACGAATGCGACACTGAACAACACAAATCCTAATTTAATCAAATCCATTTTCAATACTAAACATGTAAGATACACTCCATTGAGGTACAATATATTATTTACAACTAAACGTCTTCAAAATATACCATCACCGATTTGATAAACGTATAAATACTAACGGTCGCAAAGTTGTTAGTCATTCCAGCGATTTGGGTATTTCTTCGAACGATTCTGTTAAAAACCAGAAGCGCACGTTACTCGACGACTTTTTTTCGTCAACGAGTTGACCGCAACAGTATTTTTTCGTGTACCATCGCGATCGTTCATCGCTCGAAACGTTTATTTTAATTATTTTGCCGTGCGGTCGATCGTTCGATAATCGATTGACGTGCGTTGCGGACGGTTTTGTCGCGGAGGAATCGGACGGACGGACGTCGATCGAGAAAAAGAACTGAATTCCACGATAGTTTAATAATTTTTAATAAGTACGTATTGTAGCACTTTCTAATTTATTCTGATCGAAAAAGTCCGCGCTCGCCTTCAAAACACCAACAGTTTCAAGTGTAAAAAAGTGAAACGAGATGGTTCCAAGGTCAATGTTAATTAATTGTTCTTCCTTTTTAAAACTCGAAGGAATTCGATTCCTTCACACACACACATACGTCTGTATGTATATAAATATATAATGAAAAAAGAGATAGAACTATCTTTGTATATGTATTACATATCCAATTATATCATTCTGTAAAAATTTACTAGACTAAAACTTATTTAGTTGTAAAAAAAAGTATTTGAGAAAAAACGGCTGTAAACACTTCATATCTATTCATCTTTTTCTTTCTTTTCGTTCTTTATATATATTCTTCTTCTAGAAGCTCTTCTCAGCTTTTTATATCTTTATATAAATTATTTTATTATTTCATCGTTTTTTTTATATATATACATATTTCACCATAAATAAATTCAACATTTGTTTCATCATCAACTAGCACTTGCAATAATTGCAATTAACATTTGTTCGAAGGATGTGAATTCATTTAAAAACAAACATATTGAGTTGACAAATAACTAAGTAAATGAAAGACGATTTTTTTATGAAATGAAATATATTAACAATTTTTTCCATCTTTATCCATCTTTCACACATTTTCATAATTCCGTGCTCAAAAAACGTTTGAACTTTCTGGACGATAGAATAGCTTGATCTGAAATGAAATTTTTACCATTTAAAGAGTTTTGCAAGGAATAGAATAAATGGTAATGTGATGATGTAAGGTCGTGTGAATATGGTAGATGTGTCATCACATCTCAATCAAGCTCCAACTTTTTTGGCGAGTGACTAAAGATGTATATGGTTTCTCATTGTTATAGTGGAACACAACACCTTTATAATTCACCAATCCTGATAGTTTCAGTTGCAATGCATCATTCAATTTGGTTAACTGTCGATAGGACATATCCGAATTGATCGTTTGGTTCTTTGAAAGCAGTTCAAAAACCACAAATCCTTATTTGCCAATCCAATCATCACAATATCAGCTTTTTTCTATTCATTGTTGGATGAAGGCCTCCTCTTTCAAAATAGTCAATTGTAACCGATTCAACGCCCTTTTCTTTCACTCTACATTGATAAATTTTCTTATAACTTTATCTTATCTACCCATAAGTTTCTTTCTAGTCAATTTTATATCTAGGTTTCCAATAATTTTTCTTGTCTATTATTGACTTTTTTCCCTATATGTATGTCTTCCTTGCTATATGTTATTACTTATTTTCAAACCCAATAAATTCGATTCTATGTAAATAAAATAATTGAACAGAATTACAAATATACATCATATAATTTTTTCACTCTTGTTATAACATCTTTAACTTTTATTTTATTCCTAATTGACTTGTGACTCTTTTTGAAAAATCGTCGATTATTCTCTCCACTGTACTGCAAGGATTTATTCAAATAAAAAAATATAAAAATCCGTCCATTTAAATAAATTATCACCCCAAATTCATTTGTGTGAAAGTGAATTCGTCAGAGTTCCACAATAAATAGTGGTTTATAAAATCCTGCTTTCTCAAATATGATTCGTTTTTTATTTTGCAATAATCACAATTAAATTACTCGTCTGTAATTGATATTACGCTGCCTTTATGCATTATTTATTCATTTACAATAATTGAACAGACGTTGACCTTGCATAAAAAAACTCGATTTCAAATATAAAAATTTTATTATATGTAATATTCTTTATAAATATCTATATAATCATATTTGAGTATAAGTCGACGAAAAACAGGTTAAATCTAGTTATTTTCAACGATGCAGTTTTATATTTAATTGAAATCTATTGCTGATTTTTATCAGAAAAAAAATCTTTTAAAAAAGTACAAATCTATCGGTTTTTCCAGCTGGTGTCAATGTATTTCAGTAATGAATGTCAGTGAATATTTATTTTTATAATTAGCTGTCTTAATTATATATATATATATATATATATATATATATATATATATATATATATATATATATATGTACTTTTTATATAAAAGTACATTTCGTTCCGCATGGTGCTCAAGTATTGAACCGTTTTTTGTAAAAAAAATATATTATGTGTCAAAAGAATGAAACTTGAAATAAATGTTACATATTAAAAAAATATATTTATTAGATGTTATCAACCTTTCAACCACTGATCGGGGAATTACATTTTTATTAGCTATTTATACTTTAATTACTGTCAAAATTATCAACAAAAAATATATACAACGAAGGTCATTATCATCGTCATCGATTTCAGTTGTTCGATAAAAATCTTGTGTAAATTCCTTCGATTCGAATCTCCTTCAATAAAAACGTTAATATTGTAATTTTTTTAGGTGTCAATAATTGTCATGTTCTATCAATCGATTTATATCCTGGTTATTAGTATATTTTCCCATCATTATTAAAATTAATTGAAACTTCTTTTTGTATATAAACAAGTTTTTTCACTTGCATCTTTATTTAAAGATTTTTTGAATTAATGGATTATTTATAAATGATAGTTTTATGAGTGAATTATTGAGATTTTTTAATGATTTGACTGATTGATTTTTTTATAAATGGAGATATATACCCATCGCCTTAATCAATAATTTCGATGACCCAGCTATTGCCATTTTCTCAAATTTTTTGTTCATCTAAGTATTTTATTAGGCCATTAAATATGTAATATCCGATTTTG
Organism: Neoneuromus ignobilis; assembly: GCA_029203775.1. Lineage (NCBI taxonomy): Eukaryota > Metazoa > Arthropoda > Insecta > Megaloptera > Corydalidae > Neoneuromus > Neoneuromus ignobilis. The sequence continues at coordinate 2,881,376 of CP092096.1, read as the reverse complement.
AATCAAAAATGTGGTTTATTATATTTCAAACAAGAAACGATACAATTAATCAAAGTATCCGCCTAATCTATTGACACAGTTTTTCCAATTTAACGGTAGTTTGTTTTTGCCAACAGCAAAGAAGCTTGGAGAGAGAGTGGCGAGAAAATCGTGAAAAGTATTTCCCACAACTTGTCGAAAATTGAATATTTTTCCTTTCAAGAAGTGATAGTCAATTGGTGCAAGATTTGGTGAATATCATTTCATTTCATTCATTTTGTTGGAGTAGACATCTGCTGTAATAGATTGACCAGGTTTCATCATCTTTATTCAACCATTGTACCGAACATTTATAATTGTTGAAAAGAATCCAACAATACGATGTAGAAATGGTCTACTTTTATGTTGTGGCAGCAAAGAAAGGTAAGAATTGTCAGAATAAAATTTCAAAGATATCGACTATCAAACTTAGTACTAAAGGTAATCAGACATTTTATAATTAATGACCTAATATTTTTCCAATACTCAACTACATCTCATAAACGTTTCCCTATTTATCACCTAGAGTCTAGAAACTGCATAGGACTTATTTTATGCTATTTTAATTCACTGTCACCGTAATTACCTTCTTATCAAACTTTTTTATAGTACCATTTTTTTCTAATCCATGTACAGTTTTCTTTTATGTGCTTATCTTATTTTGAAAATCGTTTTACTTTGTTCAATACACTTACATCCCTGATAAAAACCTAATCTCTCTGATAATGTTGGTCTAGTGGGACTTTTCATATCAGAGATCGTGACTGTTATTTTTTACAAGATGAAATTGTAAGTCCCATGTCTAACCTGTAATAACTTTTGATGAACTCTCCAACTTAATAAAAAAGTTCACATAATTTTTTTATGTGAAATCGAATAATTTTTAATAAAATCATTATTTGTTCTTATTAAACATTTTCTATCTTATAATTTTACACAAACAAATATTTATTTTTATACACATAAATGTGATATATTTTTATACATATGAATCAATAAATTCATCGAACTATTCGATTACATTCAAGAAAAAGTGTTTATTTGATTTGTACTGGAAAGAATGATAAAAGATGCCAGAAAGATTAATTAAACTATTGAATTAATTGATTGGAAACTTTCAAATCATCTTTGTATGAGATTTTTTTTCGTGAATTCTAATCTCGCATTTCTACTTGAACTTTTTTGTTTGTTTTCATATTGATAAAATGTAAAAACGTACATGAATTGAAAATATATTTTATGTAAACACAAATTGATTGACATAATATATATATATATATATATATATATATATATATATATATATTTAGAAAAGAAATCACTTTATTAAAATGCGAATATCTGTAATTGAATGTACATAAAAGATTCAGAAAATGTTTAAAATATAAATCAGCGTGAGCAATTATAACCTTTAATGAGTGTATGGCATGAATCATTACAATTTTAACGTTAAATAAAGTCGATAAATGATTAAATAATTGAAATAAATAAAAATGTAACATTGAAAATGAGGAAGTTGCTGAGAATGAGTATAGAAATTAAAACGAAAATCGAAACGTTGAAAGAATGTTTCATGGTCAAATAGACAAATTGTGAAAATGGATGGATCAGTGAATGTTCTGTACGGATGATTCTTTATTTCATTTGATTTTTTTAAAAAAATTAATTAATAAATCCGACTGAAAGATATATTTGAATTTTGAAGAGAAAAAAGTGTATGCTTGTATGTATGAAAGAGAGAGAATTAGATAGGATGGACATTAAACATTTGACTGGAAATTTATGCAAAAGCAAATTAACACATTTTTCATAATCGCAGAATTTGAAAGATCTTCAGACCTTTGAGAAAAATTGTTAAAAAAATAAAAATAAATATGTTTGATGATTCACAATTATTTCTTAAGAGTTTACACATCGTATCACATTAAAACTGTTTCATTTTCTTATAACATTTGCAGAAATTATCCCAAGTAGTTGATTGATTCATTTAATGTAATAATTCAATTGTATCTATTTTTAAAAATCATCCCCTTTTTTACTTCCTCGTCTCTTTTCAACTTTCGTTGAAAAAATCGTTATCATATCCATATGTTAAGAATTATATGAATTTTATAATTTTTAACAAATATATTTATATAAGAGATAAAGGGATATTTTAATGTACAATAATTAATATTTTTCACTTAATAAAAAAGTACATAGGTACGTTAAAAAAACTATTTTTTTCGAACCAATTTATATTTAAACGTAGGTAATATAATTTCATTTACAATAATTATGTAAATATTTACAATTTATAATTTATTTTAATAATAATAAAATATAACATATTTCACTACGAATTAGAACAGGTTTATGCAACCTGTTAAGCGAAAGGGCCAATTATAAGTTTTGTGAAATTTTAACGGGCCCCACTACTTTTTATCAAGGGCAGGGGATATAGTGTTTTCTAGATGCGATGGGTCCAGAGATATTTTAAATAAATAAATACAAATGTGTTAATCTTGAGATTAGTAATTTTATTATAGAAAAAGTTAACAAAAAACACGTCTTTAGTAGGAATATTGCACGAAAACGTCATTATTAAACACTTGTACATTTGTATATGTAAAAATAAATGAAATATCTCCTTTAACCCTTATGTGCGCACCCAACTTTACCTACGTTGTTGCGCACCCGGGTACCCGGGTACCCACCACTAGTTTTAATTAGTTTTTAAGCGCAGGTGTGAACGGATACGTGTGCAATCAATTTTGTTTATTGAATAAACATAAATAAAAAGTATTTAAGCCATTTCCGAGGCTTCTAGCACGGTTTATATACCACAAAGAGCAGTCGGAGCAGAGGCTTCGACGTATATTTTTGAGGCAATTGAGTGAAGAGTTAACGAGGCCTTTGATAGAAGAGCGATTTTCAAATGACCAAGTGATGCGAAATCACTCTGCAAAGACCGCAATCGAAGCTGTGCTCGGGCCGCAGCGTGCATCTCTTGATCCTGCTGCGAAAGATGATGGGCCTCGAGATAGCTCTGGTAGAAAAAAAGTAACTGGCTCTTGTCATGTATGTAGCAGACTTGTCATTAAAAGACGCAGAAAAACCCGAAAGTCTTGTGTAAAATGCGAGCAACCTGTATGCGATGAACACTCTGTCACAAATGTTACATGCAGCGAATGTAACAAGTAAACAGCGCCATTTTGTTCAATATAACTTCAAAAACAATGTAATTTGTTTATTCACAATCCTTCTTTATGCCATTGTATCATTTATTAACAATAAAAGAACATTCATCAACAATAAAACTTGTTTTTAGTGAATTGAATTATATCTCATGTAGTGGGTACCCGGGTACCCGGGTGCGCCACGCGAGCAACATTTCAAACCTATTTTTTTATAATAAAAAAATTTTTTTTTATACATCTAAATATTGAAATACATTTGTAAAGAGTTAAATCGCGAGGATCTGAAAGTCCAGATCGGAAAAAAATTTTTTTGAAAAAATATTAACAAAAATGTGACGAGGTGGGTACCCGGGTACCCGGGTGCGCACATAAGGGTTAAAAGAACACAAATTATTACGTAAAAATGTTATTTTTTTTCAATATTCAAAAAATGTTAGAGAGGTTGCAGATTGCATAAATCTGAGTTAGAAGAATTGTTTAGTGGCATTTTCTAATAGAAAATAATTTTCTTCGCAAATAACATTTATTATTAACTTCGAATAAACATTTATTTATTTATGTATATTTTTTATACATATTTTCTTTTAAAATTAATTAAATTTTAAATTTAAACATTTAGTATCATAGATTCAAACTAACTATTTTTGACTAAACTAGTTAGATTTCTATATGATATGTAAGTACCAACTGAGTGTTCACTATCATTCGATGTGAAATGTCTTAGTGTTGAAAAAATATATTAAATTGAAATTATCGTAAAAGTAAGTGTTATAAATATTTTAATTATTGTTTAATTAATGAAATTGAACCGTTTAAAAACCATTAATTAAAAAAAATAATTGTCATAAGAGCGTACATAACCTATAAATTTTATATATAATTTAATAACGTAATCAATTTCAAAACGTTTCCTGTGTGTTTTATTGCCATTGAATGATAGTAAATTTTCCGTAAACATTTCATAAAAATAGTTGAACCAATGGCAAATTTATACGTAAGAAAAAATTCAACATGCAGTTCTTCTGAAGATTCCAATATCTGGGATGATACCGAACTGTTGAAAGCTTACGATCGTGCTGTTAGTTCTACAAAAAAAATAATCGATGCTCGATTAAACGGCCACGAGCAAACAAACGAATCGAGTACATCCAAATCTACATGGGTCGTAGGAGCACCGTGTAGAGCTGTGTACGATGAAGACGGTATTGAATACGAAGCGATGATCGAAAGTATTTGCGACGATTTCTGTACTATCCGATTCGTCGGCTACGAAAACGTCCAAAACGTTCCGATTGGCAATTTGTTAAAATCGCACGGATCTGAAATCAGGACTATACAAGAGCACGACGCGAAGATGTCGATGAAACCGGAGGTTGTTGAATTTCCGCCTCAGGCCCGACATATGAGAAAAATGCCTCGATTCAACAGTTTCGATTTCGGCGAAGCGGATTTTCCGCCTCCGCCCCCGTTACCGCCGAACGTCTCGCAAAACGATGACGACGGAACTCTTTCGGCTATGTTGATGTCGTGGTACATGAGCGGTTATTATACAGGTTATTATCAAGGATCGAGATCTACTCTTAAACAAAATCATAGGAAAAATCATAGAATTGACGAGTAGTTGTTTTGTAAGACAGTTGAAAAATTTCGCATCGTTTCTAAAACATTATTTCTACTATAGTGTAATTATAAAAAGGACATCGCAGTTCACTATATTCGGTTAACAATGTAATAAATTTTAAATAAGTGTGTAAAGATTACTAATTTCATTTGATCATCTAAACATTAATTTTTCAGTGCAGTTCATATTTCTTTGAATGACGGTTGAAATTTACTCATATAATATATAATTGTATACATGTTAAAAATACTAATATTTAATGTAAAAATGGTTATTACTATTTATAAGGCAATGAAATATATTTTCAAGAAAAACATTTTTGTTTCAGTTTCATTTTCTATGAATGCAGTTTTTAACATTGTATTCTTATAGTCTGAGATAGGTAAAAAAAATTGCATTTTATATTAGCTGATAGAAGATTCAAAATTAACATTTACATAATGATATTAAAGGTAATATTTCTTTTTTAGAAAAAAAAACACCTACACCTAAATCTCATTTATAAAATATTATTTATTATTAAAAAATGTTTATACAACTTGGGTGTAAAATATTATTATTTGAATCTTAATTCTTATTTATTTATCTGATAATTAAAGCCATCATCAAATAGAAGGACATTCTATTTAAATCTATAATATATATATATATATATATATATATATATATATATATATATATATATATATATATTTATTTATTATAGATGATATCTTAGAATTTTGATCATTTGTACGACTGTAAATTACAATACAGTCGATGAATATTATTTAATAAATACATTTTATCTTGTCCAGTAAAAAAGAGTAGAATGGAAAATTAATATAATAAAATATATTTAATAACATATTATTTAAAACAGAGTTGTGAAAAGAAAATTAGACAATGATTAGACAAATTAGACAAAAATCTTATATTCTTTCTCAGAGAAAATATTTAACAAGTTGACTGATGTCTTCATTGAGTTATTTGTTTTGGTACTATTGCAGATTCACATTTAAACACAGATCGATCACTCGTCTGAATACCACCAGATTTTATAAAATTGTTCAGTAATTGTTTATTATTCATTTTATTCACTGATATTTTTTTCAATAATAATGCCATCAACTTAACTACATCGTAAGACTCATGAAATTAATCGTAAGTAATTGAGTTTTAATTTTATATATTTTTTCACTGTATTTAAACTGACTCAGATTTATTATAAAAGATAAAAATGAGAAACAGTTTTTCGTATAAAACACTAAATTACTTTGTTTTTATTATAAAAATGGAAAATTTACCCTAATTTATATCTATGAAATTACATGTAATTAAAGTAACTTTTCATATATTTTCTTCATGACATTATTTCCTTTCATGCAGTCTGAATTTAAGTGGCTGCTCTGGAAGATATGTTGGTGTCACTTTATAAGTTAATTTTTCATAATGATATTCGATATTGTATTTACGGAATATCTGAAAAATAAAAATAAAATAATCCAATATATATACATACAAAATGTTCAGAAAATCTAAAATCAATGGCAAATAAATGTTTCCATTCGCATGTAAAGAAAATTCTTTCTAGTTATCTTTAGGAATAAACCCAAAAAGAAATAAAAACAAGTTTAATGCCAGACATTGAGAAAGAAATCGAATAATATAATTTTGCATTATTAAATTTCTTTCAGAATATCTGGAACTTAATCGCCTATTACTTTTCCCTGGGTTCATTCAATACAATCTCTTTTTCAAATCCAGTATTAATTCTATTTTTCATTTGTAAGGAAAAATAATTTTTAATATGAGTTTCAGACTTGTTGGATATTTGTTTACTATCATCAACTTTTTTTCTGTCCAGTTTGATGAAGGTTTTATGTATATTTTTTGTCATTGCTTACCTTTGCTAATAAAATAAGTAATTCTGTCTCTGCAAATCGTTTTCCAATACAAGTTCTTCGTCCAAAACCAAATGGCAAGGACACGAATGGATGTATTTGATTTGGTTTTTTCTGTTGTGAAACTGCTTCAGCACAGTGTGTTTTTTGCTTATGGTCCATTGTTTTTATCCATCTTTCGGGTTCAAATCGTTCGGGATTTGGAAAATAACGAGCTTGATTGCTGACAATCAAATGAGGAAATATTACATGTGTCTGTTGATAAAAATAGAATATTTATTATTATTATTAGTATATATTAATTAAATTAATTTTTTTTTGTGTTGAAAATGTATTACATATCATTGAAATGTTCGTAGGTATGTATCAAAATATACCAGGAGAAAGTATTAAACATAATGAACTGTTTTATTAATTTATGTTAATTAATTAATTACTTGTTCATATTGTGAATTCGTTGCAATAATTAATAGTACTAATTAATTACACGGTACAATGATTTGCTTGTTATTTCAGTAATTATTTTTATTTAATATAGTATTTTATTTATTTTAAAGAAAAAAAAGTTTAGATATGTTATTACCCCTTTTGGAACTCTGTAGCCTTTAATTACTGCATCAGATGTTAAACTTCTTCCGTTTCCAATAATAACTGGATACATTCTGAGACCATGAAAAAATTAATTATTATTTTTAAATTATTGTATATTTAATTTAAATTGTTGAAATAAGTCAAATAATTGCTTCTGAAGAAATATAAACATTAATCTTAATCTAAATTGAGATTCATGTTTGAGACTAAATATCAAATATTTTTTTTTTTTATAATTACCGTAGAGTCTCTCTGATGACTGCTTTCAAATATACTAATTTATTGAGTGAGTCCGTTGTTAAAGGACTGTCAGGCTTTGGCATTACTTTGCATAGTTCTGTGTATAACTTATTTTGCTTCTCTGGATTCTGTGTAAGTTGATATATTGTTGATGTGATAGCAACTGAGGACTGAAAGTTAATATGAAATAAAACACATATTTATTTTATAAAAATATCAAGAACGCAACAATATTCAATTAGTGTGAATAAAAATCTGTATTGCAATAAAATTTATTAATTCTATTATAATTAAAACGCAAACAGTAAGATGGTTGGATTGCATTGTGACTTTTTACAGAAGAATCATTTTGTGGTATTACAAGAATTTATAAATGATGAGTAATTATTGATTATTTTTTGTTAATGCATATTTTCACGGTTCATTGGAATTATATAAATCATTTACATAAATGTATTTATTATATAATGCTGTACTGTGTACTTGAGAGAACTTTTTATACACTTCATTGTCAGGTCTAATTTTCATATATAATACTATTTCGCCTATCCATAATTCAGTTTTCTTACCGTATCAACACCAACGAGCAGCAGATCAAGTGCAAGTACTGCAGCGATCTTAGGATTACCAGTCTTTTTCAAAATTTGTTCAACAATCGACATATCTTTATTCAGTGCATCTTGTTCTTTTATATTGGTATTTAAATGGTTCACAGCTTTGGTTATATTCTTCATACATAATCTGAAATAAATATTTGTTGTTTATAATCTGATTGAAATTATAATAAAAGTAACAATCAGTTTGTATTGAAATTTTGGGATCTCTTTTCCTGATTGATATCATACTTTAACGAATTTCTATAGCATGTATCGTTTTCATGTAATTGATTAATATTAATTTTTTTAAAGTCGTGTGGTTGTTTGAGCTGATTATTCATCGAGACTCATGAATAGATATATAATTTTATTATATAAGGTGTCCCATCAGGAGTGTACAGTTTAAATTGCATCCCATTTTTTTCTGTAAGATTGGGGGCTCTTTTATTGCAATTATTAATCATGGAACACTGTTAATTACGTGCAAACGTATTGAAAATATGGTGAAAAGTATATGGAGACAGTTCGCAAAGTTCGTGCAATTTTTGGCCGACGAAGTGCTCTAAATCGGATGAAAATGTTAAGATTGATTAAGAAATTTCAAGAAATTGGGTCGGTTATGGATCAAAGAATTCGTGTACGTGTTCGTCCTGTCCAGTCAATGGAAAACATCGTCACAGTGAATGAAAATGTCACTGAGAATTTAAGAACAACGATTCAGCGTCGTGTATCATAATTGGACATTTCGAAAAGCTCTCTGTAGCGAATTCTAACGCAACTCATGCACATCTATGCTTAGAAAATTCAATTGACATAGGAACTCAAATCAGGAAACATTCCAAGTGCCGAAAATTCATCAGTTGGATTCTGAAGAACCAAGACAAGAACGACAATTTTGCGAAGAAAATCATCTTCAGTGGTTAGGCGCATTTTGAGCTAGATGGTTTCGTGAACAAACAAAATTACCGGATTTGAGGGGCAGAGAATCTTGTAGTGACCCATGAACGACCAATGCATCCTCAACGAGTCACTGTAGTGCGGTTTTTGTGCAGGCGAAGTGATTAAACCGTATTTTTTTTGAAAATGCAATAACCGCGAATTATATTTGTTACCGCATTATGATAACAGAGTTCTTGTGGTCTCATTTTGTCAGTATGGACCTTTATAACATGTGGTTCCAGTAGGACGGCGCTGAACCACATCACACACATTGTCAAATTGCTCAAGAATCAATTGTGGTGAAATCTCAGGTTTACGTCAGTAAGCCACAAATAATTCCCGAATTCAAGGTTGAGATTCAATATGTAATGACCCGCATCTCTGTGCAAACATCATTCAAAATTTCATCAAAAGAACATAGGTATACAAATAGAATCGTGGAATACATTTGGCGGACATTTTGTTTAAAAATAATTACAGCTTGTTTATTTTGCAATGAAATAAAAACATCATTGCTTACTCAAAAAAAGATGCATTTTATATAAAAATTAAATTATGCGCTCCTGATAGGACACTCTTCCTATATTAAATAAATTTGATAATTTATGAAAGCACAGCTGGGTCTGTTTTTGTGCGGATTATTTTAATGCGATTTTGAAGTTATGCGGTTCATATTTCTTCTTAATATCTTTTTATGCGAATTTTTTTAATACCATTTTGAAGTTATGCGATTCATATTTCTTCTTAGTATCTTTTTATACGAATTTTTTTAAAAAATTCCTTTAAGCGGTTATTTAATTCAACGAAAAGTTCTTCAGTTTTATGAACAAATGAAGGAATCAAAGCCATTTACTTCCGTTTCTCAAACTGATAAGGAATTTCTGGCTAGCAAAGGATGGTTAACCGGGTTTTTAAAAAGGAATGCACTGCATAACGTGAAGATGGCGGGCGAGATTGCTTCAGCAAATGAAGAAGCTGCCAAATTTTTTTAAACGATATTATGTTAAACGCACTTTTCCATTTATATTGGATAAATTAGAAAATGAGTTAATAACAGTAACTTAGGCTTGGAAAAAAATTTCTATCTTTAATTGTATAAATCATGTTGCATTTGCTATTACTCAAATAAAACAACACATTTTAAATGCCTGTTGGAAAAAGGCTTGACCTACATGTGTTGAAAATATTGCAACTATTCACTTTCTTTTTTATTTTCTTATTTTTATTCTAAACAGTGCAGATATTATTGCGATGATAATTAAAATATGTATGAAAAATTCTAAAATAAACTACACATATATACATATTGCTTTGAATAAAATTAAATACTTAATTGAAAAATAAAGTAAAAAGTTTTGTTTTGTATCAATTTTTTGCAGATATTTGAAATTTTTTTAAGCATGCTTTATTTCCTGATTTTTTATGCGAATTTTAGAGTAATTTCACTTTGTAGCTTTGATTTTATGCGGTTTTTGAAAATTACGGAACGTATCCCTAATTTTTCAATGTAAGTTGTCTTTTTTTGTGCGATTTTTTTTAATGCGGTTTTCTGCGGAACGTATCTACCGCATAAAAACAGACTCAGGTGTATTTTTAAATTATTTCATCGGCAAAGAATTTTTTCTTGAAAAATTTAATCAAACAAATAATTAAAATTATATAAAAATGATATACATACATATATATATATATATATATATATATATATATATATATATATATATATATATATATATATATATATATATATAATACGTCTCGCGAATATGTTATAAATAAATAATTCATTAAAAGGTATATAAAAATGCAATCAATTTCAGAACGAGTTTCTATTTATCAGTCATTTTGTTTTCATAATATCAGTTTTACTTTCATTGAACTTGACCGATAGAAAGACATTGTAAAGTAATTGACCTGAAAATGTAAACACAGATTCTACACACACACATACACAAGTCGTGCATATGTTCGCTATTTACTAACGCATCTGAGCGTGACAAATTGTGCCACGTGAAAGTGATTGAAGCACGTTGAAAATAATTGTATAACTTTTAATTTCAGTGGGAATTTGTTCTTTGCCATAATCGTTGATTTCTTTCCGTTTGAGTCTATTGAATCTTCCGACACCCACAGCTATACTAATACGTTTTTATTTCGTTTTGTTGTAGTCAAATAATAATTATATAATATCGATATTCACATTAGAGGTTTATACAAATATCTAAATATCAAGTAATTAAAAAAGTATGTACGGCCTTTAACACCAATAACAAAATACTTATATTTTTTAATTAGTAATTTTTATTCACTGGAATATCCGTCATTTGATTTTTTCCTATTACGAAATTAGCCTGAGGATTTTTTCGATAAGTTTTCCCATCATCAATTACTTCTTTCAAATTCAGAATTGTTATTACATATGTAATTTTTGATTTGATTCGAGAGATTTGGACTCTACATGGGTTTTAATGCTTATAGGTTTTAAAATATTTTTTGATATACGAATATAAATAAACTATTTCATTGTTATTGTTTGTTTTGAACTGTGGAGGATTCACTTTAACACAAATGAGTGTTTATCCCCAATACCACAATGGTTATGAAATGTTCAATAATCATTTATTATTCACTTTTTGTTTATAACAATGTCACCTGTTATAAACAATAAATGATTATTGAACACTTCATAACCATTGTGGTGTTGGGGATAAACGTTCAATTGTGTTAAACTGTTTCATTTTATCTTAATACTTCTTGTTCATGTCTATAACTCATTTGATTCATATTCGTTTTAGTATTGTTGTTAATTTAGTTTAATACAAATGAACCGAATTATGCTTTAACAAAAATTTTCGAAAATACGAGGTGTGATCAAAAAATAAGGTGATTTTTTATTTTTTTCAAAGAATATTTATTTATTCATCAATTTTTATTTTGTCCCCTTCAAAGTAATCCCCCTCGGATATAATGCACTTGTGCCAACGCTTTTTCCAATCCTCAAAGCATTTCAAAAAATCATTTTTTGTGATCTTGTTCAGCTCCTCTTTCGATGCCGTCTTTATTTCCTCAATCGTTGCAAAACGCCGTCCTTTCATGGGCCTCTTCAGTTTCGGGAACAAGAAGAAGTCACAGGGGTCCAGGTCTGGGGAATACGGTGCCTGCGGCATCATTAGTGTGTTGGTTTTAGCCAAAAATTCGCGCACAAGCAACGATGTGTGAGCAGGGGCGTTATCAAGGTGCAAAAGCCAATTTTTGTTCTTCCACAAATTCGGACGTTTCTGGCGGATTGCTTCGCGCAAATTGCGCATAACTTGCAGGTAATATTCCTTATTTACTGTTCTACCCTGTGGCAAGAACTCATGATGCACCACGCCCCTGCAATCAAAGAAAACTGTAAGCAAAACCTTCACATTTGATCGAACTTGGCGTGCGTTTTTTGGTCTTAGTGATCCGGAATGCCTCCACTGGGACGATTGAGTCTTAATTTCGACGTCATAACCGTATACCCATGTTTCGTCACCTGGTATGACCCTGTCGAGTAAATCTGGGTCGTCGTTGACGTCATTCAATAGCTCTTGGGCGATGCTCATGCGACGGTTCTTTTGGTCGAAATTGAGCAATTTCGGAACAAACTTCGCTGACACACGTTTCATGTCTAAAACACCCGTTAAAATTGATTGGCACGAACCAAACGAGATGCCAATATCATCAGCAATTTCTCTAATGGTAATTCGACGATTCCCCAACACTATTTTCTTCACTTCTTCAACTTTCTCATCAGTTGTTGACGTGCTGGGGCGTCCAGAACGAGGTTCGTCGTTGGTGTCTTCTCGGCCTTCTTGGAAGAGTTTATACCACTTGTAAACATTTTGTTGGTTTAAAGTAGACTCATCGTATGCCACTTTCAACATTTCAAGTGTTTTGGAGCACTTGATTCCATTTTTCACACAAAATTTAATGCAAACTCTTTGATCCATGATTTTCGACAGCGGAAAATCGTGGAGCCTGCAAAACACTTCTAACTTTTATGCCTCTCACCAACAAACTAAACATGCTACATAGCTGAAATTTGGAACATATATTCGAGACGAGTGTACCAACATAACCAAATAAAAAAATCGAAGATCGAACGGATGTAACCCGCTAAATTTCAAAATTCACCTTACTTTTTGATCACACCTCGTATTTTATGTGAATAATGAAATAAAATATGAAACATCTTCACGTTTATCTAAAGATTGCGGATTTGTCGAAATTAGTTGCAGCGAGATATTCAATGAAGATTAATTGATTTGAAAAGAATTCGAAAGGAACAAGTCTCATCACAACAACATAAGGTATTCAAGTATTTTTTTTATTTATATTCCGATGGTTATGCTAAAGTCTAAATGCAATCAGTAAATCATATGATTAATAAATGATTATCGAATGCTTTTATAACATCTTGTACTGTTGAGATGAGTACAGTAAATCTAAATGAAACTCATACGTCATGATATTTTATATATTTACTGTGGAAAATTCATCACTAATCACTATTAGAATATTTTCATGTATTTATTAGAAATGCTTCCATCATAATTGAAATATTAATCATAATATGGAATTTTCAATAAGTGCTTCAAAAGTTTAAATGGAAATAAAACCAAAAGTATTTATTTAATAAGTTATTTTTTTAATTCATTTTTAAATATATTCTATGGTATTAATGATGGAACATAATTTCTCTTATATGACAACCACGACTTAGCTTGACAGTGCATTCATTTAGTCCAATTTTTAGTTACTCTTACATAATTATGGTCAAATTTCAAGAATTACACATTGAATGTTTATTTTTAATGCTTCTATTGTTTGTGGTTTATCAACATAAACCAATGATGACCTCACAGAAAACAATCCAATAGAGTTATATCACTTGACTTTGAAGGCCAATTGATGGGTCCATTTCTTGAAATAATGGACTTATTAAACTCTTGTTTCAATAAGTGTATTGAAATTTTTTACAATTTCTAAACATTTCAAAAGTGTTAAACGTTCCATGATAATTTTTCAAACTATACTGAGTTGAAATGTCAAAATGAGCTTAAAAAAATTCAAACATGGCTGCCACTAGTTGTCAAAGTTCTGATATTTTTATTGGAAAATTCTTTATAATGTGATTTTGAGAAAAATAATTCTTAAAAGTTATCAAAAAACAACTTGAAATGAAATTCATATACCTATTTAAATTTATATTTATTTACTAATACATTAATATTTATATTAAATTTAGTATTTAGTGGAGTAATTGTGGTTGGATTTTTTGGTATGTATGTGTTTATATATATATATATATATATATATATATATATATATATATATACACACATACATACATACATATAGGTAACCCTCCTATAACACGGTAGATAGGTTCCTAGAAAATACCGTGTTATATGAGACTAGAAGCCAGTACTTATGATTTTGTAATTATTTACTATTTTATAATTTTTTGATATATTTTCTACAATAAAAATCTTGTTATCTAATGTTGTAGAAGAGTTTCTGCAATTTTCTTAACGTGTTAGAGCAGAACTGTGTTATAGGTTGTTGTGTTATACGAGGGTTTCCGCAATTTTCTTATCGTGTTAGAGCGAACCCGTGCTGTAGGATACTGTGTTGTAAGAGGATTACCTGTATATATATATATATATATATATATATATATATATATATATATATATAAAGTCATTAAAATGTGATGCTTAGATTAGTATTTTACTATACACATGTTTCCTTATGCACTACCTTATACACATGTTTCTTTTTAATAAAACACAAATCTAGACGTCACATTTGGATGACTCTATATAACTATTGTAAATAAATACTAGTATTGTTCTGTTGTGTAATACAGATTTTGTATTGTCACATTCACAATAGTATTACTTTTTTATTAACAATAGGTTGGGCCAAATATTAAGTCTACTGAACAACTCGTCTTTGTTGTCGTGACTATACATTTGATAGTAGACGTATTTTTTAATAATTTTGACTGCAGGCAATTAATCTTAGCATAATAAAGAAATTTTCGTAATAAAAGTGTTATATCATCGTCGAATAAATTATTAAAAAATAATAATACTCTACTATATACACTTACATTTACTTGTTCGTTCGTTCGACGAAATGGGTAAGAAGCAAACCCGGAAGAGAGTGTATTTCGATCGGACGTTTAAAACTTGTCCACTAATACATTTATTTGCTTTGTGTCGTAATCGAATATTCAGTATATACACCGATATTTTTTTAAAATCGGAGTAATACTCGATTAACGAAACGTTTTTCGAATCAATTTACGTTCGAATTGAACGGATATTTTTTTATGAACACAGACATTTCGTAGTTATTTGAAAGTTGTGGTCGATTCGACGAAACCGATCAGATAAACGTAATAAAGAATTAGAGGGTAATAAACTGAGCGTACAAATATATAAAAATAATAAAACGAACTTACAATCTGAAGTCGTCTAGAGCGCCGATGTATTTTTGATAGGATTTCGTATTGTAGATTCGCCATAACGGAACTCTCAGTTCGACTTCTGCTACATTCCAGAAGAACGTATTGATCGAATTGATAATTTGTTGTGATTCAGATTCGGCTGGTAGATTTGAGGCCAGGCAACCGAGGCGTGTGTCCAGGGCCACACAACCGATTGCTGTAATATTTCATGAGAATAATGAAGATTATTTTGAAAAATACGAAAATAATTTGTATTCAGTATGGAGTTACTACTTTCCCATCAAACATTTTTTCTGGGGAAATAAAATATGGATCAAAACTAGCCTGGTTTGATAAGGTGAGGAAATTGAGGTTTTGGTTTTCGGAAAAAAATGATATTGCTAAAAATCTCAAAAAGATAATCTGGTTGGATTTAATCAAAAATGCTTATAGATGATTGTAGATTGAATTCTGTTATAATGAAGAAGAAGAGTGAAATTCAGACGGAGGAATTAAAAGAATTATGGCCAGGAGAAATATCCTAAATGGAGAATAGATTGATAGGAACATTTGAAACTCAGAAAGTGTTTATATATATATTGGGTTAAGGGAAAATTATTTTTATTATTTACTGATGGTAGAGGTTGGGTTGATTTTGACAATGTGTCATTTTGTGACATATTAGTGTCATATATCGTTTGAAAGGTGACATTTCACAAAACATTGAAGACATTTCGCAAAAATTAATAGAGTTTGGTTGGGAAGTTTTGATACATCCACACATAGTCTTGGATTTTACATCGTCAGACTAACATTTGTTTAGACTATTGCAGAATTCTCTTAATGGAGTAAACTTGATTTCAATACAGACCTGCAAAAATCACTTATCTCTCTTTTTGGTGAGAAATACTATTGGGTTGGCACAAAAGTCATTGCGTTTTTTCCACTAGATGGTTGTAGTCATTCTAAGTAGTTCTTCTCCATTGCAAACTTCAGACCGTATATGGTATTTGACAGCTGACATTTCATAGATTATTCAGTAAAAAAAGTTTTAAGTTTTGTTGTTTATTTAGTGTTTTACATTGATTTGAAATGGATATTCCAGACGGTCATTTTCGCCATATTTTACTTTATTACTTCCGGAAAGGTAAAAACGAAGTGCAAGCTCAGAAAAAAATATGTGCGGTTTATGGTGAAGACTCACTAAAAGAACGCCAATGTCAGAATTGGTTTGCTCGTTTTCGTTCCGGAGATTTTAGTCTCGAAGATGCACCACGGTCTGGACGCCCAACTGAAGTTGACGACAAAATAAAGGCAATGATCGAAAATAATCGGCGTAGTACGACACAAGAGATCGCAGAGAAGCTTCACATATCACATACAAGCGTCGAAAGACATTTAGAACAACTTGGTTATGTTGATAAGCTTGATATTTGGGTTCCCCACAAGTTGAAAGAAATTCATCTCGTCAAACGAATTTCTATCTGCGATTCATTGCTGAAACGTAACGTTACCGATCCATTTTAAAGCGAATCATAACGGGCGATGAAAAATGGGTTGTTTACGATAACGTCGTGCGAAAAAGATCATGGAGCAAGCGAAATGAGCCTGCGAAATCGACATCAAAAGCCGATATTCATTAAAAGAAGGTTTTGCTGAGTATTTGGTGGGATTTCAAAGGTATTGTTTATTTTGGTCTGCTACCAAAGAACCAAACCATCAATTCGGGTGTCTACTGTCGCCAGCTAATGGAATTGGACAAAGAAATTAGGGAAAAGCGGCCAGAACTGGCAAATCGTAAAGGCGTCATCTTCTATCACGACAACACCAGCCAGACCACACAGATCTTTGGTCACTCGCCAAAAATTATTGGTGTTAGGCTGGGAAGTGATGCCTCATCCACCGTATAGCCCTAACCTTGCACCATCGGATTATCATTTATTCCGTTCACTTCAAAACCATTTGAATAGAGAAACATTCGATTCCAATGAGGCTGTCAAAAATGAGTTGGTTCAGTTTTTTTCCTCTAAAAACCAAACTTTCTACGAAAGCGGAATTATGAAGTTGACTGAAAGATGGCAAAAAGTCATCGAACAAAACGGCCAATATATAATTGATTAATGTTTGCTATTTATATTAATAAAATTGCTTTGAAAATCAATAAAAAACGCAATGACTTTTGTGCCAACCCAATAGAAGTTCTGCACCGATGGAATAATGACTATACCAAAAAAATGAAAAATGGTGATAAATCAAAATGGCACATATTTATTTTAATAAAAGATTTATAAAAAATTGAAAAAATGTTTCAATTTGGCTTCCAATTTATAAAAAGACTTTTTTTATAACCTAATATATATATATATATATATATATATATATATATATATATATATATATATATAAACTTATAAAAAATGAGGAATCTTTTCTTTTTTTTAAAAAAAAACATTTAAAACTCCCTGCTCTCTAAACTAGTGAATAAAATAACATTTTATTCAAGAAATACATTTTGATAAAACTCTTGCTTTTGTAATATCTGGTGAAAACATTTTCTTATTATATAAATCTCGTGTTTAAAAAGAAAAATTAAGGAAATAATATAAATATGAATGCTAATGATTGTCATTTGCATTTTTAAATTCTTTGTCACATATCCGGTCTAGAAAAAACAGCTTCTCGTTCTTTCTATGATAAATATGTATAAACGCTTAATTAAAATTCATCAATTTTCTTATAAAAATACTTACATTCTAATGCCCATTTGTATATCTCGTTTAAGAAATTATTTGGTAACTCGTTTCGTTCATCTTTCATTTCGTGTATTCTGCAAGAAGAATCAATATTTTTTTAAAAACACAACACATTTTGTGTTAATTAAATTAATCATTTGGAATGATTTCTTGATTGACTTTGAAACATATTCTTTTTAATGATTATCATCAAGATCGGTAACAAGTTTTGCTCATTTGCATATATTATATAATTAGCTTGAATTTGTTTATGTATTTAAATACATATTATATATATTATACCTGTTCATAAATTCTGATGCGATTTCGTCAAGTACTGGTACATATTTTTTCGCTGCATTTGGTTGTAGTAAAATCTGTTGTACTTGAGTCCTAAATTTGTGCCATAATTCGCCATGTCTGAATTGTTTTTAAAGAAATTATATGAGTTAGAGATATAAATCGTTTAAGAGTTTATTTAATATATAAGGTTTTCCAATTGGTGATTTAGAAATTTAAATGGAAATTAAAAGCATATAATAATTTAGTTATTTTTTTTTAATTTTAAACATATTCTTTGGCATTAATAATGGAACACAATTTCACTCATATGATCAGCATAACTTCATAGTGCATTCGTCTAGTCCAATTTTAATCGTTCTTTCACATAATTGTGGTCCAATTTTCTTGTTTGTGATTTATCAGAATAAATCAATAATTTCACATAACCCCACAGAAAATAATCCAATGGAGTAAGATAGATCACATGATCTTGGTGGCCAATTGATGGGTCCATTTCGTAAAATAATGGACTCATTAAATTCTTGTTTCAATAGGTCTATTGAAGTTTTTACATTTTCTAAGCGTAGTTGAAGAGTTAAACTTTCTATGATACTTTGCCAAACTATCTGAGTTGAAATGTCAAAATGAGTTTAAAAATTTAAATATAGCTCCTATCAGCTATCAAAGTTGTGACATTTTTATTGGAAAACGCTATATTTTATTAAATATATTTATTAATCAATATTTTTTAATAATTTTCTATAAAGAAATTGTTAAAAATTTAATAGATAAATATTATAAGATGTTATGAAATAATTTCATTAAATATTCTAAAAAAACTTACCAAAATAATCAAAAGTACTTACATTCCGATAATTCCAGGAGTGTCTTCGAAGAAATCCTTACGTAACACTTGCTTATAATGATAAATCGACGGCATCGAAGGCCTGTGCGGCATTGTCTCTTCGCGACGAAACACCTGCTCAATAGCATCGCCGTCGAAGACGAATAAAAGATCAGGATGACCGATCAAACCGCCGACTTTCACAATATCGCCGTACGTTCTGTGCAACGAGTCCATTACTTTATCCAAATTCTGCACTTGGTACTGACCTACGAAATCGAACAGATTCAGTGTTGATAAGATTTCTGTCAAGTATTTCTCGGAGAGATTCTAAACGTACCAATATAAGGTGCAAATCGCCACGCGTTACCGATAAACGGTAGAGGTTTCGGACCAGGGACTTCATCGTACGGACGAGTTTTCGTTTCATAGACCGTTTCGACGATCGGCAATGGACGTACAGGAGTAGCAATAACAGCCGCAGAAAATGTTGAACGTGCTATTACACCACTGGCACGCGAGGCCATCTGAAATTTAACTAGAATTATACATTTGAAGTATGTTTTTTTTTTTAAAGAAGTTTTGAAATCTATATTTAATGTGTTTTGGTGTTTTCATTTCATTTTTGTCAGGTTTTTGGGAATTTGGTTCCTGTACCATGTTGTAACTTCTTAATTTCTATTGCTTTTTACGTGATATTTGTTTTTTTTTCATTCTATGTCTTAGGAAAAATTTCAAAAAATCTGGCTGTCTTCTCATGTAAGAATCTTTTGGATATATAATATATATGGTCATCCAAATGTGACGCCTAGATTTGTGTTTTATTAAAAAGAAACTATACACATGTTTCTTTTTAATAAAACACAAATCTAGGGGTCACATTTGAATGACTATATATATATATATATATATATATATATATATATATATATATTTATTTATTGATACTTATTTAGTGTTTTAAGGGGGTATTCTAGTCTAGACGCACGAATTTTAGGTGTTTTTTCGGGCGCTATAAACAAGAACCAACAAATATTTTTAGTATCCATTTTTTATCAGTTATTTATTGACATTTTAAGAGTATAAAAAAGTATTATTAAAAACAAAAAAATAAAAATTAAAAAAGGTACAGGCTGGCAAGGTGGGGGTCTCGAAAAAAAAGATGTCTCCTGTTTGACGTGGTTCCAACCCTTTCGGTCATTTGAAACAAAAAAAATTTTGAAATTATTGAAAAAGAAGGTTGTAGTAGTATCCCCGCCTAGGGAAATTTTAAAAAAAATTCTCAAAATGGCGGCAGTGTGGAAAAAACAGTCATTTTTTGCCCTATTTTTTCAATTTTCGGAATTTTTTAAAAATAGTAAAAAACAAAATTTTCAAAAAATCCTAGGTGGAAGCAATCACTGTTATATTGAGAAGCTCTGTACCAAATTTCAAGTACATCGGTCCATTAGAACTTTTGAGATATCACGTCAACCGTGTCGAAAAAAGTAGTTTCGAGAAAAACGCGTTTAAAGTTGATTCGTTCCGGCCAGACTGGATTGGTTGGCGCGTCACAAAAATAGCTATAACTCCGAAAACAATTCGAATTTCGAAAAATCCTCTTAACTCTTTAACTGTTTAATTTTGTTTTGAAAAACTTTTTCTGCCTGCTTAATTATTTTACAGCGAAGACGAGTATACTCGACATAAACAGAGTAAAATGTTTCTGCCTATAAAAGTAGGCAATTATGATTAAAAATCAAAAGTTGCGTGTTGTTTTTTTAAAATATATATTTTTATTCGAACAAACAAAATTTATTTCATTGAAAAAAATCGTTTGTAACGGTAAGGAATATTTCAGCTCTACAAGCTAATTAAAATAAATAAGGTTGCTAAACTATTCTAAAATGTGCAAAAGATCTTTATTTGCCCTTTTTCATTTTGAAAAATCGATTTTTTTTCGCTCTGAAATTTTAAACTTTGAAAATGTGCAAATAAAAAAAATCGATTTTTTCGAAATTTTAGACTAGAATACCCCCTTAAGAACAAATAAGCACTTGTATGTTCATTTTATGATTTCCAGGAAAGATCAAAAATATTCTGTCTGTTTATCTTTTAAAAAAAAATTATAACTTTTTTTCTTTTTATTGCTTAACAGACTTTACATTTGTTGTGAATAAATATAGGGTATTATTAAATTATTTTACATAATTCAATTCAAAATGCCTGCTGGTACACATTGTTACTTGAAGTAATACAATTAATTTTTATATTGATTTTTTTTTAATTTATTAAAATTATGCTGCTCGGTACGCAATTAACAGAAATTGAAAAATATCGGATAATTGATTTAAGAAACTGTGGAAACACACAAACACAAACCACTAGTGCATTAAACCGTTCAAAAAATGTGAATAAATCTTGAAATAAGGTGTGGAAAATTATGGAAAAAAACGAATTTCTTTATCATTTTTGGTTTATTTGTATATATTCAAATAAAATATTAATAAAATGTAAGTATGTTGCTTTAATTATCAACAAATATTTTTCGGTGTTATTGTTATTATTTAATTTTTGCGAAAAAGCAAAAAATAACTATTAAACTTTAATTATTCAGAGTACTGAATAATTATATAAGTATATACAATATATAATATACAGAGTAATCCAAATGTGACCCCTAGATTTGTGTCTTATTAAAAAGAAACATGTATATAGCTTCTTTGGTTTCTTTTTAATAAAACAAAAATTTAGGCGTCACATTTAGATAACTATAAATATATATATATATATATATATATATATATATATATATATATATATATATATATATATATATATATATATATATATATATATATATATATATATATATATATATATATATATATATATATATATATATATATATATATATATATATATATATATATATATATATATATATATATATATATATATATATATATATATATATATATATATATATATATATATATATATATATATATATATATATATATATATATATATATATATATATATATATATATATATATATATATATATATATATATATATATATATATATACATACACACACACACACACACACGCATATTATTATCATCATCAACAATCCTTTTTTTCAACTGCTGGATGAATGCCACTCCCAAAACATTTTACTTTGATCAATTCAATGCCTTTCTTTTCCATTTCACTCCGGTGAATTTTTTTTATGTTTTACACACACACACATGTGTGTATATATATATATATATATATATATATATATATATATATATATAACTGCTAGGACTTTAAATGCTCTTCATTTTAAAATTTTCAAATTATCCCCTTAATAATATGTTAAAAAATTTGAATATTACAAGATATTTATTACAGTAAAAATTTATATATTTTCATCTAATAATTGATTATTTTAATATAAAATAGATGTAAATGATTGTAGTTGGAATACTTTTTATTCCAATGTTTTCAAAATATTCCCTTGTTACGTTTATTAAAGTAATAATTAACTAAAAATTTAATTAAAGATTGTTCTAAAGTTACATCCCTTGCCATCAAACTTGCAAACCAAATAAACTATCTTTTTATTATTTTATTATCAGATTGTGTTTTAAAAATTGAATAATAAATATTTATTCCAATATTATATAAATTAAACTTATTGAAAAATATTTATATAAAGAATCATTTAATCATCGAATAAATTATATTTTTTTACTACTTGTACACGAACGAATCACTCACTCCAATAATTTACAAAACTGGTATATTTTTATTTATATTTCTGTATCTATTTTATTATCATCAAATCACAATATAGATTTTTTGTATAATGAAAAAAATAATTACTATTTTTTTTATAAATCTTCTAGTTTTAAAACTAACGATTCGTTGATGTATAAAAACCAGGATTGTTTCTCAATACCAACAAATTTATATACAAATAGAGACAAATAACAAAACTTTTATATTAATTTGAAAATGAACATAATTTTTTTCCACTGTACAACTACAATTTTTCAAATTGATTGATATATATTTTTCACATGTGAAAATATCAACTCCACTCATTTATAAAACTAATAAAGACTAATCTTCTGCATCTATTTGAATATTTTTTTTTAGAAATGAAAAAATAGTCATATTTATTAACAATTATAACACGATTGATTACTTACTTTTTAACGTGATAACAACAAACGCACAACACAACTTATCTGAGATTTTTAAAAATATATATAGATATTTTTTCTCAGCAAATTTAACTATAAACTATATATTGAAATGTCGACAATATTTCACAAATGCATTTAGTATTAAAGGAGATTGGAACTGGAAACTTCGTATGAATTAATCAAACTGGACGCTCTGTGAAGCGAATTCATTTAAATAACGCGCTTGCTTCAAGTGAAAGTGTTTATGTATATTATATATAATATATATATATATATAATATATATATATATATATATATATATATATATATAAATATTTATGTATATAGTTCATACACACACATTGTGTGTATATGAAATAAAATCCTTTTTCCCACTCCGCCCTGATTCTGTTTACTCGAATAGAACCGTTCGACATACGCCTTAATTTCTGTTTCAATCAAATTTCATTATATAATAGAATTATCCAAACCAACTCTGTTATTGTTATTGTTGTTTTATTCGCAAAAAACTGCTTTCAAATGATGATTGATCTAATGTTCCATAGGTTGGTGCACTAATATGTCGAAACAATATAATATTTCAACACTCGTTTTTATTGTTGTTTGTTTTCTTGAAAACTCTTCATTCTTAAACATCTAAATAATTATTAGGTTTCATATAACTTGAAACGTAGAAATGTGTGGTAGATTTTTTGTTCGCTGTTTTCTTGATTTCCATTATCGATAGAAAATTGATCAGTCGATATTTTATTAATAATTAATAATATTTGATTTTGTATAATTTTATATTCACTAAGATCGTGAGGTTAACAACTTCATTTGTAAAATAGAATTCAGAGAAAAGAACAGTTTTGTTGGCGTAAGGCTATTGTGTAAAATTATAGACAATATTTTTTTACAACAAAAATCTTTATTTATAAACTTTTATTATTTATTATTTTATTTTAATATTTTTTATTCATAACTTTTGTTGTTGATATTTGAATCGTTTATTATTTAACTATTACATTGAAATATAAATTTTATTAGTCACGTAGGTGCAATAATTGTTCATATAAATTTTTAAAAAATACTCTTATAGTAACAAACATTTATCAGAAGAGATACGAGGGTGGTCCCAGAAGTACCCGATCCCACAAAGAAAACACAAAAATTTTAGAAAAAATATATTTATTTTTCAACATAATCTCCTTTCAGCTCTATACACTTTTCCCAGCGATGTTCAATAAGTTCGATACCCTTTTTATAATAAGAACTGTCTTGCTCCTCAAAATACCCATTAACTGCCGACATCACTTCTTCATCGTTGGGACATCTTTGACCACTGAGCCATTTTTTCAAGTTTAGGAACCGAAAATAATCCGAGGGGGCTAAATCTGGCGAATAGGGTGCATGAGGTAGCAATTCAAACTTTAATTCATTAATTTTGACCATTGCAATAACGGATTTGTGAGCTGGTGCATTGTCTTGATGAAACAACACTTTCTTCTTAGCCAAATGCGGCCATTTTTGCTTGATTTCTTCGCTCAAACGTTGCAATAAGTTCGCATAATACTCGCCGTCGATAGTTTTTCCTTTTTCAAGATAGTCAATGAAAATTATCCCACGCGCATCCCAAAAAACCGACGCCATGACCTTGCCTGCAGATGAAACGGTCTTCGCCTTCTTCGGAGCCGGTTCTCCCTTTTCAGTCCATTGTTTTGATTGTTCTTTTGTCTCGGGTGTGAAGTGATGGACCCATGTTTCATCCATGGTTATGAAACGGCGCAAAAATTCTGCTTTGTTGCTGTGAAACTTCGCTAAACACTCAATTGAAACATCTTCACGACACTGTTTTTGCTCGAGTGTGAGCAAACGCGGCACCCATCTTGCACACAGCTTTCTCATGTCCAAATTTTCAGATAATATGCGATGTACCGCACTTTTTGAAATGCCTACTATGTCTGCTAGCTCGCACACTTTCAGTCGACGATCATCCAGTACCGCTTTGTGGATTTTCTTCACCATTTCTGGAGTCGTCACCTCGTGTGGTCGACCATTGCGATGCTCGTCTTGGCAGCTCGTACGGCCTCGTTTAAACTCTGCTACCCAATATTTCACTGTTGTAAACGAAGGAGCAGACTCACCCAGAGTAGAATCCAGTTCAGCTTTTATATTGGTTGGGCTGAGGCCTTTCAAATAAAAGTATTGTATCACGTAACGATGACCAATTTTCTCCATTTTCACAAATTCACTGAAAACGTTCACTATTGATGGCTGCCAAACAAATACTAAACAACGTGGCGTCCTCAAACTTGAAACATATGCTTATAGATTGTGTACTTTCTAATACAGTGATATTTTTCAAACAACTACCGCCATCTCTAGGTCAGGCCGGGTACTTATGGGACTACCCTCGTAGTTTTTCAAGTAATATATCTGATGAAACATTTTTATTGTCTTAAGGGGCACGACTAGTGTGACCGTCTAAAAAAGGTGATTTTCGGTAATTTTTTTTAAAAAAAGTATTGCATCGAATGTTTTAAAATGTTGAGGATATATTTGTGCATAAATAATGTATACATAGTAATTTTTTTGAATAAAAATATTCGATTTTCAGCAAGTTATTCGCCATCTCCTGAGTCTCAAAAAAAAAACGTTGCCCCACTGCTGCAGTGATTGCAGCCTTCACAGTGCCTGAAATAAAAAAAAAGTTCGTTAAACTAGAAGGTTTTGTCTATACGAGTACAATGACCCAGGATTGTGAAAAAATAGAAATTTAACAAAATAGCGGAGTTTTGAAAAAAAGTTTAAAATTTCGCTCAAAAATCTGATGGTTTTTGGCATGGCAAAATTACATTTTTTATCCAATCGAAAAACTGGAAGGTCATTGTATGGAGAAACAAATACTAAATATGCTAAAACAAAAATCAAATCGATCGGATGATTTATTATCGAGTTAGAACTGCAACAAATTTTAAAAATGTAGTTTTGAGAAAAACGCGTTTAAAGTATTGATTTCGTTGTTATAAATAGCTACTCTTTAGAAGGCTGTAGCTCAAAAACTATTTGAGATCCGCACTTGAAATTTTAGTACGTTATTTTTGAAGGTATAGACTACCGAAAAATGCCAAAAAAATATCGATTTTTTGAAAGTGTCACACTAGTCGTGCCCCTTAAATCAAATATCGTCAGATTTAACAGATTAGAAGGATTTTTGAATAGAAGATATTTTGTTTTAATAGATACTTTCGAATTTCGTCTAGTTTTAACAATGGGTAGAATATTGATAATGATGAGAGAATATTATTAAATAAAAGGTGTCCAAATTTGAGGTTCGGAAGTAAATTGGCTATTATTTGATGAAATGTCAAATATTAAACTGTCATTATTTAACATTTGTTTGTTAAAAACTTGGGAGATATTACTGATGGAACGTTACATGCTTGAACAATGCATTTCAATAATGAAAAATCATTATAAAAATAGTAAACATTTTACAACGTCAATGCATAAAATTCATGTATATTTTCCTCGCAATCAAGTGCTTTCAGAGTCTGCTACTCGTAATCTAATCGCGAAATTTAAACAATTTGGTACTGTTGGAGACTACAGACCAAAAAAATATGCTCCTAGTGGCCGTTCAGCTGAAAATATTGATACTGTATATAAAAGTGTTGAAGAAGACCCTCAAAAATGGATTCATCGAACTTCACAGCAATTAAAAATTACAAGAAGCACTCTCCATAATATTTTATGAATATATTAGGTTGTGCACATAGCTTCAAATTCAAAAGACCAGAAGGCGGAAGGGAGATATTTACCAACCTAATATGTGCATCTTTATGCATATAAAGTGCATCTAACACAAAAACTAAAACCAGTTGACCATCATTTGCGTTATATATTTGTTAATTGGTATCAAGAAAAAAAACAGAAAATGCTGAATTTTTTAATAAAGTCATCTTCGGTGATGAATCGCATTTTCAATTAAATGATTATGTAAACAAACAAAATTGTCGCATATGGGGAAGTGAAAATCCAAAAGCCATTGTTGAACAACAATGACATACTTTAAAAGTCATTGTTTGATGTGGTTTATGAGCTGGAGGCATCATTGGTCCATATTTGTTTGAAAATGAGCAAGGAGTTCGTGTTACAGTTAATTTGGTACGTTACCAAAGCATGATAACAGATTTTTGTGGCCGGAATTTGAAGTTATTGATATCAGTGGTATATGATTTTAACAGGATGGTGCCACAAGCCATACAACTTGTACGGTAATCAATTTACTCACAACCAAATTCAATGGACATTTAATTTCTTGTAATGGTGATATTAATTGGTCGCCTAGATCTTGTGATTTAACACCGTTAGAATTCTTCTTATGAGATTATTTGAAAAATGTTGTTTTTACCAACAAACCAGCAATGATTCAAGAACTAAATGATAAAGTTTATTTAAAAAACTTATTTAAAATATAAAAAGTCAAACATCAATCACCTACTTTGAGACTAAGACTTAAAAAAAATCAAAAAGTCGAATAATTACTTTATCCTGTGAACCATCCAATTAAAAATATTTAATCAGTTTAAATTTAAAATGAAAAATTGTGAATTTGACTTATAATATTGATCGTTTGTGAATGCTGATTTGAAAAGAAGAGAAGTAAAAGAATGGAAAAATAAATCTGGATAGAGTTAGCTAGAGGGATGTCCGAGAGGCCAGAATCCACCAAAGCTCATACAGACTATGAAATAACTATTCTATTAATAAACAAGTATGTAAAGCTATATGGTGTTTTTTAAGTGTGATAAAACATTAAATTGAATCCCTGTCGAAAATTCTGTCTAACTTAAAAACAATCTCTCTCTCTCTCTCTCTCTCTCTATATATATATATATATATATATATATATATATATATACCCGTCCCTCAATTTACGCGGAATATCCGTTCCACGTGGATTTGTTTTACGCGAATGAAAATCGCGTAAATTGAGTCTGTCAGTACAATAGAAAAAATATTAGAAATAAAAGCTAGTAAAGTTGTATAAACACATATTTACTTCACATAACTTAACAAAAAAATAATGACGTTTTAAAAAATAAAAGGGGATAAATTTTATTCGGTATCACTATCGCTACTGTAATTCCAAACAATCAACCTTTTATATATTTATATCGTGCTTTTATACGTTCAAGTAAAAATTTGCGTCAGTGATATATAATAAATTCCATGGAAAATTATATAAAATGAAATCTATTTGACCGCGTATAAAAAGTGCCCGCGTAAAAAAGTCCCGCGTAAATAGAGGTATAATTTCCCGCGTAAAAAAAACTCGCGTAAAAAAGTCCCGCGTAAATTGAGGGACGGGTGTATATATATATATATATATATATATATATATATATGTATATATATATACATATACATATACATACACACACACACGTGTGTATATAAAGGTAAGATAAAGTGTTTTTAGGTTAGATATAATTTTCTGTAGAGATTCAATTTAAAGTTCTATCATGTTTAAAAAAACACTTATATTATTTCGAGATTTTTTTAACGACTTTAAGCAATGACTAATATCATACAATTTCATACGTACATTATATAAACAAATAAATACGAAATGACATTTAATATATGAATAATTTAAAGGAAAAAAAATAAAAGTACGATTCCGGTATTTAATCGTGAACATGTGATTGTATAGAATCAAGAACCATGTCCGAATGTTTTAAATAATACTTTTTATTCCATATTCCATACGTTATACTACTCTTATTACTCCACTCGATCACTGAACTAATTCGCAGTCATCCAGTATTGTGAAACGTGTTGATTTACAACTGATGTAATTTCAGTATTGAATTATTACATACGTATGTGCATGACTTGAACTAAGAACATTACACATGTATGTAATTATTTAAAATCATTGATATAAAGTTTATATAATCGGTTGACTTTTAAACACGTTCAATTTCCGCGATGATATTTTGCGGAGGTAGAAAAAGCAAGTACAAGTGCTCGAAAATTGAAAGTGAAATATTAACGTATGTACGAAGATAAATAACGTGCATGCCGGCGAGTGAAAAGTAGATTGTAATTCAAAATAAAAACAGTTTCGGATCGTCTGTTTCAAATAATTAACAAGATTTGTTCTCTAATTTCTACTCTTTAAAACTAAACTGGTCAATGTAATTATTATATTTTTTTTCATAACAATTTTAATCATATCCAATTATATTAATAAAATCACTCATCCTAAACACTAAAACAGTTTATAAAAATGTTCATTAATCACTTATTGTTTACTTTATTTTTTAGATTTCAACCAGAGGATTGCGAGGAGTGTTCGTGATACAAGAAAAATGGTATAATTTTGGTATATTTATAATCATTTTACTTTTTTTAAAAAAAAATTATATATCAATAAATATTGTATACAGAGTCATCCAAATATGACGCCTAGATTTGTGTTTTATTAAAAATAAACATGTGTATAGTTTATTTTGTTTCTTTTTAATAAAACACAAATCTAGGTGTCACATTTAGATGACCATATATTATTAAATAAATAATTATGCTAGTGATAATAAATATTTTCTTTAAAGTTGTCTCTCTTATTCAGGAAATCCAGTTTTAAATACCAGACACTCGTCTTCGTTCTCACTGTTTCGTTACTATCACAGAGTAACACCATTACCATCCAACCGCCATTAAGATTTGTAGACAAGAGTAATTGGTCTTATACTTTCACGACGTTTCTTAGATTTTATAGCCATCATTTATTGATATTACGAGTCGTTTGATAAGTCCGTGTAAATTCCGAAAGATGGCACCACTGGTGCATATCGAGGTTATTTTTAATTAGTAGCACCTCTTGGAAGAACACACATCAAGTTTCAGCCATATCGGTCTATTCCTTTGTGTTTGACAATCGTTGGAATCAAGGAAATCGAGTGATTGTCAAATAATGGACGAAAAAGAATTTCGCGTGTTGATTAAACACTACTTCATTAAAGGCAAAACGCCTCAGGAGACTAAACAGAAGCTTGATAAACATTATGGTGACTCTGCACCTTCGATTAGTGCGGTTTATAAGTGGTTTCAAAATTTTCGGAGTGGCCATGCCAAAACGTGAGGATTAGAGTCACAACTAAACCATCTTAATCTATGATACAAATGATCGACAGATCTTAATTCAGAACTAGTGCTGTAGGCTGATAAACGGATGTATATTTTGTGACTTTTGACATGAAAAAGCTAACCGCCATGGGAACCGCGATTGCTGAGTCGAGATAGTACGAGGTCGCAGATATCAGAAGGTTTTACATCAGACATTTGGATCTGTCGTAAGAATGGCTAATGAAGGTGAGCCGCGAATGCTTCACTGGTCGAGCTTGAAGTGTTTAAGAACGGTTTGCACTGTACGAATGTTGTTAAATAAACTCCTGAGACCAAAGAGCAGTCTAAACAATAGGGTTATCAAGGGGAATCTGCTCTTTCAAAGGCGAAGACAATTCCTTCGGCTTGGAAGGTTATGGCGACTGTCTTTTCGGATTCGCAAGGAATAATCTTTATCGACTATTTGGAAAAGGGTAAAACCATTACAGGTGCATATTATTCATTGTTATTGGATCGTTTGAAAACCGAGTTGCAAGAAAAACGTCGGATTAGCAACAAAAAGTCCTCTTTCATGAACAACGCAACAGCTCATCTCAGCGTTGTGGTCGCAAAACTAATGGTAATAGGGTTCCAAATCGTTTCACATTCCCCTATTCTCTAGACTTGGCTCCATCGGACTATTATTTGTTCCCTAATAGTCTTAATGGCTCGCAGATAAAAAGATTTTATTGATTTGTTGTGATTGCAGGAACGAATGACTATTTTACAGACTTGGACAAATCCTATTATTCAATTAGGATTAACAAACTAGAGCAGCGTTGGATAAAGTGTATAAAAAAGTAGATAAAATCCAAGAATAAACAACAAGATTAATTTAAAAAAAGGAAAAAAATATTAAGTTTTAAAAATCAGTAAAATTAATTAATCAATCTCGTAGTGAGCACTTTTAGAATCATTTACAAAATTCAACCATGCAAATACTTTTTCAATTGGAGTACAACGACATCCTTGTCGATATGAATCTGTGTACATGAGTTAATTTGACATGTGAAGGTTTAATTACAATTAGGTTTCCTATATTTAGATATTATATTATACCCATATGTCTAAATTTTTAGTTCTTACTTAGTTTAATGGTTTACACTTTTATGGTTCTTTGTAGTTTTTTCGTAGGGAAAAATTTGCAAAAACCTACTGGAGATTAGGAGTACAACAACTAAATTTCTTAATCTATACTACAAATATCGAATATCTTAATTCAACACCTGCTGAAAAAACGGAAGTCTAACCACTTACAGCCGCAACGACATTCGAACGAAAAAAGTGAGTCTGAGATAGTACTTGCTCGCAGATATCAGACAGGTTTTACGATCAGACAGTTATTATCTGTCGTAGAATGGACTAATGAATGTGAGAATGCTTCCTGGTCGAGTGACCCACATAACTGTACGAATGTTGTTAAATAATAGTCGATTGTATAGATTCGTACGTACGTTTTCTTTCACTGGGTCAATGTGACTTGTACGGCCAGCCGAAGATTGTTCGGTCGACTTCACGTCAATACACACAGATAAACACATCGCGTCTGTGATGCAACTTGAGTATGATTTATTTTTTTATCCGTTTTTGTTTCTGTTAAGATACGGAGACAATTAAAGTGTCGACGATGAAGATTGCAACGTAAGCACGTTGCGTGCTAAACAATATTTTGTATGGTTTCTTCTGGTCAGTATTTACTTTCTGTCTTCTTGTATTGTCCATCGTTTTATATTCTTCCAAACTAGTCTTAAAACCATCATCAGATAAATGAATAATTGATTTGTTGTAAGTTTGTATATGCTTGGGTTTTAAACAGTACAAATATTTTCAATTAATTTTTTATTTGTTAGACATTTAAAAATCGTACATAAAATCCAAGAATAAACAACAAGATTAATTTAAAGCCAAAGGAAAAATTATTAAGTCTTAAATCAGTAAAATTAATTAATAATATAAAACAATAATCTAGCTAATATTTTATTACTGTAATTTATTCTGGAAATAAATTACATTAATCTTATTCATTTTATGTTATAATTAATATTTAATTTATTGTAAGTTGTCCATGTAAATAAGAATTAATATTTTTTGTACACAGTTGAACCACTCTTCGTAATAATACAAGATATTATATATATTTTTTAATCTAGATTAAATTCCTTAAGTCTTCAAATGTACATTAAATGAAAAATTAGCTATCAAATAAATTACTCGTTTGAACGTCCCAAGGCATTCATTAAAACTTTTTTTAAATTTTATAATAATTATTAAAACATCCTGACTAATTATTAATGACCAAAGGTTTGTCTTAGATCACGAGTTTTTCATTTATAAAACTTATTATTTAAACAAATAGATATGGTTGTTTCCATCTATAAAAAATCAGCTGTTGAATAAACTATTCGCTTGAACATCACAAGATTTTCACCAGAACTTCTCTAACAATTATTAAAATCTCCTGTCGAATTATTAATAATTAAAGGTTGGTCTTATATCATGATTTTTTTATTTATAAAACTTTTATTATTTAAAAGAAGTGGTATGACTTTCCCTAGTTCTAAAAAATCAGCTATCGAATAAACCATTCGCTTGAACATCACAAGATTTTCATCAGAACTTCTCTAACAATTATTAAAATCTGTTGTTTAATTATTAATGATTAAATGTTCGCCTTCTATCATGATTTTTTTATTTATAAAACTATTATTTAAATAAAGTGGTATGAATTTTCCCAGTTCTAAAAAAATCAGTTGTCGAATAAACCATTCGCTTGAACATCACAAGATTTTCATCAGAACTTCTCTAACAATTATTAAAATTTCCCGTCGAATTATTAGTGATTAAAGGTTCACCTTCTATCATGATTTTTTTATTTATAACACTTTTATTATTTAAAAGAAGTGATATGATTTTCCCTAGCTCTAAAAAATCAGCTATCGAATAAACCATTCGCTTGAACATCACAAGATTTTCACCAGAACTTCTTTAACAATTATTAAAATCTCCTGTCAAATTATTAATGATTAAAGATTGGTCTTATATCATGTTTTTTTTGTTTATAAAACTATTATTATTTTAATAAAGTGGTATGATGTTTCCTAGTTCTAAAAAAATCAGCTGTTGAATAAACCACTCACTTGAACATCACAAGATTTTCATCAGAACTTCTTTAATAATTATTAAAATCTTCCGTCGAATTATTAATGATTATAGGTTGGTTTTATATCGTGATTTTTTTATTTATAAAACTATTATTATTTAAAAGAAGTGATATGATTTTTCCTAGTTCTAAAAAATCAGCTGTTGAATAAACCATTCGCTTGAACATCACAAGATTTTCACCAGAACTTCTTTAACAATTATTAAAATCTCCTGTCGAATTATTAATGTTTAAAGGTTGGTCTTATATCGTGATTTTTTTATTTATAAAACTTTTATTATTTAAAAGAAGTGGTGTGACTTTCCCTAGCTCTAAAAAATCAGCTGTTGAATAAACCACTCACTTGAATGTCCCAAGATTTTCATCGGTACTTTGTTTTAAATCTTCTAACAAACATTGAAACATCCTAACTAATTATTAATTACAAAAAAATCTTCTTAAATAATGAGTTTTTTATTTATAAAACTCTTGTTATTTAACACTAAACCTACCGACAATTTTGTATACCTATTCCTACCGCGCGGGGTCAAATTGACCGGTAATTAAAAAGTTATCGATTTTCTTATTCAATGCAGATAATTGTTGATTTGTTCCTAATGTATATAAAATAAAGAATTTTCATCAACTTTCGTCCAAATTTATTTTTATATAATTTCTAAAATTCTTTATAAAAAATTATTAAATTTTTATAAAGGTTGGCACAGAATTTTTGTTGTTTTATTATAACCTTTACATTTTATTTGAAAGTTTTTCGTATGGACAAATCGGAACTTAGAGGACTAAAAATTAGCTTTTTCTTGAGATTTTTTGTATGCATCACCAGTTCTGAAGCTAACTGGAACAAAATTTCTGCCTCGAAATGTTTATTTGTTTCTTTATACAAAATCCAGGCATTTATTATTAGGTCCAAAATGTTGAAAAATCTTAGTATAACCTACAACTTTTCGACTTATAACACTTCCTTGCCATTGGTTGCCAAACACCGAATGCGTCTAGTTTTGTGCATTTAGCTCCCACTAGTCCCCAACACCCTAAATCAGCTGTACATGAATAAACCATTCGCTTGAACATCACAAGATTTTCATGCAGAACTTCATTTAACAATTATTAAAATCTGTTTAGCATATTATTAATGATTAAAGGTATTATGCACTTATATCCTGCCAGGTTTGGGATAAAACTTTATTTCTTCCCAGACTGGTCCATGAGCAGCTGTTTCGATGCGTTCTAAAAAATCAGTCTCACTTGAATAAACCATTTGTTTTTCTGTCACAACGATTTTTATAAGAACTTCTCTAATCAATTTCTGATTCCAATTCACTTGTGTAAATTATTTCTGATTCCATGTTTTTTTATATCATGATTTTTGTTCATCATATTCTAAAACTCTTATTATTTCCGTTATATTGGTTATGTATTTTAATTAGCTGCTTTGCCATTTTTAGGGTAAATATCTACAGCTATTATTAAACCATGTGAGGAATGAAAATCACATCTATTTTACTTTACCTTATCTCCTTCGAATAAACAATTATTAAAATCTGCTGTCGAATTATTAAAGATTAAAGGTTGGTCTTATATCACAATTTTTTTTGTTTATAAAACTTTTATTATTTTAAAACATTTTACTGAGACAACTGTGATAATTTTTTAGCTCTAAAATATTGACCAGCTGTTGAATAAACCAAAATTTTCTTGAATATAGAAAGATTTTCATCAGTAAACTTTGTTTTAAATTCTTGCATATTCAAACATTGAATACATCCTGACTAATTATTATAACGTTTAAAAATGTGTAAGTTTTACAATAATTTGAAAACGGTCATTTATAAAACTCTTGTTATTGAAATAAATAGGTATGATTTTTCCTACCTATAAAAAATCAGCTATCGAATAAACCATTCATACGAATAAAACAAAAAATTCATCAGAACTTTTTT
Source organism: Neoneuromus ignobilis (assembly GCA_029203775.1). NCBI lineage: Eukaryota > Metazoa > Arthropoda > Insecta > Megaloptera > Corydalidae > Neoneuromus > Neoneuromus ignobilis. The sequence goes on along the minus strand of CP092096.1, from coordinate 2,845,523 downwards.
TAATTTTCTAACAATCATTAAAACATCCCGACTAATTATTAATAATCAAAGGATTTTTTTAAATTATGAGTTTTTTATTCATAAAACTTATTATTTTAACAAAATAGTTTGGGTTTTCCCATTTCTAAAATATAAATTATTGAATTAACCATTTGCTTGAACATCATATTTTTTTGAAATTTTACAGTTATTAAAACTTGACTAATTATTAACAACTGAAAACTTTTTATTTCTTTACTGATAGAAATCAGCTGTTAAAATGTCTTATTAATTACATTAAATAAATATATATATATATAATGATATTGTTGATATTCAACTTCCATATATAATATATCAATTAAATTAATAAATGCAAGTAATAAATATATAAATAAATTTATTGATATCTATTGTCTGGTATTGACATTCTAATTTATACTATAATTAGTTATTAGAATAAGTGTTTGTTTTGTCTGTCTACTATGTGTGTGTGTGTGTGTATTTTGTATCCAATCTAATTCTAACTAATTATCCAATCTAATTCTAAATTAGTAATTAAAAAAACACGAACAAGCGTATTATCGATTACATAAACTACACATTAAATGCTATATTATTTTAATGACAGAAATTTCGGTTGCAAAAGATAAATAGTTATCTAATATAAATTACAACAAATGTTAATACATTTAATGATGCATAAATAAAACATATAAATATATATATATATATATATATATATATATATATATATATATATATATATATATATTGTATAAATATGAATATGTGTGTGTTTATTGGTCGAAGAAAAAAATTGCAAAAGTGCAATTTACATGGCAACAATCAAGAAATACTTTTTTACAGAGATATATTTTTATAGACTTATTGACACATTAAAATACAGTTACTTAATTTACTGTCCGCACGTACGTATTGAGATATTTGTGTCAGTTTAAAATCAATCAAGTTGAATTTCACACCATAAATATATGAGATTAAAAAAATGCGTTTGGTAACTTGTGACCAGTCGAATAATCGAATAATTATCGAACGATCGATTAAAATATTTTAGAGTCAAAGTAATTCATTTCTACCATTAGATTCGTTGATTTCGAAAACATTTTAACTAATATCAAAAAATTATTAAAAAGTTAAATATAATTAAAATGTAACAGCAACTGAAGTAGTTTATTGAATTATTAAAATTTTGAATACAATTAGAGTCTAGCTATGATTGAAATAATTAAAATTTCAAATATAATTAATGTCTAAAAATGATTAAACTGTTAAATACAATTAATTAAATACAGCAATGTATGAAGTAAATGGAATCTTAATATATTCAGTATTGAATTATGTAAAATGTTTAATATAATTACAATTCAGCTATGATTGAAACAATAATTTGAAATATAATTGATGTTCAAAAAATGATTAAACTTTTAAATACAATTAAAATATAACAGTAACTAAAGTAAATAGAATCTTAAATATAATTTTTATTGAATTATTAAAATTTTGAACATAATTAGAGTCTAGCTATGATTGAAATAATTAAGATTTCAAATATAATTAATGTCTAAAAATGATTAAACTGTTAAATACAATTAATTAATAGTCCGATGGAGCAATGTCTGAAATAAGGATGGAAACGATTTGGATATATTCAGTATTTTGCGGCCAATTATGTGTGAAATGGTGCGATTCGTGATGAAATTACAATTCACGTTTTTCTATGATTGAAACGATCCATAACAATGAAATATAATTGATGTTCAAAAAATGATTAAAATTTTAAATATGATTAAAATACAATAATGATTGAAGTGAATAGAATCTTAAATATATTTATTATTAAATTATTTTAAATGGTTAATACAATTAGTGTTTTTGGTATCGTTGAATCGCGAACATTCATGTCCAAATATTGGTGCAAAATAATGTACCCGTTCAACGAATGCCTACAGCACTGTAATGAACTTTCACTGTTTTCAATCACAACAATGATTGAAGTAAATATAATTTTGTGCTCATATTTAAAAATGAAAAACTTATTCTAATCGAATAAGTGACAGTTTCAAGCTTCTGTTTCATAGCATTTTGCCTTTACGTGGAATCAACACGCGAAATGTAACAACCAGATCAATCGATCAAGATCGAGGATTATTGGATAAAACTGTGAATTCTAAGATTCACATGTCACTTTAGTCATTAATAATTATTAATGACAATATTTTGAAATTGTAAATATACTCAAGATCTAAATTATATTTAGGATCTTTTTTATTTTATTAAATGTTGAATTTAATTATATTCAAGATGTTGAATATTTCAATCATTGTTTGATTTTAATTACGTTTGACTTTAGTTTTTTCATTGTTACACAGTAATTAACATTGTAGACCGTAATTATTTAATTATATGTTGATTATTATTTTAAATGTTAATCATGTTTAAGACTAATTATTTTCATGATTATTGCACTGGACTTGTATGTATTTATGATGTCGATATGTCAATTATCGTTGCTTCAGTTATATTTAAGATTTTATTTCAATCATTGTTGAACATTGATTATATTTAAGACCTTAATTACTCAATCATATTTGAACATTGTTGTTATATTCAGAACAGTAATTGTTTCGATCGTTGCTGTATTTTCATCATGAGTTTAATTATATTAAGAATTTAAATATGTAAATGATAATATTTGTAGTGTTAAATATTTGAATCATTGTTAAACTTTGATTCTATTAAATAGTAAATATTTCAATAATTATTATGTTTGAGATGATTTAATTATATTTAAGAGTTTAAATATTTGAATGATTATATTTTTGAATCATCACTGGACTTTATTTATATTGAATACTTTAATTATTCGATTACATTTTGAACATACAATAAATTTGAGTTTGAATGTAAATATAATTGTGATTTGTTTTTTTTTGAATATGAAATAATATTTGTAATTTATATATCGAGTTCAGAATTAAACATTTCTTTTGAGTGAATTTGTAATTATAATTATTTGACTTAAATTGTAATTTTAGATTATCAAATATGCTTCTTCTTGTTTGTAAATATTTGCAATATTGACGTTTCTATTTATTCGATAATAGAATTTAAATGTGTATGATTATATTCAAGATGTTAATTATTTGAATCATTGTTGAACTTTAATTCTATCAAACACTAAACATTTCAATAATTATTATATTTGAGATTTTATAATTATATTTAAGAGTTCAAATATTTGAATGATTATATTTTCGAATAATCAGTGGACTTTATATTGAATACTTTAATTGTTTGATTATATTTTGAACATAGAATAAATGTGAGTTTTCATGTATATTTAATTGTGATTTATGTTTCTTTTTTTTGATATAAATTAATCTTTGTAATTTATATATTCAGAGTTTAGAATTAAACATTTCTTTTGAGTAAATTTGTAATTATAAATATTTTCCTTAAAATGTAATTTTAGATTATCAATTATGTTTGTATTTGTGAAATTGTCAATTTGCAATAATTTTCTAATAATGTAAATCTATTCCACATTTATATATAATTATTAAATTTATTATTTGTACGTAATTGAAAATAATTATCGTTTACTTAATAGCATAAGTACAAACTTTTCGAACCAATATCTAATAGAGGCTGTGGCATAATGAAGAAGTGGTGCTTGATTTCGAATGTCGACCGACTCCCGTTCAAATCCCTAGTGCAGGGGTTCCCAACCCCGTGCCCGCGGGCACCATGGCACCCGCGGACCGATTTATATGCGCCCGCCACTATTCGACAGAATTTTTTTCACAAACACTAATTAAAAATATAAATTGAAGATTTATATTAATTGAAGAAATAAAAACATTTATAAACAATGAAAATTATGATGAACTAACTGACCCTTGCTGGCTGGTGGATTTGGGTTTTCTTGCAGTCACTATGGAAAAATTGAATTCTTTCAATTTGGAGTTGCAGGGAAAAGACAAAAATACAGCTGAAATGATAAGCTCTGTAAACTCATTTAAAGCGAAATTGGCTTTGTTGATATCACATCTGCAGATCAAGTCTCTCGTGCATTTCCCACATATGAAGAAAATGCTAGGTAACAATGAATTAAACGTGTCATTATTTATTGAGACCCTTCAAATGCTTCAAAAACAGTTTGAAAAGAGATTTCTGCAGTTTACAAATATCGAGCCAATTGTCTCCTTCTGTATCAATCCTTTTACTTGCCAAATAAATGTAATGGAACTAGTCGCACGTATTGCAGATCTTGTTCAGGGGAAAGCAGAAGAACTAGAGTTAGAAATTTTGGACTTTAAAAATGATATTTTGCTAAAATCCTTAATATCAGAGGACTTATGGAACATAGTCGACAAAGAGAGGTTCCCATTTTTGAAAAAAGCGGCATATAAAATCAAATCGTTTTTCGGGTCAACGTATTTATGCGAATTGTTTTCAAACATGAATTTAATAAAATCATGATATAGATCTCGACTCACCGATGAGCATCTTTATAATTGTTTGCTAACAGGATTATCGTCATACTCTCCTAATTACGAGGGACTGGCCAGTGAAATGCAATGTCAAAAATCACACTGACGGATTGATATTTTTTTTAATGTTTTCTTTTATGTTTTTTTAAATGATTTCTTTGTATGTGTTTTTTGTTTACTTTGTATTACGTTTTGTATGTACGTTTCTTTGTGTGTATGTAATTTGCACAATATTTTTTTTATTTTGAAATTATTTTTGATTATTATTTTTTATCCTTGGTCAATTATAAATATCCTTAAAAAATAAGCGATGTAGATAATATTTTGTAAAAGTAGTCATAATATTACATGTCAATAGTTATATAAAATTAATTGAAAAATTTGAATTATAATTAAAAAATTAAGGTTATAAAAAATTAAATGAATAATAATTTTTAATATAATAAGAAAAGTCAATGAACTATAAATGTGATTCAAACAAAACTAAAGGGTTCAGACATACATTTACTTCTTAAAAATAATTTACCTGTCCTTTACTAACCTTCGGTCTCATTTAAACAAATATATGTATATAAATCTAAACCGAATTTTAATTATTACAAAATTATTGCAAATTGCAAATATTATTAATCACTATTTAAAACGATAAAATCTACAACTCTAAATATTTTTTCTCAAAATTCTACTAAACTAATCTCATTGTCATGGCGAATTTTTCCAAATTTGCAACGATTTCATTACATATATATGTAAAATCATTGAAAACTCATTAACAATTGACAAATATCTCTCTAATTAATAATTACATTTAAATACGTTTTATCTGATTAAAAAACAAATCATAATTTGTTAATCATAAAAATCTAATGATTCGATTTTCACCAATCGTTCGATTAAAAAATTATCACTTGTTTTTTCGAAAATGGAGATTTAGCCGGACAAAAATATAAAAATGGTAACTTGAATCTCAAGTTTTTCTTTCCTAATGCATTCGCTTCTTTTTCACAAATTGATTTCTCTATTAAATTACAATTTATCTGATTTCACTACATAAAATAATTATTCTTATTCAGATATTAAATACAATCCTTTTTGAAATAGTTCAAATATTAAATGAAATCAAAGTCTAACAATATTTTTTTCAATTCAGATATTAAATACAATCATTTTGAAACATTAAATATAAATAAAATATTATAAAATTCAATTAATAATAAACTCGAATATAATTATTTTTAAAATATTGAAAATATTAAATTAAACTCAAACAACAATAAACTAATTAAAATTTTCAAATACAATAATTTTAGAAATATAAAAAGTATGAAATAAAATTAAAGTCTAACAACAATTTTATTAATATTATTAGTTTATATAGAACCAATTTTAGAGTGTTTCAAAAATTAAATAGCATTAAAAGCTACTAACAATTGAACTTATAACAGACATTAAATACAATCATTTTTGTAAATATTTTATTAAATTAAAAATAATTACAAGTAAAAATAGAATTAAAATAAATAGAATTTTTGATAATTATTTTTGAAAATATTAAATTTAATCGATTATGATCTCGTATAGAATCAATTTGAAAGTGTTTAAAATGTTAAATATTATCACAAGATATCAACAATTAAACTAATAAGAAACATTAGATATAATCATTTTTCGAATATTCTTATATTTAATATAATTGAAAGTTTAGATACAATTGAAAGTTTAGATATAATTAAATTAAATTTAATTTCAGATATAATGTTTTTTCAAATAACCAAAATATTAAATAGAATTAAAATTTAACAACAATTGAATCAAATAAGATGATGTCATATAGAATCATTTTTCAAGTATTTAAAATATTAAATATAATTACAGTCTGACAAAAAAATAATATTAATAAAATCACAAATATGAATCATTTAGGTTATCAATCATAACAGTTTTTTAAGTATTTAAAATATTAAATATTATTAATATCTAACAACAAGATTATCGAGTAAAAATCTCAAATATAATCATTTAACATTTAATTTATACATTTAATATATAGAACCAATTTTAGAGTGTTAATACAATCATTTTTGCAAATATTTTATTATATTACAAATAATTAAAAGTCAAAATATAATTGAAATAAATAGAATTTTAGATAATGATTTTTGAAAATATTAAATTTAATTAATATCTGGCAACAAGTGAATCGATTAAGATCTCATATAGAATCAGTTTTGAACTGTTTAAAATATTAAATATTATTAAAAGATAACAACAATTGAACTAATGAGAGTCATTAAATACAATCATTTTTCAAATATTCTTATATTAAATATAATTGAAAGTTTAGATATAATTGAATAAAATTGAATTTCACATACAATGTTTCTTGAAATAACCAAAATATTAAATAGAATTAAAATTTCACAACAATTGTATCAAATAAGATGATGTCATATAGAATCATTTTTCAAGTATTAAAAATATTAAATATAATTACAGTCTGACAAAAAAAATAATCAATTACAATCACAAATATAATTATTTTCAAATTATTTAAAATAATAAATAAAATAATAATTGAATTATTCAAAATATTAAATATAATTAATGTCTGACAATAAAAATATTGAATAAAAATCTCAAATATAATCATTTATCAAATATTAAATATAATCAGTCTATTGAAATTTCAACAAATTTAGATCTTAAATATAATCATTTTTGAAGTATTTAAAATATTAAATATATTTGAAGTCTAGAAAAAAAAATAATTGATTACAATCACAAATATAATACTTGTTGATTTATTAAAAATAATAAATACAATTAAAATCTAGCAACAATTGAATTATTTTCAAGTATTGAAAATATTAAATATTATTAATGTCTAACAAAAAGAAAATCAACAAGGATCTCAAAATATTTCTGAAATATATTAAATATAATTAAAGTCTATCTATATTTTAATCAATCATTTTATAAGAGTAGTCACAATATTACATTTCAATAGTTATATATAATCAATTGAAAAATTAAAATTTTAATTAAAAAAATTAATGTTATACAAAATTAAATGAATAATAATTTCTAATATAATTATAAAAAGTCAATGAACTATAGATGTGATTCAAACGAGGCTAAAGGGATCAGACATACATTTACTTCTTGAAAATAAAAAATATTATTAAAAGATACCAACAATTGAACTAATGAGAAACATTAAATATAATCATTATTAGACATTATTATCATTATTAGACATTAAATATAATCATTATTCTAATAAATTACAGTCTGATTACAGTCTAACAAAAAAATAATCAATTACAATCACAAATATAATTATTTTCAAATTATTTAAAATAATAAATAAAATAACAATTAAATTATTTGGGTTATCTCATTCAAATACTAAAAATATTTAATGATGGATCTCAAATGTAACATTATTATTCAAATAGTTTAAATATTTTTTTCCAACAAATAAAATAAATAACATTTCAAACAATCTGTTCTCAAATATTAAAAATATTAAATTTTTAATTCATGTCAAACAATGATTAAAGTAATTAGAAAATTAAATATAATCACTATTAAAAGATTTAAAAAATATTAGAATTGAAGAACAGAAATAATTTAAATTTCAAGTATAGTCATTATTCAAATAATGAAAATATTAAATATATTTAAAGTCTCACAACGATTCAAATAATTAGGATTTCGAATGTAATCATTATTCAAATAGTTGAAATATTTTAAGAAAATAAACTAGAATAATAATTAAAGTAATTTGAATTTCAATCTATCATTCAAATATTAAATTTAATTCATGTCTAACAATGATTAAAATAATTACAACCTCAAAAATAATCATCATTGAAATATTTTACATATTAAAAAAAAAACAATCTAACAATAAATCAAATAATTTGGATTTTAAATATAATAAATATTGGAAAAATTAAAATATTAAATACAATTAAAGTTCAACAATGATTGAAATAAATGAAGTCTTAAATATAATCATATTTAAAATATTTCAAGTACAAGGTGGAATGGAATTCAAAATCATTAACCAAATATTTTTTTAAAAAATATTTAAAATGCAAGGTGGAATGAAATTGAAATATAATCAATCAAATATTTCAAAATTAAAAATATTTCAAATACAAGACGGGAGGGATTTCAAATAATTATTATTCAAATATTTTCAATATTAAATACAATTATAATCAGGCAATGTCTCATCATATAAGTCTCAAATATAATCATTTTTCAGAAAAAAATATTACAAATATTTCAAGTACAGTGTGGAATTGACTTTAGAATTATTATTAAAATATTTAAAGTATTAAAAATATTTAATGACTTGTATAACTATTGTTTCGAATATATAAATGTTCAGCGATAAAATAATGTTACGAAACATAAAGTTCCAAGAATAATTAATATTTAGAAAATCCAAAATATAATTCAAGTCTTAATCTAACAATGTAAATACAACCTAAATCCAAAATTCATGAGAATAATTTAAATGTTAAACCTTATTATAAACTAATATTTAAAAAAATCACGTTAGAAATATAATTAAAATCTAACAATGACAAATAATTAAGGTATTAATGTTCATAAAATCTCAAAAAAAGTTTTTAAATTATTAAGTGTGATTAATGTTCAACAATGAAATAATTAAATTAGTATTAAAGTCAAATAAAAAATTATTAAAATCCTAAATATAATTACTTAAACAACTATTATAACTAACAAACTCTGAAAATATTCAAATCCTAAATATAATCAAGATTTTAAATACAATTATAAACAAAAATTATTAAAATAATTCATATTTTTCATTTATTCAAACATAACAATGAAAATATAATACAATGACGACCAATTGAGGTATTAATGTTCAAAAATAATATAAATAATTAAAATCTCATTAAACAGTCTCAAATTTCATGTATAATTCAAGTCTTAAATATGATTATACTTCAACAATGAAATAATTAAACTTGTATTCAAGTCGAATAGAAAATTATTGAAATAATTCAAATCCTAATTACGATCAAGATCTTAATTCAATTAATGTTCAAAAATTATTGATATAATTTATATTTTTAATTAATTCAAATATAACAATATCGTAAATATAACTGAAGTACAACAACAATTAAAATAATTTACAACCATAAATAGAAATAATGTTGAAAGATGATTGAAAAAGTCGAAGTATGAAATCTAAAATTTATTTATCAAGTTCTTAAATGTCATTAATGTTGAATAGTGATTGTATTAAATAAATTCTTAAACATAGAGTCAAGCAATGATTGATAAAATTGACATTTTATATATTATTAAAGTTCAACAAAGATTTATTTTTAGAATTTGAAAAATGATTAAAATAATTAACATCCTATATATACCTATATAGTTAATGAAAATAATAATTTAAATAACTAAAATCGAACAATAAAGAGTGTCTGACAACAAATGAAATAATTGAAATCCTAAATGTAATGAAAGTTAATCAATTTCAAAGATTTCCAAATAGAAGAAATATTGAAAAATGATTAAATAATAACTTCACTTACTAAAAACATTAAAGTCCAAAAACGACTACAATAGTTAAAGTCTAGTATATAATAATTTCCAAAATTATAATATAATTACAGTCAAATAGAACTCGAGTACAAAAGTGATTAGTAAATAAAGAACCTAATTATTATATTCACAATAGATTAAAATCACTTAAATATTAAATGTTATTCAAGTCAAAGATTCTAATTAATAAACAAGTTCAATAATGATTAAAATAAATATAATTCTCCATATGCAAAATCAACAAAAAAAATTAATAATAAACATCTCTAATCAAAATGATTCAATAAGATCTTAAATAACTATAATGTTCAACAATAATAGAAATCATTAAAGTCAATAAACAGAGACCAAAATATATATAATTGCTTATAATAAATTAAAATCATCTCGAATGTAACAAAATCCGAATCGACCTACATTTTGAATAATAAAAAAAAATTAAATAAATTTTTAAATCTACATAAAGTTCCACAAAATAATTAAAGAAAAATAACCACAAATATTACAAACCCTGAAAAATGTATAAATAATTAAACTGTCAAATATAATAACATCAGAAATTATTTAATAAACTCTTTAATATCATCAATGTCATACAATAATTCAAACTGATAACTAAATATAAATTCACATCAAATAATAATTAAAATAACTCTGATTCAAAATATATAATTTACCTCTTCAATATAACATTAAAGTCAAACGATTATTTAAAGAAAACTAACATCAAATATTACAAATCCTACAAAATTTATAAACAACTAAACTGTCACATATAAGTAAATCAAAAAGTTTATTCAATAAACTAAAAAATAGCATTAATCGTCGTCGGGAATTCCAGTCAACAAGAAAATCAAAAAGTTTATTCAGCAAACAATTAAAGAGCGTTAACGTTTGACGGGAATTCCAGTCGACAATTAATAAATACAATCTACATCGAATAAAGCTTGCAACAATCGAGGTCCAAAAAAAAAATATCCACCCTCTTTGAAATTAGCACACCGTATACGGGCAACGCGTCTCGACGACGCCTTCCGCAACCACTATGAGAAAACGCGAAAGACGTCGTCGAGACACGTTGCCCGCATAAGATGCGCTAAGCATATGCATCGTCCGAAAACGACGCTCTGAAACTAGCAACCTCAAAATATTGCAAACCCTATGAAATGTACAAATAATTAAATTAACAAATACAAGAAAATCAAAAAGTTTATTCAATAAACTTTGAACAGCATTAATGTTCGACGGGAATTCCAGCCAACAAGAAAATCAAAAAGTTTATTCAGTAAACAATTAAAGAGCGTTAACGTTTGACGGGAATTCCAGTCGACAATTAAATACAATCTACATCGAATAAAGCTTGCAACAATCGAGGTCCATAAAAAAAATATCCCCCCTCTTTGAATTTAGCACACCGTAAACGGGCAACGCGTCTCGACGACGCCTTCCGCAACCACTATGAGAAAACGCGGAAGACGTCGTCGAGACGCGTTGCCCGCATAAGATGTGCTAAGCATATGCATCGTCCGAAAACGATGCTCTGAAACTAGAAACCTCAAATATTGCAAACCCTATGAAATGTACAAATAATTAAATTAACAAATACAAGAAAATCAAAAAGTTTATTCAATAAACTATTAAACAGCATTAATGTTCGACAGGAATTCCAGTCAACGAGAAAATCTAAAAGTTTATTCAGCAAACAATTAAAGAGCGTTAACGTTTGACGGGAATTCCAGTCGACAATTAAATACAATCTACATCGAATAAAGCTTGCAACAATCGAGGTCCATAAAAAAATATCCCCCCTCTTTGAATTTAGCACACCGTATACGGGCAACGCGTCTCGACGACGCCTTCCGCAGCCACTATGAGAAAACGCGGAAGACGTCGTCGAGACGCGTTGCCCGCATAAGATGTGCTAAGCATATGCATCGTCCGAAAACGATGCTCTGAAACTAACGACCCCAAATATTGCAAATCCTAAACAATGTACAAATAATTAATCTAACAAATACAAGAAAATCAAAAAGTTTATTCAATAAACTAAAAAATAGCATTAATGTTCACATAATTAATGTCCTAATAAAAATTAATTCCATTAGATTTAAATATTTTTCATTCTAATATTTTCAATTTATCGTAAGTCAATAACCAAATTTTTGCAATCAATACTACTAAGTTGTTTCAAGTAACAGAATTTCATTTATTCGTTTTTCATTTGGAATTTCTTCGATTGGAATTTCTTCCTCCGGTGGTGACTACGTAGATATACACGATACAATTGGTTTTTGGTATGTGAAATTCTTGCCCAATGGCATTTACCATCTTAAAGATTGTAAAAAAAATAAAACAATTAAAGGAAATATAAATAATTTATAACAGCAATAATATTTAGATATCATTTATTGATAATTTTATAACACCACGTAAAATTTAATAAATCTTCAAAATGACACCTGAGAACAAAGAATTCATATTAATTTCAATATTAGGTTAGAATGTGTAGATTATAAATTAAATTATAAATAAAATTATTACGAACAATTGTTACAAATAATATGAGATTATACAAATTAACATACTTACCTTAAATATCAATGTTATCACACTGAATAACACTCTTATTTAAGCACAATTCACAAACTAATTGTAAATAATAATTACTAACAGAACAGGGAAAAAATACAACGAACGATAATTAAAACATCATTACACAAATATATAATCATGTAAGATGGAAAAAAGTCAAAAGAAGCAACTTACACTGATGTATCACCGATCGCTTACGAAATTATAACTTACGAACAACAATTTGACCAAAGTCCAAATAGATTGATGAAACGAAATCAATAATTCCAAACGATGTTATAAACAGATATATCTTTTAATGTGTATATAAATCAATAAATGTGAGCTACTGAAATAATTCGAATAACGTCCCGACCCTCGATCACACATGATTGAATTCTCGGCTCAACCCAAAAACATACGGACCGTTGTATTGCCCCGATCCCATTCGCACACCATTGTGGTATTCCCCCAATGGCCATCCACACGTGATCGAGATATTATTCCAACTATCCAGTAACACACACACATAATTGAATTAAAACAATTATTTGTACTTCAAAGTAAATCAATTTAAAAAAATATTCAAATAATATAAAAATTGCACGCCGTCGACGACCTCTCCTCGAAAATACAACTAATACTATATCCAACAACGACCGGGTTTTTATACCGAGTGTTTATGTAATTGCAAGGACGTTTGATAAATTTATTCCTGTTTGCGTTACGTTTTCAGTTCAACAAAGACAATCATACATAACCAGAGAAAATTAGTTCGAGTTGAAATAACATACATACATACATCATACATCATACATATATATATATATATATATATATATATATATATATATATATATATATATATATATATATATATATATATATATATATATATATATATATATATATATATATATATATATATATATATATATATATATATATATATATATATATATGTCATATCTCCCTTCCGCTTATTTATATACATAGCTAAATATATAAGGGCGGAAGGCGGAAGGAAATATTTGACAACCTAATATATATATATATATATATTGGCAAATATATATATAATATATATATATATAATATATATATATATATATATATATATATATATATATATATATATATATATATATATATATATATATATATATATATATATATATATATATATATATATATATATATATATATATATATATATATAATATAATTAAACTCGTGATGAAAATACAGCAACGATCGAAACAATTACTGTTCTGAATATAACAACAATGTTCAAATATGATTGAGTAATTAAGGTCTTAAATATAATAAATGTTCAACAATGATTGAAATAAAATCTTAAATATAACTGAAGCAACGATAATTGACATATCGACATCATAAATACATACAAGTCCAGTGCAATAATCATGAAAATAATTAAAGTCTTAAACATGATTAACATTTAAAATAATAATCGAAATATAATTAAATAATTAAGGTCTACAATGTTAATTACTGTGCAACAATGAAAAAACTAAAGTCAAACATAATTAAAATCAAACAATGATTGAAATATTCAACATCTTGAATATAATTAAATTCAACATTTAATGAAATAAAACAGATCCTAAATATAATTTAGATCTTGAGTATATTTACAATTTCAAAATATTGAAATCCAAAAGTAATGAAAAAACTTCAAACTTTCCAGAATAAAGTTCATCGCCTTATTCTCCATCTTCCAAGGTACACCCCCGTCTCTGTGCTCCACGCTCGAGCTAGCCTCGAGATGATGGAAGAGCTTGTTGCGAGGTTCACCACAAACTTCTTAACAAATATCAAAAAGCGTCCCAACCCTCTCGTCCGAGAAGCTACACCCTACACCAAGATGATTACTAAAAGATCCAGAAAAATAAAATACCCACACCAAACAACATACCACAGACCGACCTCCCCCCCCAACCCGCCTTTATCTCGACATAATATACCGAAGGCGGCGACCCTGCCTGCAAAAGCAAGACCGCCACCAGAACCAGAACCACCACCTACACCACCAGCTGCACACATCAGGATCATCGAAGTTAACCAAGTATTATACTCCATCTTCACGAGGAACATTCTATGCCTAAGTGTTGTGAAATGTAATACAGTGCAGCGATTAGTGCAACCTCTTAGATACAACTAGTGATGATGACATTCCACAAGTGTTGTTTAAACAAAACCCTGAACTATGTTTCTCAAAATCCCCAATGTTAAACCACAGACAACAGACTTGCTCCACTCAGAGCAAGAACCCTAGCCTAGTTTTTAGCCTATAAGTTAGATAAGATTAGTTAAGTTAACTAAGTTAGATTAGTTAGTATAAGTTAGACTAAGTTAAAAACTATAAATTTATATAAATCAGTTTTTTTTCTACATTTTTCCTTGACTATCAGAGGCATTTTTAAAAAACTCATACGATAATCATAAACCTATCCAGTATTAGTAAATTAGCTTAAGCTAGTACACTACAAATTGTAAATCAAACAACCGTACCATTGTACATGTAATCAATTACCGATAATAAAATCTTTTCTAATTCTGATTCTGATATACGAGGTGTGATCAAAAAGTAAGGTGAATTTTGAAATTTAGCGGGCTACATCCGTTCGATCTTCGATTTTTTTATTTGGTTATATTGGTATAGTCGTCTCGAATATATGTTCCAAATTTCAGCTATGTAGCATGTTTAGTTTGTTGGTGAGAGGCATAAAAGTTAGAAGTGTTTTGCAGGCTCCACGATTTTCCGCTGTCGAAAATCATGGATCAAAGAGTTTGCATTAAATTTTGTGTGAAAAATGGAATCAAGTGCTCCAAAACACTTGAAATGTTGAAAGTGGCATACGATGAGTCTACTTTAAGCCAAAAAAATATTTACAAGTGGTATAAACTCTTCCAAGAAGGCCGAGAAGACACCAACGACGAACCTCGTTCTGGACGACCCAGCACGTCAACAACTGATGAGAACGTTGAAAAAGTGAAGAAAATAGTGTTGGGGAATCGTCGAATTACCATTAGAGAAAATTGCTGATGATATTGGCATCTCGTTTGGTTCGTGCCAATCAATTTTAACGGGTGTTTTAGACATGAGACGTGTGTCAGCGAAGTTTGTTCCGAAATTGCTCAATTTCGACCAAAAGAACCATCGCATGAGCATCGCCCAAGAGCTATTGAATGACGTCAACGACGACCCAGATTTACTCGACAGGGTCATAACAGGTGACGAAACATAGGTATACGGTTATGACGTCGAAACTAAGACTCAATCGTCCCAGTGGAGGCATTCCGGATCACCGAGACCAAAAAAAGTACGCCAAGTTCGATCAAATGTGAAGGTTTTGCTTACAGTTTTCTTCGATTGCAGGGGCGTGGTGCATCATGAGTTCTTTCCACAGGGTAGAACAGTAAATAAGGAATATTACCTGCAAGTTATGCGCAATTTGCGCGAAGCAATCCGCCAGAAACGTCCGAATTTGTGGAAGAACAAAAATTGGCTTTTGCACCATGATAACGACCCTGCTCACACATCGTTGCTTGTGCGCGAATTTTTGGCTAAAACCAACACACTAATGATGCCGCAAGCACCGTATTCCCCAGACCTGGCCCCCTGTGACTTCTTCTTGTTCCCGAAACTGAAGAGGCCCATGAAAGGACGGCGTTTTGCAACAATTGAGGAAATAAAGACGGCATCGAAAGAGGAGCTGAACAAGATCACAAAAAATGATTTTTTTAAATGCTTTGAGGATTGGAAAAAGCGTTGGCACAAGTGCATTATATCCGAGGGGGATTACTTTGAAGGGGACAAAATAAAAATTGACGAATAAATAAATATTCTTTGAAAAAAATAAAAATTCACCTTATTTTTTGATCACACCTCATATATATATATATATAAAGTTAAACAATTCCGACTTGCAAATCATAAATTCATACTATCCAAACCTTTTTTGACCGTATCAAATTACAGGCATCTTTAATTTTCTTTAACACTTGGAATGCGTTAAACGCACATGTTTTGCTTACTTTCTCTTGTCACAAACGCATAAGTGATTGATGCCAGATGCACTCGTATTTTTACTGTTTATTTTTATTATTATATTATTATTGCTACAGAACATACCGTACTTTTATTTAAAAAAAATATTATTATTATTGCTACACAATAAGCTCCATTTGTGGACGAAAACAAATCGCACCGACTTTTGTTTGTGTAAATGTTTGCGCGCACTTAAACTTGTGTCAAAACCAAAATTGTATTTAAAACCTAAATTGTATAGAAATGTTCAATAAATTTAAATTTTACTGAAGATTAAATCTTTACGACACGAATAACAACTGTAAAAGAAACTTCTGTATAGTAAAACAGTAAACTGACATTTATTGATAAGAATTAAATAGATACATGCTATGTACAAAGATAATGAATATAAAAATTAGATTATTTAACAACATTACATTATATAAGGGGAGGGCATTATAGATTGGGGCTGGGTTTAATGTTAATGTCTTAAAATTTGTGGGAAACTTATGTAAAAAAAAACAAAGTTCTAAAGGTTAATATGTTTCACGTTTACTTTTAGTATAATTATGTAAATAAAGATTCAATTAATCTACGATAAATTTAATAAATCTATACAGTTATTACATTTATCGTATATTAATAGCGTAAACTTTTATTTACAAAAATGAATTGTAAATAAAATACTAATAAAAAATATATCAATTCCCTACGAACAAAAAAGTAGAAGTCTGCTAGACAGCAGCACCTTGTTAAAATAGTAGTCTATTGGACAATATGACCGACTGACAGTTAATTGCTCGAAGTGTTTACTCCCCACTCAAAATATTGTTATATATTTACCAGTTATATTTCAAAATTGTTTATATAATTGTGACGTTAAATTTTTCGTTTATTTTTCATACCACAATGGTGAAAACGAGAAGAAAAAATTATAACCAACGGAATATTTCAAGAAAAGAGGTATAAAAAGATAGGTTATTTCAAAAGACCTTTGTTTATTTTTATGATTTAGAAATGTTTTGTACGATTTTCAGAAAAACGTTACATATGATTCTTGAATTGAATTAAATACTATTATATTTAAAAAAGTGTCAATTATAAGCGAAAATCAAATATGTTTTTTCAAGTGATTGTGAAAGCCTAATGAATTTTCGAATTTTTACCAATTTCAGAACGAAAATAATGTTTTTTCATGTATAAAAACCAAAAAAAGAAAAATTATGAAAATAAATGTTAGTAACAATGTGATTAAAAACGGTCGTATTAAAAAAAATAAAAAAAAAACTCTTAAAAGTACATTTGCAACGAGTACACCTGTGTCCGCTGTAAAATTGAGTTGTAATAAAAATTACTCGGTTTCAAAACGGTTTCCTGAATATTTAAATTTGAAAAGAACAATGTTCGAAGTGGAAAATTCCAGCATCGAAAATATCAGCACCGAAACCTCATCTCCCAAAAATAAAAGAACCAGAAAACGAACGAGGTGGTCCGACCCTAAGAACGACAGCGTAGAAGTCATTTTGATCGAAAGCGATACCGAAACCGAAGATAAATCCAACGGAGACGTGATGATATTGAGCCGTACGGAAAAACAGAACGAGAGCGATCTCACCGACGACGTAGTGTTCGTCGAATCCGTCGTCCCGTGCGGATCGAAAGTTCCCGAACCGATTAAAATAGGCGAGACGATAACGCTCGACGACACGGAAATATCGACGACGCGGAAAGACGCTTTACGTCTTATAGTTATAGACGGCAGTAACGTCGCTATGGGGTGAGACGTTCGGTGATTCGTGTGCGATCGATGTTATTTTATTGCTGTTTTTTTAGTCATTCACAAGGTCGTTTCTTTTCTACCCGTGGCCTCAAAATATGTATAGATTATTTCTTGAAAAGAGGCCATACTGTAAAAGCTTTTGTTCCTCAGTTTCGTTTAAAAAGAAATCAAGCTACTTTAACACGTGTTTTAGAAGATCTCGGGAGGAAAGGCCTTGTTGTTTTTACACCAGCTCGTGAAGTGAATGGCAAAATGATAGTGCCTTATGATGATCGGTGAGTATATATTATTTATTTGTAACTCTCGTAAGAAAATAATTGTAAATGTAACTCAAATTCCTGATTTTCTTGTTTTATATATATATATACCGACTGGGTAGCACAGTGGTTTGCATCACCGCGTGTCATGCGGGAGATTGCGTTCGATTCCCAGTCGGAGAGTCCCTCGTTTTCAAGTCGAGGGTTGAGCATGAAGGCCGACAACCTCATCTTGTAAAAAATAACTGTCGAGAAGAGAGTAAACCCCGAATAAAAAAATCTTCACCGATTCGCCTGGTCAGCGTGGTGAATATGACCAAATACCAATGAATGGTAGCATTCATTGAGGCATTCGTCCAGTAGTGGACTGGATAAGGGCTTTATGATGTGATGTGATATATATATATATATATGTTTTTTTAAGCATGATAGAACTTTAAATTGAATCCCTATCAAAAGTTCTATTTGTTAATCTAAAAAAACAGTTTATATAAATGTATATTCAATTTAAAGTTCTGTCATGTTTAAAAAAAGAACCTATTTATATATATATTTAAAAATCGGTTACCATTGGTAGTTTTATTGTTTTCAGATGGTAAGTATTATATTAAATGATTTTCTTATTAATTATTGTTTTGATTGCAGTTATATTGTACAGTGTGCCACAGAATTTGAAGGAGTTATTGTTTCCAATGATAATTATAGAGATTTGATGGCTGAAAATTATCATTGGAGGAAAACTATAGAAACAAGATTATTAATGTGGACCTGGGTCGAAGATACCATTATGTTTCCATTAGATCCTCTAGGCAGAGATGGACCTACATTGGATAGATTTTTAAGATTTCCGTGAAATATATTTTTTCTAGTTTATAATAATACATTATTTTAATACATGTTTCAAAAGGTATATTCTTTGTAATTATTAAACTTGTTACATAAAAACATATATTGTTAATAAAATTTAATTTGATGTTATTTACCTCGAATGGTCGATTTCTCGAACGTAGTTGAATGGAGATTATTGTTTTTCCTCTGTGAAGAATTGAATAAGAAACGTGTTTCATTATGCCAATTTATTATTCGTTCACAATTATGTACATGAAAAGGCTCTTTGTAAAATCACAAATTGTTTATAGTTGGATCGTTTATTAAACATAATTATACACAGTGATTTTATTCTTTCATACAATTATTGCCAATTTATTTTTATTTTTTTTATTGGCTGGACATAAACCTTTCAGACATTATGATCGCCTTTTAAGTATAATAACTATCAACAAATAGTACATAACAGTTTTATAAAATTTATAAACATTCTTCTGCTTAGTGCTGCTATATACTTTTATAGCTAGCTCATTAGGGTTTGGCACATTCAAACACTGATGTTTACCTGCACATCATATGTATAAGTGTTACAAAGTATTAAAAAATATTTAAAATCGTCAAGTTTGCAAAAATGTTAATCGCAATTAAAATATTTATTTTCAAACATCAACGTAATCCGTATATGTTTAACGACTGGAATTCTATGAAGAACGGACTGAAAAGATTATATTTTTAGTGTTACGAACGTAAAATATTTCAACGGCTTTTCAATATTTCAAAAAAGTTCATATTCTATAGAAGTGTCGACCGACAGATTTAAATAACGTCTACGTATCTTTCACGCGGTTACACGCTATGTTTTCTGTGTCTCGAGAAACCCATTTTATCACACAGTCGCAGTAATAAAACAAGGCACTGGCCATGTGAACGTATGAAACGGATCTCTACGACGGCTAAACATTTATCTGAAACGTATCTCGTGTGAGTTTTCCTATACTCGTACCTCGACTCGCTTTCCGCATTCCACCTACTAAGCTTTTGTCACATTCGGCCTCGCTGAGGTCACGAGGATGTACGTCTGAAAATCGAGAAGGCGGATGAATGTGTTCGTTGAAGCTCGGTGTGTGCGATATACTGGAAAAAAAAACATATAATCGTACAGATTTTATCATAGTTTAAATTATCGAGATTTTTGTGTAATATCAAAAACGGAATAAGTTTCAAAAATATTTTTTTTACCTGATTAATTCATTATATATTGTGTATTTTATGTTTATTAAATAATTATCATGTGTATTCGAGTACTAAAACGGAAATGAAAAGTAATAATCAAACCTTTTAATACAATTAGATGGTCATCGATTTGCAAATGTCCTGGATTGTTGTGTTAGTGTTGGTATTCCAGTGTATCGTGATTGTATCTGATACGTGTTTCCTTGTGGTATAAACTGTGATGATTGTAGAATATGTTGTAATGGCATCTTCATGCGTGAGTGGCGTCTTTAATTAGATTTGATTTTATTAATTTTCATTTCGAAATGTTTTTCGTAAAAAATGTCAGTTTTGCAACAATTATAAATATATACTGTATTATATATAAGAAAAAATACATAAATTCAAAAATGACAAAAATTATATCTTACTATATATCAGTAAACATTTTCCGTTTTAAATTATTTATGGCAATTTCAATGTATTTAAATATATATATATATATATATATATATATATATATATATATATATATATATATATATATATACACATATAGGGGCATCCAAATGTGACGCCTAGATTTGTGTTTTATTAGTTTTATTAAAAAGAAACATATAATAGGGTGGTGTATAGGAAACATGTGTATAGTTTTTTAATAGATTACAAATCTAGGCATCACATATGGATGACCTATATATACATATACACACACACACACTTTTATTTAATATTTATGTTGAATGGAAGAGAAAGGTATTAGATATAGTTGATAAAAAGAGGCAGCTGTTGCTAATGATGATGATAAAAATGTTTTTAAATAATATTTCTAGAATTGCTGGGAAAATTTAAAAACGTGAGAAAGTAGTGAGACAGGACATTATAACATCACCAAAACTATTTGCTATGGTATTAAGTGTTCAACACATTCAATTAGGAACTTAAAGGAATAAAAATAAATAATAGGATCCTTTCCATTTATTACCAACGTTATCATTTTCTGATGAGTTTCAAAAGTATCGGTCTTATGATAAATCATAGTAAAATTAGAATATGCTCAATAAATTTGCAGATCACAAGAAAATCGAATTAAAAAGAATATAAATTAAAAAGTTAAGAAATATGTTTATTTAAAACAACTTTTTAGTATAAAAGAAATATGGAAGAACTGAACAGGACAATAACGATGGAATCGTATCACTTGAGAAGAAATATTCGTATTATCAAGTTAAATATTCTTCTATATTTGAAGATAAGTTTATATACATCCTTTTTTTAGTAATGAAATATCATACTTAAATACCAGAATAATTAAACGAGTTCATATAATCTAGATATGTATAGAAAAAAGAAAAATGTGTAATGTGTATGTGAAATTAAGAAACAAATAAATTCGAAATTAAATAAAAATTACAAATACACCTGAGTCTGTTTTTATGCGGTAGATATGTTTCGCAGAAAACCGCATTAAATAAAATCGCACAAAAAGACTTAACTTACATTGAAAAATTAGGGATACGTTCCGTAATTTTCAAAAACCGCATAAAACTAAAGCTACAAAGTGAAATTATTCTAAAATTTACATAAAAAATCAGGAAATAAAGAATGCTTAAAAAATGTTCAAATATCTGCAAAAATTTATACAAAACAAAGCTTTTTACGTTATTTTTTAATTAACTATTTAACTTTATTTAAAGTAATATGTACATATGTGTAATTTTTTTGAGAATTTTTCATACATATTTTAATTATCATCGCAATAATATTTGTATTGTTTAGGATAAAAATAAGAAAATAAAAAGAACGTGAATAGCTGCACTGTTTTCAAAACATGTAGGCCAAGCTTTTTTCCAACAGGCATTTAAAGTGTGTTGTTTTAATTGAATAATAGCTAATGCAACATGATTTATACGGTCAAAGATAGAAATTTTTTTCTAAGCGTCAGTTACTGTTATTGACTCATTTTCCAGTTTATCTAATATAAATTGAAAAGTGCGTTAAACGTAATATTGTTTAAAAAAAAATTGGCAGCTTCTTCATCTGCCGATGCAATCGCGCCCGTAATCTTCACGTTATGCAGTGCATTTCTTTTTAAAAACCCGGTTAACCATCCTTTGCTAGCCGAAAATTCCTTATCAGTTTGAGAAGCACAAGTAAATGGCTCGGATTTCTTCATTTGTTCATAAAACTGAAGTTTTTCGTTAAATTAAATAATCGCTTAAAGGAATTCTTAAAAAAAATCCGTATAAAAAGATACTAAGAAGAAATATGAATCGGATATCTTCAAAATCGCATTAAAATAATCCGCACGAAAACAGACCCAGCTGTATTATAAAAATGAAAACTTTAAAATGGAAATGGGTCGGTCATATCACAAGAAGAGAAGATTAACAATGGATAAGAGAGATTATTAATCGACAATACAGAAATATAAAAAGGGTAAAAAGAGATCCCTAGATAGATAAAATAGACATATGTGAAAATTCATGGATGTTGATGATGATAATACACTAAATACATTAAAACTCGTTTTTAAAAATATACAACCGTACAAGTTCAACCATTAAAGAATATTTATAATATACCTAAATGTTGTTTCATCATTATGACTTGAATATCCACTACTACTGCGAACATGGCGTTTATTTAAAGCAGCTGCCTTCGATTTACTTTTACGTGATGGGTATGGTTTTCGTCCGACTGACGCCGGTGAAGTTTCCGATGATGAACTTGAACCTTCGGTGGGAGCATTCGACACATCTATTAAGTTAATCACAAATATATAAGTGTCGTTGAAAGATATTTAAAAGCGACAGTCGTTTAATTAAAATGTGTTTACCTCTACCGATTCGATGCCGGAAAGAGACTAGCTCCTGACTGGCTCCGGCACCTCCTCCACAATGCGAGGCCTCGGCCTCTGAATCGCTACCCAATGTGTCGTATTCTGAAATAGGTAGGTGTAGAGTTAGAATCTTCTTCACCTCAGAGTCAGTGCTTCCCAAGTTGTCCGACTCTGAAATCCATACAAGAATCAATGTTATGCCTGCATCGGTTTTGAACTTAAAATATTAGGTCGATTACATTTTAAAATTTATTTATTAATTTAGTGTTTTAGAATTACATTAATTTAAATTCTGATGTATGGAATTGAATAATTATGACAAAGAAAAGTAAAGAAAAACAAACAGGTCGTAATAACTATTGTTATGTATAAAAAAATAATGAAATTAAAAATAATTTCTTTCAACAAAACTTGTATATACTAATTTTGAACAATAAAAACATTTCAGTTTATACTATTGTGATTTTCTAATCTACAACATTATGGGAAAATATTGTATGTTGAAATTTAGAGAGCTTACGTATCGTGAATAATCCTGTTGTATATGTGCTAATAAAAATACATTTAGTATTATTGTATTTATAATACACGAAATGGAAATCAATACCTAATTAGAGATTGTGTTTTTATTGAGTATTAGGACCAATGTATTTGATATCAAATCGAATTGAATTAATATTACCAGTATTATACTGTAATGATTACTGATATCTATAAAAAAATGTAGATATTACCTTGACTTTCAGAATGAGGGTCACGTAGCCTTCCACCTTTTCTCCTTACTTTTGTATATTCAGGTTCTTTATTCTGTAAATAAATTATTTAAGGCAATTAACTCGTTCGCTACCAGGGTTTACGGAGAAAAACCGCCACTACGTTCTATTATTTAAATATATTAGCCCAGACGTTTTATTATTTAAATATGATACCAAATTGCCATTAATTTTTATGCGAACTATTTATAACGTTCTAAATGAGTGAACTTAACAATTTTACAAATCGACACACATATGTTTTGAAATATTTGTTTATACATAGCCCAATTGGTAGTCCTGTAGTTGTTTTACAAATTTCGCAGGCATACGTTAACCGTTTTTTTTGAAAGTAGAATAACTCCATTTTTAGAAAAAAAATTAGTTAATGATAGTTTTAGGTAGACATAGATGTACTCTTTTTATATTTATAATAACACAATCAAGGGTGTACAATTTACTCTTAAATTAATCAAAAGAAATTTTCTGTATAGTTTTATCGTAAGAATATTATATTAGAAAATGGTAGAAGTCCATTCGTTCATAAATTGAAATATTTTAAAATTATTAACCAGTTGCGCTGGAATGACGTGCTATGTACGTCAATTGCTATCTGTACCGAATGTAGATAAGGCGTACACAGCACGTCGTGTGATTTTTGCTAAGTTAAAATAACATCGGAGTTCAGTTAGCAAGTGTCACACTTCTGTTTTGAAGGCATACAAGGCATACTTTTTTGTAAAACTTCAATAATTTTATATATTTTCATTGAATAATAATCAAGTAACTACAAAACACAAAATTATAAAAAACTATTTTACACAAGAACTATTTTATTCTGATAATAGTGCATCAGAAAATGTTGTACTGGATTTATGTAGGCCTTTAGTTGATTTTATACACACTCCTTTTTTAGATAACTGGTATTCGTCACTAAAACTGTATCGGAAATTATATTTGCAAAAAAATAATACTATCGGAACAGTCAGATCTAATAGAAAGAATATGCTAAAAGATCTCGCAGCGACAAAATTAAAAACATTTTAAGTTCTTTTAAGATCTTACAATGGTATCTTAGCTGTAAAATGGAAGGACAAAAAAGATATATATTTATTTTCTTCAAAACATTCCAAAGCAGAAATGATTGTAATAAAAAAAAAATGTAGAAATTATACAGGCCAAAATTGAAACATTACAAAACCTAATATAGTTTTAGATTACAATGATGGTATGGGTAGAGTAAACCTGCAAGATAGCTATTTATCATCTTTTCCTTTAATGAGAAAATTTGCAAAAAGTTACAGAAAAATATTCTTTTATCTAATGGATATGGATTTTTTTTTAATACCTCTATTCTATAACAAACGTACCAAAACCCAAGAAATACTTCTTTTCAAAAAGTATTAATAAATTTGTTAATCAATTTAAGAGTTTTACTATAATGTTAATGTGTGTGTGTGTCTAAAACTTTATAAAAAAATGATTTCAAATACTAACTAGCTGAAAATTGCTTTGGACGGATTTGCCACGCGTGCATGTTAATTAATTGCCAGTGCAACTGGTTAATATAAAAAAATTTCAAAATTTTTTTGGAAAATTTATAAATAAACAATTATTGTCTATTTATAAATTTTTATATAATACAACTAAAAATATTCCAAAGTACCGATTTTTTGTAATTCAAACGCAAACCTTTAAATATTATATCTCAATGTATAAATAAATGGTGTTATTGCACTATCAAAAACAAACAGCTCAATTTGTTATTAATGAAAGTAGTATAAATCCATTTAAAATTAAATGTATATACATAATATTTAAAAATAAAAACATTATATACTGTATATACGTGCCAATAACATCAATTTCGCACTATATACTAAATATTGGCATACATGCCAATTACCTTTCGTGTTGTTTGATACATTTTTAAATACCATGTGGATTTAATTTACTGTTATTTGTATGATTATTTAATTATTTTTACATAATAAAATTTAACAAGTTTATAAACATAAACCGAATTTATTAACGTTTGCCAATCTTTTTTAATTCATTTAAACATATTCGTATAAATACATATTCGTGACGGCCAGATCTTGTAAAAAAAAAATGTAACTATCAATAACATCCTCTATCTATTTTATTGTTTTTAACATAATTCATCTGTTTGCGGCACGATTTGGTCCGAACAATTATCATAAACTGATAATGATCATCCGTCACACACTGGTGACGCTGGGCTGAGATAAGAAAATCGGGTCGTCACATATGTGTGACGTTGATAGCCAACGAGTTAAAGAAATAAATATATTTTTTCATAAGGATTTGTAAATATAATTGTTCTATATTTATTGATTAGATACTACATGTTAAAAAATAATAACAAGGTTCCACTTACATGTCCTAGTTTAAATTTTTCAGAAGGAGGTGGTTTCACATCATGATACACAAATGATCCTCTTACAGAATGATAAGGCCCACTATAAACATTTCCACTATATGAACTTTCACTATACGCTGGTTTAGATAGTTGAAATGTAGCGTAAGGACATATATCTTCGATGTAGCCTAAAAAAACACGATGAAATTTGAAACGATATAATTCATATAATTATGTTTTTAATAAAAAAAACATGCCTGAGTCAGTCTTATATGTACTAGAATCAAGAGTCACTGGCTGTTGACCTCTGTTAACTCGTACTGCTAAATATTGTTGATCTCTATTTTGTTTGTTTTGTATTTGTGCCATAGAAGGTGATTCTCCTAAAGGACGATCTGCTTGATTATCTTCTTGTTGCAATTCTAAAAACATTCCTAGTGTAAAAACTATCGATATTATATTCACGGTATGATATACTCACTTCTACGACGGATAAAGAAAACCGTTGCGATTAAACTGACCAGTATTAATAACGATATACAGATTGGAACTACGACTTTCATGTTTGCATAAAATGGCTTACTGCTAGAGTGTGATACAGGTATTTGAATATCCGGTAAGACTGCATGCGAATTAACTAAAGTCAATTTGTGAGGTAATCGATTGCTTATTATTTTTGTTTCATTACCTCCTTGAGCTGTGAGTGTTGTAAAGTTGTACAAAGCTATCATTGAACCTGCATTATTATGTGCTGTTACTTTAAGTTGATATTCTGTCGCGGGGTATAGATCGACGATGCTGTAAATCCTTTCGGTCGGTTTTATATTATTCGAAGCGAGTATATATTGTGAATGGTCTGTTCGGCGATATTCGACGATAAAGTACGAAATTCCACAACCTCCGTCGCCCCATGAATCTAACCATATCGTAACTACGGTAGCGTTCATCGTAAGCATTTGGGATTGTTTCGGTTTAACGGGTACTGCAATGCATTTATACACGTTCGTATATTTATAACGTTCTCTCGAACTTACCGAATTAACAAATAACGTAGAAAAAAAACGTGTCTCTTTTTTACCTGTTCCTTTTGTAAAAGCGTTGACAATGTCGCACGGTAGACCTGTTCCGATTTTATTGAATGCTGTAATATATAGTTGATAACGAGTTCCACACCATAAATTTCTTAACATATGCGAATCGGCTCTGGCATCTAATTGTACTTCTTCCCAGTCTCCATGGTCCCGCTTGTAATTAATTACATATCCTAAAATTAAATTCAAATCAATTGAAAATACTTCAAATATTGAATATATTAAATTACCTAAAATCGGACTTCCGCCATGTTTCTGATCTTTCCAATGTAAATGTAAACTA
Source organism: Neoneuromus ignobilis (assembly GCA_029203775.1). Lineage (NCBI taxonomy): Eukaryota > Metazoa > Arthropoda > Insecta > Megaloptera > Corydalidae > Neoneuromus > Neoneuromus ignobilis. The sequence continues at coordinate 2,817,370 of CP092096.1, read as the reverse complement.
TCAGCATATGAATCTACGACACTTAATACAGGAGGATCCGGTGGTACTCTGACTCTAACCATGTATACGATTTCATCTTTTCCATACTGATTGTCTACTGAACAAGAATAATTGCCTTCGTCCATTCTTTGTATGTCGTGTATTATCAACGTTCCTTCTTGATTAATCTCTTTACGTCCGTTATTTTCAATTAATTTATCTGCTTGTTTCCACACAGATGCCGGTGTAGGAACACCGACTTTACGACAAGGTAAATGGATATCTTCTTTCCATGCGGTAATTATTTCTCTACTGAATGATACTATTTTAGCAGGAACTGTAAAATAAATCAGTTACATCTACGTGTAATTAATTACAGTTTTGTAATATTCACCATTCTTACCTTTGCTCGATGGAGCTACAGATACGACTCGTGTACTTTCCCCTTCGCCTACTCTTGTTAATGCTTTCACCCAAAATTGATATGTTGCAGAATCTTGTTTTCGTATTATTTCATGCATTTCTGTATTCGGACTTAACATAAGTTTGTGTGTTCCTTCCTAATAAGAGACGATAATTTAGACAAATTTACTGCTACATAACTAATAACAATAAAATATTTTTCGATGTTCTTACTTCTCTTCCGTCTTCAATCATTCCCATATAAAATGTATAACCGACTAATTGTCCATTACTGTTTTGTGGCGGAAGCCATGAAACTAAGATTTTATTTGAGGAACTTATTACTGCCTTAATGTCAGCAGGTGCTGATGGAACTATAAAAACAGATCAATTATAATAAATGATAAAAAGAACGACAACAGAGTTTTATTAAAAAGAAACATGAGGAAACATTTTCTTGTTTCTTTTTAATAAAACACAAATCTAGGCGTCACATTTGGATAACCCTATACTTACAATCTTCATCGGTTTGGCAATACACTGGTAATGATCTTACACCATCTCCACTATTAGTGTATGCTAATACAGATATACTGTAGTTTGTGAACTTTCTTAGATTCAAAATAGAAGTTCTTTGTAAAGTAGTTACTTTCTTTTCTTGATCATCTTTTTCTAGAATAGTATATAATTTGTATGTACATTGATAAAAAAATAAAACATATCATTATAAGAAGGTATAATGCTTATGGATATATATAGCTTTGGGTAAAAATATTTAACACCTATAAATATTTAATGATTAACCCGTTCGCTACCAGAGCCTCAGGAGAAAATCCGCCACCACAGCCCAGACGTTTTATTATTTAAATATGATATCAAATTGTCATTAATTTTTTGCAATGTATTTATAACGTTTTAAATGATTAAAAATGTAATTATCGGTAAACCAATAACATCCTGTATCTATTTTATTGTTTTTTTAACATAACCCATCTGTTTGCGGTACAAACAGTTATCATAAACTGATAATGAATAATTGTCACATATTTGTGACGCCGGGCTCAGGTAAGAAAACCGGGTTGTCACATATATGTGACGCTGTTAGCGAACGGGTTAAGTAACGAAACTTTTTCACTCGCTACATACTATCTTAGATTAATTCAACTACTTTTATAATGATTTACTTTTTGCAGTAATTACAATATTCGTACTTGATGGATGTAATATTTGATTCTCTGGTTATTTATTGTTAAAGTCTTAAAGTTCAAGAATTAAATAGAAAAAAGAATAATATCAGATCAACTAAAGGCGTTTGACAAAATGTACTGTTCTAAATACACTATTTAATTTGCATTAAAAAGTTCAAAACCTAGAAATGAAAACGGCCTTACTAGTTTATATTACTGATTAATAAAAAATATGCAAAAAAGAATAAAAATGTAAATAAGATAAATAGAGATTAGAAAGTATTAAAATAATTAAATACATATGTTTGAATATATTCGTAAAATTTATTATTAGAAATTCTTAAAAATTAATCGAAAAATAATAAAAATATAGCAGTGTCCAATAATTTATTACTAGTTATATATAAATATATGTGTATAGGTGTGTGTGTATGTATTTAATACATACCATACCATTCCTCAAGAGGGTGATGGGAAACTTTATATCCTTGTATAATTCCATTTCTTCCTTCAGGCGGTGGAGGATCCCACAATACATGTATACTTTGTGAACTTAATACAGAGCATTGAACATTTTCAGGTGGTAAAGTGGGTACTGAAACAAATAAATAAGTATATAAAACGAATTATTTTATATAGGAACATATCTATCGTGTTTATAACAATTATTGGGTCAAATAAAAAAAAATATGTTGTAGATGTACCATCTTCCATTGTCTGTGCAGTTACAGGTTCAGAAGATGGCCCAGATCCACGACTATTATACGCTTGTACTACAATCGAATACGTCGTATATTTTTCAAGACCTTGCAATGTCGCTTCCCCGCCGAAATGTGGCCTAACTTCTACGGTTTTAAAATTAGAATTTTGCGTCAACGTCGGTTGCGATGGAGTAGCTGTAGGACCATCTGTTTGTATTTCTTGGTACCATACATAATAACCGAGCAAGTTTCCATTCCAAAGATCTCGAGGTGGTGGTTCCCATGTAACGACAAGTTCAGTGGAACTTTTCGCTTCAGCACGAATATCTTGAGGCGGTCCGCTAGGTACTTGAAAAAGATGAATATTTATAAAAAAATATGACTTTGTTTCGTTTCAATGTTTTTACGATTTACTGACAGTTGTATTAAAATATTATTACATTTAATAACAATAAAACCACAATTGTAGCAAAACTTGAATTCTCTTATTGTGTTATACCTTCTTCAAGAGTATTTACTTGTATGACTTCGCTAGGTTCGCTCGGACCAAGTCTATTCTCTGCAATAACTCTCATTTGATAAGCACTTGCAGGTCGTAGATTTTGAATAGTTGCAGTTATTTGTGTTCCTGGGACAGTTACTTTCAATGGTTGTGAAGGCCAAACATCTGGAAAATATAACTGATAGTAATGGTGTACAATTATTATACCATATGAAATGGTATTACATATACATATATATTATTGATTCAATCTTAAACATATTGTTTTTAAATTTTGATTTTTTGTTTATAGTGCTTATTATAAGAATTATATTTTAATTGACTGTCTTGTATTTAATGTAATCTGTAATATTATCATTACAATGAAAAAAATAATGAACATATTATTCAATAAAATCGATTTTTTTTTTTTGCTTAAAATTTCAGAAAAAAATTAAGTATTTTTCAGAAAAGATCAATTTTAGTAAAATAGATTTATTTCAGAACCTGTTGGTAATATTTGTAATAAAAAACATCAATAAGAATCAAAAATAGATGTATGTTACATCAGTTGCTCTATTTAGAAAGTTAAACGATTTATAATTTGTCTATTATATTCTTTAATGTTTTCTGGTCAATTATAACTAATATATATCTTCCTAAAAATTACATACAACGTTTAGAAATAGAATTTATACAGATTTCTTTCAAAAAAATCGATTTGGATATTTAGGCCAAGCATGGAGGTTTATCATGGAGACATATCAATGCGTCAGAATATCAACAAAATGTCCCGACATTTTTCCTGCTCACATATTGCAAATTGTTTGGTACTCTGACTAAAATTAATTTTAACGTTTCTGGTTAATTATAACTAATGTGTAATTCTTTTGAATGTTTTCAACACTTGGAAGTGGAGTTATTAAAAATTTCTTTTGATAAAATCGATTTAACATTTAGGTCAAATACGATTGCTAGGTGGGGGGTTGTTGTAATATGTTCACACCGAATGTATTTTGCTATTTTCTCCGCTCAAACACCACATTGTTTCCAATACTTAGACTATATTTATTGATGTTTTTTAGACAATTACAGTTAATACACGTTTATTATAATTGTTTTCAATATTTATAAGTGGAACTCGTAAACTTTTTCTTTTGAGAAAATAAATTTAGATATTTGGATCGAGTTCATTCTCATAAGAGATTTTACCAGATATTATTATTCAGCGATATCATTAAACTTTTGAAAAGTTTATTTTATCAAAAAATTAAGTCCTAAGCATACTTATTTTATAATTCATGTAATTATGTGATAGATTTAAACAATTTATACCGTGACTAAGAAAATATTGTAATTTATAAATTTATTATATATACCGGTTTAGTTTTTGAACAGAAATTAAACATTTTATATGGATACAATCTGATGTAATAATAGTGATAATTTAAATTCAGTTTTACTCTAAATAACATTTTTATTTTTACACATGAAGATTTTTTTATATTTTTATTTTGTAGAATTATTAAATATATAAACATTTGACATGAAAGAAAATTGTCCGACTTTTTAACTCACCTGCACTGAGTTTATATTGAACAATGTATCCTGTTATAGGACTATTCCCAGCGTACGGTTGTGTCCAAGAAAGTTGAATTGATCGTGATTGTTGGTCATTAATTCGTAGATTTTTCGGATACTCTGGAATTTCTTGAACTATTAAATGAATAGACATTTCGTCTTGACCATAAGCATTCAAAGCATAACATGTGAATATTCCTGTGTCCTGTCGGTAAGTATGTGTAATGCCAAGTTCAGATACCATTCCGTCGACTAAAACTTGTTCACGGGTTGTGTATCTAAAATTTAAATTGATATTTGTGATTAATAATTTTATATGTAAATAATTTAATAATGACTTCAATAATATAAATTAAAAATGTTTCTAACAAGATTTCATCTTGATTCTATTTTCTTTAAGATTGTTATTGATTTTTCATTATATTTTAAAAACTATTTTTATATTTTACATATTTTTTTTTAAATATATTATTAAACCTTTGATCCATCGAATCTGCAATATGCTGTCCAGCCATTTTCCATTTAATTTCAAGAGGAGTATCTCCTAAAGCTGTACATTGCATATGAGCTTGTTCTCCTTTTATCACTTGCATTTGTTTACTCTTCTGTGGAAAATACGCAGGTGCTGAAAGATGGTTTGAAATGTTCATTATTGAATTAAGATTTGTATCATAGATTTATCTGTACGTTTATATAAATATATAATTTTAGAGAGGAATAAAAATGTATTAAACATTTTTGAGTGCAAAATGAAATCTAAAATTGTAGATTTAAACATACCGTTTACTTTTAGAAATATAACTTTACTGACTCCGGTACCGATATGATTTTTCGCCTCACACAAATAATGTCCTTCACTCTCTTTACTAATATGTTGAAATAACAACGAACCGTTTTGATATTGTTGAACGTTAGGTTCGAAAAGAAAATCTTTATACTCTCCTGGATGATCGCCTTAAAATATTTTTTTCTATTTACCATATTCTAATTTTTCAAACATTTAAATCAATTTATATGTTTAAGAATTAATGAGATTTACTTACCAACAGCTTTTTTCCACGTAATTGTTGGAGTTGGATATCCATTTGCTTGACAATGAAGTGTTACGTCTTGACCTGCTGCAACATTAGAATCGACCGGTTCTACAGTCCATCGAGGCGGAACTAAAACATAAACATTTATATGAATACATGAACCTGTAGAATAACGTTATTTGTTAAAGTGCTTACCATTAACAGTAAGAGGTACAGTAAATCGTTCCGTTCCCGCTACGTTGCTCGCAATACATGTATAATTTCCACTATGATCGGAACTAACTTTTTCTATAACAAGAGACGTAGAATATTCATCTAAACGACGTGTAATTGTTCCCTGAGTTTCGCTTCCTCCGCTATGACTAAAACTTGTACTTCCAGTAATAGGCTGACCGTTTCTTTCCCATTGAAATGTTATCGGTAGATCACCTTCCATTATCTGACAAGACAATGCTGCTCTCATACCTTCTCTAAGAAGATTTGTCATCGATTGCATTGGAAGGATTTTTGGAGGCACTGAAAAATAATTTACATTTCATTACACACACCGTATATATTAAATGCAATCAACAGAAAAAATACCTAGTATTTGAACTTCTACATCCCTCCTTGCAGAATTTTTTTGACGATTCTGTGCTTGGCACGTGTAAGTGCCGGCGTCTTCGTTCCTCTGTGTTTGTTCAATTATAAGTGTTCCGTTTGCGTAAACTCTCTGTCTCCGGTTTATAGGAAGGACTTGACCATCTCTTTCCCATGTAATCGATTCGATGGGATATCCAGCTGCTGGACATTTAATAATTAAATCAGTGCCGGCTACACCAGTGATTTTTGGCATTTCTCGTATATATGGAAGACCGTAAATATTAACTCTAGCACTGTGAGATATTTTTCCTATTGAATTATGAGCAGTGCACGTATATTCGCCACCGTCCTCTTCTTTTACCGATGTTATGTTTACATGGCTAATAACATCGTCGTGAATTGTGACATACTGTCCTACTAGGAATCTAAAAATTTGTTATAAGTAAAAAGTCAAAAATATTTAATGCAATAAACCAATTCATGAAGCATTTAAAAAATCCGTGTTTTAATATTACCTGGAACTGTCAGGTATTTGAAATCCGTCGAGAGTCCAAATAAACTGCGGTGGCGGATTTCCCGTTGCAACACACTTTAAAGATACCATTGGACCAGGTTGTAGTGTTTGTTCCGAAAACCAGTAAATAAGTTCTGGACTAGCATCTATAATTTTATATGTATATAATTGAATTGTATATAGATTATTTTCTTAACACTTTACGGTCCAGGCACGCGTAAACGCGTGTTTCGTTGTACGAACTCTTGACGCAAAAAACATATATTTACACGCTATATTTTTTTCTAATTTCATCAAAAGATAGAGGTGTATATGTTCAAAATATTGGTGAATTTAAAAAATTATGAAAAATATTTCATTTAAGGGGGGAAATAGGCGTAGAGGCTTCAAAAAATTCATTTTTTTTTCATAAATCGCTTGTAAAACTATTCAAAAATATACTCTTAAAATTTCAAAACACAATTCCAATTCGTTCAAAAGTTATAACCGATTAAGTGAGTGTCCCTCGTTAACAAAATTATAAATACGGTAATTATATAGACGATGGTGATTTCAAAACATTCTCGGGAGTGATTAAATTAAATCTTTATGGTGATGAACTAACAGTGATTAAAAGTGAATGGATAGGCCACGTGCAAAAAAGAATGGGAACGCGGCTCCGAAGCGTCAAGAAAGAGAAAAAATTGGGAGGAAGAGGAAAATTGACGGAGGCTTTAGTGAAAAAAATAAGTATCTACTATAACTTGACTATTAGAAGAAATGTTAATAGCGTCGAAGACATGAAAAAGGCAATAATGGCAACTTATGACCACATGATATCAACGGATAACGATCCAAAACATGACGATTGTCCAGCGGGTGTAGATAGCAAAATGAAACAAGCTGAAGCTAAATTGCATCCTGAAGTTCAAAAGAAACTTCCAATTTATGATAATTTATCCTGGCAGATGTTTAAAACGCGAATGAAAGTTCTCGACGGTTTTTCCGAAACACTTACATTCCGGTTTGAAAATCATAAGGTCTATATTTGTTGCTAGCTTGTTCAATAAGTTCAAGTATCAGTTATGAATTATATTATAGTTGGTAACCGTAGCTTCAATATATATTTCGACGCAGCTTCTTGGACAGTTCGAAAAGAAAAATTGCATAAGAAAGATTGCAATATGGTGTTGGAATCGCTGATTAACCAGTAAGTTGTTTAAATTGATTCATTATTGCCTTAAATTAACCTTTTCTGCCACTTTTGTTTTCAAACGCGTTTTTCTCGAAACGACTTTTTTCGAATTTGGGTACACTCAGCTTAAAAAGTTTTTAATCTATCATTTTGAAATTTGGTATATAGTTTCTTTATATAAATACGGTCTATTTGAATATAATCCTAAACAATATATTTGTTTAAAGTATTTTTTATTGTAAAAAAAGTACGAAAAAATGGTAAAAAATCATGCTTTATGTTCACACCCTTTACTAATTTTCATGAGGGGAGTTATAGAAGAAGCATATAAAAAGTAAATTCTTTGTGCAATTCATTTCATGAAAATTGCGACCTCCAAGATGTACATGGCGACCTACAATGTGCGGCAGCTAATATCTCCGTTAATTTTCGAGGAAAATTTTAAAATATATTCTTAAATATATGTATAAAATGATCTCACAATATCAATAAATTATATAAATTCTTTATGTGTTAAAAAAATTCATGAAAATCACTGCAAAAACGTCGTCCTACACCTATTTCCCCCCTTAAAGTAATCTCTATCCCTAGCAAAGTTCTGTTTTTTTTTTAATAAAATCGAAATTGGTTCTCTTATTTTTTTTCTAACAACTTCTTTATATAGAATATATATTTTACGTAATTTATCATATTTTTATCCCTTCTAGATATTTTTTAAGCTAAAAAGTGTTTTTAAAAAGTATTTGTTTATAATAAACCATGTTTATTATAAAGCATTTCTTCTTTGTACTTTATCTCGTACACTTATTGCAGATTGAAAACTACTGTTATATTTCCATACATTTATGCAGCGAACCCTTTTATAGGCAGATATGAAATTTCATTTCAAAATGTTCATTAGTTTAAGAATTACATCGATTTTATGAAGAAGTTATTTCTTATGCATTTTTTGGCGAAATTCGCCGGACTCCAGATAAAACCTAGCGCGAAATATTGCGGACCGTAATGTGTTAATTAATATATAAAATGTTCAATCAGGATGTATGTTTATCAGCAAGTAAGTTTTATATACCTCCAAGATCTAATTCAGCAATGGCTTCTGCTTGGTCCCATTCGTTACTAACGAAACACTGATACATTCCATGATCTTCTTTCTGGACATTTTTTATTCTCAATCGTTCAGGATTATTTGTTACTTCTATTCTATCGTCGTGTGCTATTGGTTTTCCATTATGCATCCACGTTACTTTCGTTTGTGGAAATCCACTACCGATACATTGAAACGATGCTTCTTTTCCTACATCTATTACTTGAACTTGTGGTTGTACATGAGCAGAGAGTGGGGCTAAAATTATACAAAAATAGTTAAATTAGCATTCGAGTACTGCGCACAAGAATATATTCTTGTAAATCGTATCGCTTCTCACCAGTGACAGTAAGTGTTACTTGAACAGATTCCTCTCCGGCTGAATTATTCACCAAACATATGTATTTACCACCATCTTCGAGTCTTACTTTGCTAATACGAAGTAATCCATCAGGCACGAATTTTATTCTATCGCTTAAAGCGATCGGGATTAATTGTTCTTGATCTTCTCTACACCACCTTTGTGAAGAAATTAATTATCGTTCGTGCACTTACACAATAACTCAATGTCTCTGGATTACTCACCTGTACATAGGCACTGGATATCCTTGCGCGACGCACGCTAATGTCACGTCATCTCCAACGGCCACACGTCTTACAGCATGTTTATCGACTATAACACGAGGCTGAACGCTACCTTTTGGTTCGGTGATAATGACACGACCTGGGTAAGCACTTGTGTGGCTTTCACCTGTAAGTCGATGAATTGTACGACACGCGTACATTCTGTGCCCATCACTGGGCCCAGCACGGTTGATGTGCAAATCTCCATTAGCGAGCACGATGTATTTTCCTCCTGGTGATGAAAAGGAATAAAACGAAATATATCTATTTCTAATAAACTATTAATATTAATAAATAAATATTATTGTGATCGAATATTTACCGATATCAGTATTGGGATAGATATTGACGAGTCCGTCTTGAAGCCAAGATGTGACCATCACATGCTCGGATACATAATTCGGTACTTGACATCGAAATACAGCTGTGTTTCCACTAATCACATATTCGTCGTACACCAATACGTCGTACTTTTGCCTTATCACTTTAATAAAAATATTATTTGAGAAGAATTTTTTTGAAAAATGTGCATATAAAATAACAAGAAGCAATTAATGATAGTTTTAGAGTTAGAAAAGACTTAAACTTGTACAACTTAATTAAACTTGTACGTACTTAAACTTGTGTTGTGTGGACCACTTTTTTTTGTGGAAAATGGATTTTAAATTTTGTCTCATATGTAATAAAAATAAAATGGTATTTTTTAAAAACACTCTTGAGACGTTTTGTTCTTTTTTTTAAAAAACAATAAATCATCACATGACAATTATTAAAATTTACTTAAGAAAATTGTCGACAGTGCCAGAGGTGAATCAGGAAATGCAGAAATGTTTCATTGTATATAAATTTAATTATTTATTGTAACTTAATCAACATAAATAAACGGATACATATATATATATACATATATATATATATATATATATATATATATATATATATATATATATATATATTAGATCATTAAATATAAAATGTATGATTTTCTTAAGTACTAAGTTTGACATTTAATTTTGACAGTTCTTGTTTTTTATTCTTATTATGAAGGTACATCCTCATTCTTTTAAACACACGTTTTGGTTTGTGAATATCTTTCGAATTGTCTTCATTAGAGAATTTTTTGTGAAATCATGGATAAGTAAAAAAATCGTATTATTTTCGAATATGAATTCCGTCAAGGAACCAATGCAGTGCAGACAGTTCAAAATATTGACGAAGTATTTTGCGACGATATAGTACATCGATATTTTCAAAAAATCCATTTTGCCGACTTTAATCTTGAAAATGAGCTACGTGGGCGACCTGAGTCCAAAATGAATAATAATGAGCTGAAGTTGTAATGTAAGCGGATATATTTAAAATTACGCGTAAATTAGCAGCAAGGTTTGACTTATTATTTCAATAATATTGGACTATTTGAAATAAATCAGCAAGGTAAAGAAATCGGATAGATGGGTTCTATCTATCTAAATTTAAAAGAGAAATCGTTTCGAAACTTGCCTTTCTCTGTTGTCACGTCATAAATGTGAATCATTTCTATAAGTATGATGAAAAATGTTTTTTTTTCAACAATCCTAAACGTTCAGCACAATGGTTGGATAAAGATGAAGTGCCGAAGTACAGTCCAAAACCGAATATTCATCAAAAAAAGATATTATTCACTACAGTTTCATGGAATTTGGTCGATTGATTTCAGTGGATGTCTACAACTAATTGGACGAAATGATAAGAGTACTTGAGATTAAGCAACCGAAATTGGCCAATAGAGACAGGCCAATCCTCTTACAAGACAATGCTCCACCCAAACGATGTTGCACAAACAACACTGCTCAAACTATACGAGCTAGACTTGTAAACTTTCTGTCACCCACCATATTCACTAGATCTTGTATCAACTGACTATCACTTCTTTTAGGTATTGGACTTTTTTTCGTAAGGAAAATATAGAATTCTAAACAAACTGCAAAACTTTCTCTTTCCAGGCTTCTTCGCAGTGGGACAAACGAGCTATCATTAGGTAATTCCATTATGTAGTTCGGTTAGTTTAGGTGCATACTTTATTTGTATTGCTTCTTGTTTGAAATATAATAAAGTAAACTTTTGATTCGAAATCGGGCATTTCATATTTAGTGACCTAATATATATCAGATATAAAAAAAATACAGACGAAAAACAAATATAATATGGAAAATATTGTACATGTAACTTATTTTTAATAACGAATCGCTATAAGTATATAAAACAATATTTTATACACGAAATTAAAGCTCAAAATTATATTAAAAAAACTCTGTACAGCAGTAATTTTCAATTCGAATTTATTTTACATCGTATTTTTTTAACGTGGATAATTTTGAAAGTAGAAATAATTGTAATTGGAATGTAGAATGAAATTAATTATTCAAAAATAAGAGAATATCTGCTTTCCAATTAGCGTTCCACTGGAGGATTAAAACGTTAAATATTTTATGTAAACATACATATATGCTGCATTTGTTCATACAAAAGAGAGGGATTTTAATTATATTTTATACTAATCATAAACAAACATACATAACGGTCGGCCATAAATATATTAATCCACATAATGTATTCGTTTAACATCGCACATTTTTATCGAACTCCATTTAAGTGAACATTTTAGACATAAATAACATATATATAGATGTTATTTATATAATATATAGATGTGGATATTTTTATACAAAAAAATAATATTCATCTAGATTATTATGTTACTGAATTCAGTAAATAATTTAATTGTAGTTTATGATCATTTTCATAAATACAATTGTGATGAATACATTTCAGGACAAAAAAAAATGAACCTAAACTATTATTGAATTCCATAATTGTACTAACGAAGTCATGAAGTAAATAGAAAGAATATTCAAACATATTTCCAACATAGAAACTTTATAGAATTTCGTATATACATGCATAGAGTCGGGGTATAGAAATAAAACATAAGATGAAAATAATAAATACTCCCAATATATTACATTTGTGGTAAGAACAAGAAATACTGCTATCGAAAATACATTTCTAAACATCAATCTGCGGTGTTTGTCGTGCGTCGAACACGTTTTAAAAAAAAAAAAACACCAAGTATGTCGTCCCTTTTGTCGAGAACCCAATTTCAAATATTCATAACGTAATGGGTCATATGTTTCCGTTTTGGAATTTATTATGTGGAGTTAGCACGGAAACAAAACAAATCCATAAATCTCTTTCAAATTTCGTAACCCAGAGAACAAAAACAACACACTTCGTATCTAACTGACAGTCATTGCAGAACGTGCTCCTACTGCAAAATGTTCTTAACGACCAGACATTCATCATGACTACCGCCCATTATTGTTTCTGCAACATTCGATATATATTTTTGTCGATTATTCGAAAAAGGAACACGGTCGTTCGAAAACATCGTTCAAAATGTAACGGTGTTAAAAAATGCTTTACTATTTTATGGTCACGTGAACGGGAGACGAGCTTTGCTTGTATTAAATTAAAAAAAAGCATATAAATAGCTAACGATAAGATTTTCCAGTTCATTTTCCTGTATCACTTTCTTTCGAGATATTGAAATTAATCGAATATTCTTCTAAGGATATTATTGATTTTGAATATTTATTTATATAACGAATCGCACTTAATCTTAATTTAATCATTAAACATAATTGACCGATCTTTATTAAAACTTTGACAAATTCACTTTTACATCAACTGATTATTCACTCAATCCAATATCACAAACTTTTATATTATAGTGAGAAATAACATAGTAGAAAAATAACTCTTTTTAATAATAAGTTCAATTTTTCTTTTTTCTATAGGGTCATCCAAATGTAACGCCTAGATTTGTGTTTTATTAAAAAGAAAGTGAGTCAAAGTGAAACTCATACAGAGTTATGTTCTCAATAATTTTACACATAAATTTTAATATAATAAAAATTTTCTTTATTTCTCTTGGTTAAGATCTTTATTAAGGATATTTTTATTATATTTGAAAATTTGAATCGTAAATTAATACTTCTACTCCATTAAAAGTAACCATTTCTGAAAAATGAACAAAAAATACATCAAAATGAAACTCATACAACGAATTACTCTCGCTTGAAAACTGTTGTGTTAAGAAAGTATACTCTTCAAATATGTGTTTGGTCATTTTGGTTACAAAAAAAAAACTATTCTTAAATCGTTTGTAATTATTTTGTAAAAAATATAAGTTGGATTTTCACTTTGAGTAGAAAAAAGGGGACAATCATCGACGGATGAGAGAAAGCTAATGATTTTTCATCACAAAAATGGAAAAACTCTACGGGAAATTGGGAAAATAGTTCATAAACACACCGCAAAAAGTGTTAAAAGGTGGTTTAAACAGAACAATACTGAGGTTCTTTCTTGGCTCCGGACATCAATTCTATAGAAAACTTATGGGAAATAGTCAACAAAAAAATTAGTCAAAAGAAATAGTCAACAAGAGGGCAACAAACATTTTCTAATAAAGCCGAATTATATTCGGCTATTGAAGCTGCATGGAAAGACGAAATATCTTTAGATATAGTGAATAAATTAATTGAATCTATGCCACGACACTGTGCAACTGTTATTAAGAAGAACGGCTATGCTACTAAATATTAATACTTTAGTTTATAAGTTAAGCGACAGAGTTGCTTAACTTTTGTCGCGTAAAAATATAAGATAATTTTGTTCAATGTGATTTTTTTTATTATAATAAGGAAATAAATTTAGTTGATTACATATTTTTAAAATATGATATAAGTGTTTTAATTTGATGCACTGCGATCATTTCTATATTTTTATTAACTGTTGATATTTGGACCATTTCTGCAGTTTTCATATAGTTACTTAACTTTTGTCCGGCACTGTATATAATTTGTAAGAACAGATGTGTTTGTATATATATATATATATATATATATATATATATATATATATATAAAGGCCTTAAACGAAACTCATATAAAGAAAGAACAAAGATATAAGAAAATTCGTCAGAAAGAACTACAAGAGAAAAACATTGGATCGATCGAAGTGGAAAGTTTTGAAAGAGACTTTCACCCAACAATGGATAGAAAAAAGCTGATAATAAAATCGGTAATAGTATATATGTATATATAAGGTGTTAAAGGCTGCATCCTATATAGGTTCTTGGCCTTTGACAATGCCAGAATATAGAGACGATTATGTTTTTACGACATGAGGTTGTTATTCCCATGTCCACCCTCTAGCTTGAGGAACTATATATATATATATATATATATATATATATATATATATATATATATATATGTGTGTGTGTGTGTGTGTGTGTGTGTGTACATATAATTATCTATACAAATAATATTAAAAACGAAATACCAAATTCTTCGCACACAGTTCTCATATTTACATAAAATGTTATCGTGTATTTACATTATGGACGTACATACACTACATAAGTATGTATGTATGTATGTATGTATATCCACATCTATATACGTAGTACTAATACCTAATGTCGCAGGTGTACACAACACTCTACTTGCTTTCAAATATCCTTATTTATTCATGCCTGCATTATCATCTTACTTCACATGACTATTTTAGCATGCTATGTGTCCCTACATTTATTTAACATCGAATTTATTCGCAACGGAAATTCGTGTAAGCCATTGCGAGTTATGAAAATATCGACGATTCGAAAATGAACACTAGTCGAAAAACGAATCCAAAACATATGTATGTCTGTTGCGTTTCAAATGGAGATCGATTCGAAATACGATATAAAAGCTCGTTGTGAATTATAAACGAAACGTATGGTACTTAATGTATGCAATAGATACCATTTAAACATTTATTATTCATGCTTTTATTGAATGTACGTGGCGGTTCGAAAAATGCCCATTTTTTAATTTTAAGTACATCTATTGTATTTGTATTCAATATCGTACTCTACTTTATCGGCGATACAGGAAGATACAATATTTTAACATCTTTACATATATTTTATTTATTCTTTCCTCCCTTTTTTCCTTATACATTTATATAAAAATAATATCATGTAAAGAATTACACGAAGAAACAGAAATGATAATAAAACAAGGAGATGTAATTTTCCAACCAGTCTAATATTTTTTTATTTATTGGAAATAAATGAATATAATTCCTCGATTTCATACAAAAACTATTAAAATAAACGATTCTTGTTATAATGTAAGATGGTTACAGCTCAACGTAAAACTTTCAACAGTTCATGTCTTTAGGCTAACAGTTCATTCAACGATTCGTTAAAGTCGTTTCGTTTGATTGTTCTCAACGTTTTATTACGAATAAAACTCTTCAATAAAGCAACTTATAATTGAAAGAGATTCAGTCTCTTTTGAAGTATAATTAAATACATATTTTTATTTACATTGCATTTATTAGTGTAAGATAATGAGCGTACAAGAAAATGTATATCAAATAATTGTTCTGTTCGTCAAAGACGAGTCTTGTTTCCATCAATGTGCTTCGAGTGTTATTGGATTCCTTTATTGTTTGTATTATTTACGTATAGCAATGATAATATCCCTTTATTATACGATTTTCCATGACTGTTTCCACGGAAGTAATTAATTCTATGTACTTGTCTGTTCAAATTTTTTCAATAGTTCTCTTTCTTTGTTATAATATTGATAAAAATAAATAGAACTTTATAATTATCATATTTGATATTTCTTACTTAAAAAAAAAACAACTAATAATCTGACTGTATGTTCATAAAATGTTAATTCCGTATTGTATTTCTCTACTATATTCAACGATAAACCATTTCTTTTATCGTATGAATATCATAAGCCACGTTATTACTCTAATAATAACCACTTTCGCAGTGAAATATGTGCTATTTTCCTAACAGTTTTTATTGCGATTCTTACAGCTTTGGAAGAAATTCTCGAGATCCACGAGCTTTAAAAGCGACATTATGAATATGATTTTCAACGATGTGTTAAATGTTACATGTAAGTGTTCGACGAATCTGTGGTTTTCTTGTGACATTTTTTTTCACTGTTGTTGAATGTTCGATTATATTTTCGAAGAAAAGAAATGAACCATCGAATATAATCGAATCAATGCTATTAGTTTTCAGTCAATCGAATAATATATTGAAAATGTTTTATTACATTCAAAATGTTATTTAATATATTACTATTTTAGAATCTAAGATCAATATACTAAATTCTTTTATAAATACACCTGGATCTGTTTTTATGGGGTAGATACGTTCTGCAGAAAACCGCATTAAAAAAAATCGCAAAAAATATTTAACTTACATTGAAAAATTAGGAATACGTTCCGTAATTTTCGAAAAAAAAACTGCATAAAACCAAAACTACAAAGTGAAATTACTCTAAAATTCGCATAAAAAATCAGGAATAAATAATGTTAAAAAAATTCAAATATATGCAGAAAATTGATACAAATCAAAGCTTTTTTACTTTACTTTTTAATCAACTATTTAATTTTATTCAAAGCAATATGTAATTTTATTCAAAGCAATATGTGTAATTTATTTTAGAATTTTTCATACATAAGTTACTCGTAAACATGCGACTAAAAATCACAGAGGTTTTCATACATATTTTAATCATCATCGCAATAATAGCTGCACTGTTTAGATAAAAAAAATAAAATTAAAAAAAAAATTAAATAGCTACACTGTTTTCAAGATATGTAGGCCAAGCCTTTTTTCAACAGGCATTTAAAGTATGTAGTTTTATTTGAGTAATAGCAAGAACAACATGATTTATAAAGTCAAAGATAGAATTTTTTTCCAAGCGTCAGTTACTATTATTGACTAATTTTCTAGTTTATCCAATATAAACTGAAAAGTGCATTTAACGTAATATTGTTAAAAATTGCAATTATGCCTTGATTTAATAACTGAATAATGCTTGTTGTATTGGGTGGAAAAAACATCATGTTTACATTTGGATGTTTTAAACAAGGATGACCTGGTGCGTTGTCAACAACAAATTTAACAGCTTTTTCATCTGCCGATGCAATCGCGCCCGTAATATTCATCTTATGCAGTGCATTCCTTTTTAAAAACCCGGTTAACCACCCTTTGCTATCCGAAAATTCCTTATCAGTTTGAGAAGTAAATGGTTCTGATTCCTTCATTTGTTCATAAAACTGAAGAGCTTTTCGTTAAATTTAATAACCGCTTAAAAAAATTCTTAAAAAAATCATATAAAAATATACTAAGAAGAAATATGTATCGCATAATTTCAAAATCGCATTTAAAAAATTCACATAAAAAGATATTAAGAAAAATTTGGTTATTATTTAGTGAAATGTCAATTAGTGGACTGTCATTATTTAACATTTGCTTATTAAAAACTTGGGAAATTTTACTAATAGAACGCTACATGCATGAATAACGTATTTCAATAGTGAAAATTCACTATAAAAATAATGAAAATTTTACAACGTCAATGTGAAAAATTCGTGTATTTTTTCCTTGTAATCAAGTGCCTTCGGAGTCTGCTGTTCGTAACCTAATTGCAAAATTTCAATAATTTAGTACTGTTGGAGACCATAGACTAAAAATATATGCTTGTAGTGATTTTTCAGCTGAAAATATCGCTGCTGTATGTGAAAGTATTGAATAAAGCTCTCAAACATCGATTCGTCGACGTTCACAGCAATTAAACATCACAAGAAGCACTCTGCATAACATTTTATGAAAAGATTTGCATCTACATGCATATAAAATCCAGCTAACACAAAAAATGAAGCCAGTTGACCATCATTTGCATCGTATGTTTGTTAATTGGTATCAAGAAAAGAAGCAGAAAATCCTATAATGCGAGGTTATTTGGCTGACACTATTCTATTCATAATTCCCATGTTTCTATTGTACACTGATGCTTATAAACATGAACTTTTCTTTCAAAAACTGTATTTTATTGATAAATTACTTCATAACCTCAAATTTGAATATCTATTAGCAACTGAACTGAAATCAATAACGAGTAATCTATTTAAATGAATAAAGAATTGAATTGTCTGTGTAATATTTTTTTATATTGAAAAATTCAATACATATGATTCAATGAATTTTGAATTGAAAAAAACGAATTAATTACATCGTAAAAAATACTATAGGATGTAATCGGTCATCGTTTGTTTAATAATTATTGATTATAATTTTCAAAAGTATGCGGGATAGCAATTAATTAGTATGATATGACAGCTACTGAAACGTTTGTGTATACTAATATCGTGTCAAAAATTGAAGCGTTTAGATAACAGTACTGAATGATGGTCCACTTAATCCTAAAGTGATTGCAACAATCAACATGCTTGACAGTTGTTACAAATTCGTCGAATCAAAAACAGAACCAACAAATAAAATAAATTCAACAGACTAAATATTTATGATTATATTGAATTGTTAAATAATTAATTGCTTTTTTTAAGTGAATTAAAGACGACTTTTCCTTGGAACGAAATAATTTTATTCAATAATTTATTGACCATTTTGTTTTACTACCTTTTTCCATCTTTCAGGAATTTTCATAATTCTGTGCTCGAAAAACTAATGATCTTTCAGGACGAAAAACTGATCCAAGTACGATTTGATAATCTGATCTGAAGTGAAACTTTTATCATTTAAAGAGTTTTGCAGGGAATTAAATAAATGGTAATCTTGTAGTAGAAGGTCAAGTGAGTATGGTGGATGTGGCATCACATTTCGAGGTTAGGTACATTTCATGATACCTAAGAATATCTATTAGTAAAATCGCAATTACATATTTACTAACCGATTAAAATTAACTGTAGATTTGAACAGGTTGAAAGTTTAGATGGTTTTATGATCATTTACTGAAGTTATTCTTGTTTAATTTACAATATGAAATATTGATCATTTTGAAACACACATTTTAAAATTTATATTTAGATTCTATATTGCAAGGTGACCAACCGTCCTCCTTTTCGATATATAAAAGCTAATTTGTAAATCTCTAAATATTTAATAACAAAAATTTACCATAATGATGAAAAATCCGCTTATTTAATTTTATGTAGACAGTAATTTTGTTGTGACTACAATCAAAGAGAGAAAATAATACTTCTCAAAAATTCAACAGTTGTGATTTTCGATTGTGTTAGTTTATTATTTGATTAAAATAAACTAGAGATATCCTTTAATGAATTAGTAGCCTTATTGATTTCTTACAATTCTTACTGAACTGAAACACGACAATAATTATTTCTTTTCTAGTGAATATTCGACATAAAGACCTAGGTAAGCACAATTCAAGTTTTACTAATTAATTATCAATTTTATAATTTTCAAATATTATCATTTTATTTACAAGTTTATACAAGTCTTGTCATAGAACTGTAAAATAATTTGATTTTAAAATTTAATGTTTATTCCTATTCGCTTATGCTGTTAAGTTCCAGTTTTAATAATTTCATATTTTTTAAGTTTAGACAAGTGTCCTAAAATCCTGGAATCGTTCTTCAATAATGAAATATTAATGCATTTTGTCTTATTTCAAGCATCTATTTTTCACAAAACAATTCAAAAGATTGAAGATGAACAGATTTCAGCTACAAAAATAAGTCTTATTTTAACTGAGTTTATCCTTCAATATAAATCTAAGTTTGAAGAAAATTTTCTACCTTCAACTATAAAAAGAAAATTATCAGAGTTGGAGGAATCAAATCCGGGGATAACGGAAAAAATTGTCAAAGAAGCCTAGAATTTTTATCAAATATGTTTTGAATACATCGAAGAATAGTCTGAAGCAAACATTACGGGAAGTAGCAGTTTTCAATGGTGCTTTTTGATTTTGTCTCAGGTGTATTGGAAAGATATTGAATTTTGTGTTCAGTTTTTATCCACAGAACTACCAGACATTAAAATAGAGGACAATTGTCTATTTGAAGAAATTAGAAAACTGAATATTTATTTCAATTCTGAAAAATTGGTCGAGTGGGAAAATAAACATGTTGAAGTTTATAAAAGAAATATTCAACCATTTCAAAAATTCACATATACCACATGAAAACTTACTTTTTCTAATCCAATTTACATTGTGCTGCCCTGGCACTAACACAGCAGTTAAAAGGATATTTTCAATTGCTAATGATTTTTAGATAACTGAAAAATCAAGACTGAATGTTGATTCTCTAACTGCAGCACTTGCTGTGAAATTCAATATGAAAAATAGTTCTTGTACGGATATTTCTAATATTTTGTTAGAAAATGACATATTAAAAAAAATATTTATTCAATCGAAAAATATTCATATTTAAATAATAATTAATCATAATACGCCTGCGTTATCTATTTACTATATTATAATGCTTTGTGTTTAGTTATTGATGCAAAGAATAATTTTTATTTGCAATATTTGTTTCTTTAATTTATTTATATCCTCCTTTTATTTGGAAAAAAGTTGGTCACTTTATATATTGTCTCTTTGTATATATATATATATATATATATGTAAATTTTCATGAATTATACTTCAAATATAATTTAATTTTAAGATTAGTACAAAATTTCCTATTATGTTCAAAGCAATTTCTTAAAATATTTCGAAAAGAAATAACATTTAAACTAAACTAAGAAAAAATTTGAATATTATAAATATATATTTGAAAATTACAATAAAGGTAGACAGACAGATAGACATGTAAAAAAATCTCATTTATATTTCTGGTTTTATATATATATATATATATATATATATATATATATATATATATATATATATATATTGTTACTTTTGTACAAACACGTTAATCGATTTGCTGTCAAGTTCAGAATCAGATTTTTCCTGCCGATTCAAGAAGCTTTCTTGTTGATGTCGGAACAAGAATTCTACTGACGTTATAATTTTCTTGTTAATAATGTGTTTTGTTATTATTTGAGAAAGTTGTACGATAGCTAGACAAAAGCGTAAACAGTTTATGTCGGAACGAATCGCATTATAGGATTTTTTTCGGTCTCTTGAGATAGATTTTTTAATGTGGTTTTGTACAAAATAAACGAATAGTTTTTAATGAATAATCCATTAAGTTTCAATGTATATATTATATTAACAATAGAAATAATAGGTTGCATGACACAATTAATTTGGTAGGAGGGATTTTGATAAAAAATGAGATTGTAGTTTTTACTGGTTTCTTTTTTTAATCTGAATTCAAAATGAAAAATGTTTCAAGCTCAAAAATATTTATGATAGATTGAACTTATAGTAGGTGTCTACATTTGAGGTTAGGATTTAATTTATCAATAAAATAATTTTTGAAAGAAATAATTATGAATGGAATACAATGTCATCCAAATGGCCTCCTCTACCACATCGCCAGACGTCCATTCTTTTGTCGAAATTTTAAAGTACGTTCTGCAATAAATGAAGTTGTATTTCAGCTTTAGATGCACGAATTTCATCCTTCAATTCTTGAATCGTTGCTGGTTTATTGGCATAAACCTTATCTTTCAAATAACCCCATAAGAAAAAGTCTTGCGATGTTAAATCAGAAAATCTGTAGTGGTCATTTAACATCACTATTACAAGAAATTAAACGTTCATTGTTAGTAAATAGATTGTCACACAAGTTGTATGGCTTGTTAAAACCACATGTCACTGATATCAATATCTTCAAGTACCGGCCACAAAAATCTGTTATCATGTTTTGATAACGCAACGAGTTAACTGTAATACAAACACCTTGCTCATTTTAAAAGAAGAATGGACCAATGATACCTCTAGCCTATAAACCATACCAAATAATGACTTTTTGAGGATATAATTGTTGTTCAACAATGGAATTTGAATTTTAAATTTCCATTTGCGACCATTTTGAGTGTTTACATAACAATTTAATTGAAAATTCGATTTATCATTGAAGATAATTTTGTTAAAAAATCAATATTTTCCGCTTTTTTTCTTGGTATCAATTAATAAACATACGACACAAATGATGGTCAGCTGGTCTCATTTTTTGTGTTAGCTCAACTTTATATGCATTAAGATGTAAATGTTTTTCTAAAATGTTATGCAGTGTTTTTTGTGATGTTTAATTCCTGTGAACGTTGACGTATCGATGTTTGAGGTCTTTTTTAACATTTTTAGGTACAACAGCGATATTTTCAGCTGAAAGATCACTATGAGAATATATTTTTGGTCTGTAATTTCCAACAGTACCAAATTGTTGAATTTTTTCAATTAGGTTGTAAACAGCAGACTCAGAAGGAAAATGTAGGAATTTTACATATTGACGTTGTAAAATTTTCATCATTTTTATAGTGATTTTTCACTATTGAAATGCGTTATTCAAGCATGTAGTGTTCCATTACTAAAATTTTCAAAGTTTTTAATAAACAAATGTTAAATAATGACAGTTCAATATTTGACATTTCACTAAATAGTAGCCAACTTACTTCCTAACCTGAAATTTGGATACCTGGTATTAATATTCTTTTTTATAATTGCTTAATTTTATTTATAGCACATAAAAAATGTTAATATTTCCTTTTCAAAATAAATGTTTAATATATTAATCAGTTTCAAAGTAACGAATGTTCTTCGATTGGGAAAATGTATTAAAATACTTTATGGCTTATTTAGTATATGAAACGATTATTTTTAAAAATATTTCTATTGAATAAAATATTAACGATCTTTCATAAACATTTCTTTCATCAGTAATTTCATATATATTTTTAGATATAAATATATATTTTTTATATTCAGTTCATTGATAAATATATATATATATATATATATATATATATATATATATATATATATATTATATTAGTAAATTATGTATGCATCCTACATAAAAAAATTCAAAAGGTACCTGCGCGCACGTGTACATCCCGGCTAACGACAGTTCCGACAGAGCTTCGTAACCGGCACCGATATAAAGCAGCATGCACATCATGACGGTATCGTTCGCCGGCGAATGGAGGAAAAGAGAGAGAGCCGTTCGGATGGAGGACACGTAATCCGGCGACCTGGTGCACAGCGGCGCCGTCGTCGAGCAGCCATTCGACGGCGGGCGTCGGACCTCCGTATGCGGCGATGCCGGCCGCGCAATCTACTCGACCGCCTGTATCGTTACTGAATTCCACACGATGGGGTGGTTCGTGAAGAAACATAGGTCCATGTAGATCTAGCGCACCGCCGGCAGCTGAAAAATATTTCGAAATGTGTACATGCACGTACAGAATATGGATTTTGTTTTGTAGAGAGTTAGAGATGAAGATAAAATTATATAATTGATGTTGTTAGTAAAATTTTGTACATCTAATGATTAGTAATTAATTTTATTATAATATTGATTCACGTTTGTAAATTATGTTCATATTGTATAACATAGTGTAATATTCAAGAGAAATTAAGAAATAAATTAGTATTTTCTTACAATTTTGAAATTTTTAATCAATTTTGTACAAAGTAAAAAAATCATCTAATTGATATACTTTATACATACGAGGTCAGACAATTAAGTAATGCGACAAAATTCAAAAATCGAGTATATTTAATTGAATTAAAATTGGTTTACATAAGTAAAATAAGATATGATCACATTTTCAAATAGTAGTCCCCTACGGCATCTTGTATACACTTATTCCAGCGAGTTTTCCAGTTTTCGCTCTGACAATACGAGATGGAACACTTCTTGTGGGACCTCTCCAACAGTACCCTTCTAGTCACAGATTCTTCCAACGCTGCTATCTTCAAATAATAGGAGTCAAAAATAGTCATTCGTTCACTGACCTTTGACGAATTTTTTTCATATATTAGGGAATAGGAAATAGTCACGGGGTGACATGTCCGGTGAATAGGGCGGTTGTGGTAACGTTGCGATGCCTTTAGACGCCAAAAACTGAGAGACACTGAACGCACTGTGACAGGGAGCATTGTCGTGATGCAGAACCCAAGTCTTCGCGATCTCTGGACGCACTCTGAGCACCCTTTTTCGTAATTTTTCGAGCACATTGCGGTAGAATACTTTATTTACGGTTTGTAAGGTTTACGAACTCTTTGTGAAATAGTCCCTTAAAGCTATCGAAGAATCCAAATCAACATCGCCATTCACTTTGGACTTGCTCATTCTCGCCTTCTTTGGCCTTGGTGCTCCAGGGATAACAGCCACTGTTGGCTTTGTCGTTTAGTTTCGGGGTCATATTGAAAGAACCAACTTTCATCACCAGTAATAACTCGATCGAGAAGAGTAGTATCACTTTCAACCTGCTCGAGACAATCTTGAGCGATGTTCATTCGGTGGGCTTTTTCCATTTTCGTGACATGCACTACTCGCGCGTTGTTACAAAACACTAAACAGCTGACGAAGAAATGATCGTACGAAGGTGGTCAAGGTCTCAATCGAGAGAGTAGGGATCTGCTATTACAGTGGCGGAGTTACAGGTTCGCAGTGTTACCACAGCCCGAGAAAAAAATCGGTCGCATTACTTAATTGTCTGACCTCGTAAGTACTACTTTAATTATTATTAAAAAAAGGGTGCATGTACTTATGTACGCACGTTAGAAGTGAAATTTCTTAGCCGTAAAGTAATAAAAAATTATGAAAATTTATTCATTTTGAATTTCTTCGTTTTCCATTGCTTCCTCCGGTGGTGATTGAGTAGGTATAAATGATAAAATTGGTTTATGATAAGTAAAGTAAGATATGTTATCATACTTTCTATAGACTTCATAAATACGGCATCAATTGTAGTACCTTTTTTTTTTAGAAGTTTACCTACGTGAAACTGATATGGCCCTGAGTAATATATGTAGGATATGCATATTGGCTAAGTGCTACATTGTGCCTGGGAAGAGGTCCCTTACCCCGTGTTTCTTGACTTGGATTTTGAGTAAGTTTAGTAGTAGGATTTACAGACTATTGTTATCGGCCGAGAAAAGTTTAAAAAAAAAACGGCATATCTTGACTAATTAATGATAAGGAGAAAAGAAAAGAAGATAGTACCATATTATATCTCGTCGTTGCAACAGTTAAATAATAAATACAACGTGCTGCTTATTTGCTTTGCAATACTAATCATATCTTAACACGGCGCGCATGCGTGATAGGCCTCACTACCTCTCTTCCGTATGCACTATATATACTAGATTTTTCCCCACTTTTTTCTGTTGAACTGTAGATTCGGTACGTAATTTTCGTTGCACGTAAAAATTTTACCCCAATGCCGCTAAAGAAGTTTCACTTCAATAATACTTTTTAATAAACATTTGAATTTTAATAATTATCAAAACATATTATATTGGGGTTAAAGAAAAAGTCCTTTTACAAACTGAAGAGAAATTGAAAAATATTGTTTAATTGTTTATAAATTTTTATTAAACCAAATATGTGTAATTTTGATCTATGACCTTCTGTCATTTTTTTAGGTAGAGCCATTATTCTATCGGTGGAGAATTTTTGGGGTTTCTGGGCAAAAAAAACTCCTTTAAGGGAGTTCTGCAATGATCGCAATAAATAATAGTTTGATTGTGCAAGATCAGGACTATATGATGGATGCATCAAAACTTCCCAGTCAAGCTCTCTCAATTCTTACCGACTTTTCAAAGATGTGTGTGGTCTGAGTTGTCATGATGGAAGACAACGCCCTTTTTATTTGTTAATTTTGGATGCTTTTCATGAATCAATCGCATTAATTGTTGATAGCAGAATCTCATAGTTGATGATTCCCTTCCAATTCCATCAGATACATAGCATCACTTTTCTTGAAGTTAATCCGAGATTTGTAATTGTTTGTGGTGGTTTATTTCGTTTCGATCAAGATCTTTTTCAAACATTATTATAATATGACATTCGGTTTTCATTGCCTGTTATCAATTTTTTAGAAATTGTTCGATTTCCATTCGTTTCATTAGCGATTCGCCAATGGAAATTCGGTTCATTAAAATTTTTCAAATCGAGCTTCTTTATATATCCAGCCTTACGAAAATAATTCAAAACGTTTTTATAATCAATGTTTATAAAAACGCTCCCTAACTATGTCATAGCTGTTTACATGTGGATTTACTTCAATTTTTTGCAAGATTTCATCAATACTTTCCACAACAGGTCGATCAGAACGAGGTGCATCTTTCACTTCAAAATTTCCATCTTAAAATAGACGATATCAATTTTCTGCTGTTTGTCCAGTTACAGCATAGTCTCCATATATACATTTTTTCTATTGATTTGTGTAGTTTTTCTCCATCTTTATAATAAAAAATAAAATGTGTCGAAAATGTTCCTGATTTTCACTCAGGTTCAATATTAATAACTGATTTCGTTTAAATCTATTTTAAGTATTTTGTGAAATGTCACTTTTCAAACGAGGTATAACATTAATATGTCACAAAATGGCGAATTGTCAAAATCAACCAAACTTCCATCTATCAGTAAATAGCAACAATACTTTTTCCATAACCCTACTCCTCATCAAAAAATTGTATATTATTTTTTAATAACGTTTCTCAATTATTAAATAATATTATATTATTAATTAAAACTTGAAATTCTTACTTACGAACAAGTGATCTATAAAAGTAGAAAATTTATTTATTTACAAGAACCATAATCCAAAACTCATGATTTAAATATCTGAAACTTCTGAAACGAAAGTCAGAGTTTAGATATTTATTATTAAACAGTACTGTCTTAACTTTGTTATCTATGTCTAGTAAAAGCTGTGGTTTCGAACAATTGTTATGGTGTGTATGTAAGTTACAAGCCCTAGAGAGAAGACTTGAAAAAGGGAATATATTCTGTACGCAGATATTACTTTCTATACAAGTTTAAATGTATCTATAGAAAACGTTACGAATAAATTTTATTAATAAAAGAATGCATTATTTATTATTGCAGGAAAAAGGTAATACATATCGCAGAAATGTTACTTTTTCAGTTGCCAAAACATATAATTCGTTTCTATAATTATTTTTTATCTACTTAAATCACAATTCGAGACTGGTAACTTTGTACAATTTAGATTAAAAAAATAAAGTTATTAATCGAAATCGTTGTACGTATCTTTTATGAATTTCAATTTCCTAATTAAATAATAATGAGGTCTCTGAAGAAAATGTCTGTGAAGTATACAATCGGATTAAGAAATTTTCTGTAATCGTAACAAAATTTCCATATAAAAGGACATTTATTATGAATAAGGTAAAAATCAATAATCGAGTCAAATCTAGATTTAAGTTCAAAAGTACGTTTTATACAGATTTGAAGAGAAAATTGTAATTTGCTTTTGTATGGAATTGGAGAAGTTTGTGTACTAGACGAGATTAAAAATAATTATACTAAGCATGAAAAATCTACTATATATATATATATACACTCGTCCCTCAATTTACGCGGAGTATCCGTTCCACGTCGATTTGTTTTACGCGAATGAAAATCGCGTAAATTGAGTCTGTCAGTACAATAGAAAAAATATCGAAAATAAAAGCTAGTAAAGTTGTAAAAACACATATTTATTTCACATAGCTTAACAAAAAAATAATTACGTTTTAGAATACAAAAGTAGATAAATTTTATTCGGTGTCACTATCGCTACTGTAATTCAAAACAATCAACCTTTATATATTTATATCGTGCTTTTATACGTTCAAGTAAGAATTTGCGTCACTCTGATATATAATAAATTCTATGAAAATTAAATAAAATGAAATCTATCTGATCGCGTAAAAAAAGTACCGCGTAAATCAATACCGCGTAAAAAAAGTCCCACGTAAATTGAGGGACGGGTATATATATATATATATATATATATATATATATATATATATACAAGTTATTGTTACTTGAATAAATGTAAAAATGGAACGAATTATAAATCTACGAATACTTAATACCTTATGGGAATAAAAGGATAAAGTAGTCAGGTTTTAAATAATGTCTTCGTCGGATTAATTTGTCAAACTTCAACAGAAATACATGCTGTTATTATAAAGTACTGTAATTAAAGTTCTCCTATTGTTATATATAACCAGTAAAGATATTTTGTTTAAGAATTTAAGAATAAAGTTTTAGATTCAATGTTGATGTTATTCTTTGAATGAAATTGTAAAGATATTATTTAAAAATTTTATACATAATATATATATATATATATATATATATATATATATATATATATATATATATATATACAGTAATACCTCGATTAGTCCTATTTCGATTAGTTCGGTTTCACTTTAGTCCGGTTTGAAATTAAAAAAAAATACTTGAAAAAATTCTACTAAAAAGTTTTTCTTGAAAAAAATCCCAAAAAATTAATACATAAAATTATTTTTATACGTAAATTTTCAAGTTTTCCCCTTTATTATGAAAACATAATAAAAAAGAAAACCGAAATCGTATATGCACATTATGCGCAACGCATGCGCAGTTCTAGTTTTGTGTTTTTTTTTCTATTAGTTTTCGATTCGCAACTCTAGAATAAAGTCGATTTTTTAATAATTAAATTTTAATAACCCATTTGAAAATGAATTTAAAATGAATGTATAAACCCCTGATTTTGCTTTGTTGAAACATATAAACATTTGAATAAATTACCCTCGTTTTATTTACTGAAAAATAGGGAAAAAAATGTTTGGAACCAATTAACGTTTTTTGTATTTAGTTAATGTATCGATTAGTCCGGTTTCAAATAGTCTAGCTAATCAGTGGAACCGATTAGTCGGACTATACGAGGTATTTCTCTCTCTCTCTCTCTCTATATATATATATAGGTTTTTTTTTAAATAGATAAAACTTTTGATAAGGATAGCTTTCAAGTCTGTTGTCAGTTTGCGTGCTATAAGTGACATTTGGATTCAGTATACGTTGGCAAATCATTAATGAACGTTTTACACCTAAGCAACGTTTCCAAACTGTGGAAATTTATTTTAAAAATTAGTGTTCTGTTCGCCAAACTTATAGAGAATTTCGTGAATTTTATGGTGCAAAAAATCGGTCATTTGAGCCAATTATTCGCAGAACCATGTATAGATTTCGAACAAATTATTCGCTACGTCATGCAACAACATCAATCGAAAAAAATATTGCTGCTGTTAACAATAGTGTGAATGAAAATCCAAATTTGTCGATTCGTCATCGTTCGCAGTAACTTGAGGGCTTTGTCCGTTCACTATGTGGAAAATTTTGTGTAAAGATCTTGGTCTGCACCCTTACAAGATCCAACTGGTTCAAGTACTGAAGCCAGATGACCATTGTTTGCGTCGAATGTTTGGCGAATAAACTCACAATCAACTTCAAACTGACCTTCTGTTCTACCGTAAAATTTTCATTTTATGTTTAACCGGTGCGTTAATAAGCAAAATAGCCACATTTAGAGTGAGACCAATCCTGAAGTGATTCACGAGAGCCCGTTATATCCAGTGCGGATTGCAGCTGATGGTATCATCCGACTTTATTTCTTTCAAAATGAAGCCTAATGTACGTTACAGAACGATGATCAATAATTATTTGTTTTCAAATTTATATGACATCGATCTAGAAAAGATATGGTTTCAGCAGGATGGTACCACGTACCATATTTCGACCGAAAAAATCGAGCTATTGAAACAAAAATTCGGCGAAAATGTTATCTTCAGATATGGACCTGTGAATTGGCCTCTACGATCGTGTGATTTGACGTCTCTGGATTATTTTTTTGAGGGGATATGTGAAGTCTCTTGTTTATGTTGATAAACCAGCAACGATCGATGTATTAGAGCCAACATAACTATAACGTTATTGCAAACAAAAGACTCTAATTGGTTGAAAAAGTGATCCGAAATTGGACTGATAGATTGAGGTATGTCAGAGGTAACTGTGGTGCACATATGCCCAAAATAATTTTTAAATATTAGTGCCATAAAATGATTCTTCGAATAATACCAAATAAATAATCATCCAGTTAAATAGTATGTGTTTTATTTAAATTTAAAGTTTTATCACGCTTAAAAAACACTTTTTATACGAGGGGGCGTTTGATAAGTCCGTGTAAATTCCGAAAGATGGCACCACTGGTGCATATCGAGGTTATTTTTAATTAGAAGCACCTCTTGGAAGAATACACATCAAGTTTCAGCCATATCGGCCTATTCCTTTGTGTTTGACAATCGTTGGAATCAAGGAAATCGAGTGATTGTCAAATAATGGACGAAAAAGAATTTCGCGTGTTGATTAAACACTACTTCATTAAAGGCAAAACGCCTCAGGAGACTAAACAGAAGCTTGATAAACATTATGGTGACTCTGCACCTTCGATTAGTGCGGTTTATAAGTGGTTTCAAAATTTTCGGAGTGGCCATATGAGCACAAGAGACGCTGAACGTTCTGGACGCCCTGTTGAGGTCACCACTCCAGAAATCATTGATAAAATCCATGATATGGTGATGGATGACAGAAGAGTGAAAGTGCGTGAGATTACTAGTGCTGTAGGGATCTCGTGTGAACGGGTACATAATATTTTGCACCAACATTTGGACATGAAAAAGCTATCCGCCAGGTGGGTGCCGCGATTGCTCACGATCGACCAAAAACGAGGTCGTGTGAAGTGTTGCAAGAACGGTTTGCAGCTGTTTCAGCGAAATCCGCAGGACTTTAAGCATCGTTTCATCACTGTAGATGAAACATGGATACATCACTACACTCCTGAGACCAAAGAGCAGTCTAAACAATGGGTTATCAAGGGGGAATCTGCTCCGAAAAAGGCGAAGACAATTCCTTCGGCCGGGAAGGTTATGGCGACTGTCTTTTGGGATTCGCAAGGAATAATCTTTATCGACTATTTGGAAAAGGGTAAAACCATTACAGGTGCATATTATTCATTGTTATTGGATCGTTTGAAAACCGAGTTGCAAGAAAAATGTCCCCGATTAGCCCACAAAAAAGTCCTCTTTCATCACGACAACGCACCAGCTCACACCTCAGCAGTTGTGGCCGCAAAACTAATGGAAATAGGGTTCCAAATCGTTTCACATCCCCCCTATTCTCCAGACTTGGCTCCATCGGACTATTATTTGTTCCCTAATATGAAGAAATGGCTCGCGGGAAAAAGATTTTATTCGAACGAGGAGGTGATTGCAGGAACGAATGACTATTTTACAGACTTGGACAAATCCTATTATTCGGAAGGGATCAACAAACTAGAGCAGCGTTGGATGAAGTGTATAAGCCTAAAAGGAGACTATGTTGAAAAATAAAAACGATTTATTCAAAAAAATGAAGCAGTTTTTATTTTTACACGGACTTATCAAACAATTCGTATATATGTTAGTGTGTATCGTACATTTTTCAATATTTTAATTATAAATTTAGTAAATAATTTCTATTTATGTCATAATTCTTTTTAAAAATTATCAATTATTTCTCTATGCACCAATAAACACATCTTTTAATCGTTTATGTAAAAACCGAATCGACATGTGTAAATTATGAGCATAAAATCGAATTAACTTCTGTGTGAAAAATTAACGAATTACTACCGTACATTTATCAAATTAAGCATACTTTCACCGGAATATAATTCTAATTACAATCGATTCTTCGATTTCGTTTTATATTACAAATCAAATCTTACAGTGAATTATGATTGTTCACCGACTCGAATTCAATAAATAATGTTAAAGAGAACACTGACGTGTATTAATTAAATGTTCATGAATCAGTTGTTCAACTGGTCGTTAAAAAAATTTTTTTTTCGAACAGACGGCCGGCTGGCACGGAGTAGGCGAAACGTGGAGAAAAATGAAAATCCGATAATGTTCCCTTCTGGCCGGTTTCTTTTATTCAAAGGATCCTCGAGCGATGTTCTGTGAAAAGAACCAGCCCGATGGATATTTTACACTGCTTTGATTTTTTTCCCTCTGACAGATGTGAATATTGTTATCAAGTTTTTATTTTCAGATTTATGATTTTTTCGACCGTAGTCGTTTTTAATCAAATGACTTTTTGATGTCGAAATCATAATTTAAGAAAAATAAAGATTTTTAGATCTGTTATTTAAACATAAATCATATAGAAAAAAAATATATTGTACATCGGCTGTATTTCGGTGTAGCTTTTTTAAAATAGAAATGTTTACCTTTTAGGTACTCGTGTGCAATACGGCATGCGGAGCATTTAATTCATTTATGTGTAAAACCGTAACAAATAACTGTACTGACTATTTGATCTGAACAATGTAATAATGAAATTATCAGTCACTAATTAATTTTTGCATTATACAGACGTATGACAAAACACTTGTGTAATGTGTACCGAACAATATGAAACAAATATAATTTAGTTATCTCGTACCAGAATAATCAAGATTCCAATATAATCCAGTGTATGACAAAAATCGATTTAATGAACTGCTCTTATGATCTTCTGCAACGTTTCGATTATAAAATTGATACGATTTTATCGTTGAACGGATTTGTTTTTTTTTTTAAAAAAAAAACGAGTGGGATATTTTTATTTCATATCTGATTTTGGTTCAGTCAAAGTTTTAAAATATTACAGTGATTTCGATATTTGGTTCAGATATGTGTATCGAATGGATTCGTGAATAAATGTGTTTTTATTTTGTCAGTTGGTTTTTGTATAAAATTAAATAAGGGAGTAATGTTGTTTTTATCATCTCTAAGATAAGAATATAAGAGGAATATTCATTAATTTTGATATAAAGATCTTTTAAAAAAGTTCAGCTGTCATATATATATATATATATCGTCATACCCCAACTTACAGGAACTCAGAGTTTTTTAATTTTCCTCTTCCGCTTCGCCCATCACCGCACACGTATTATCAATGTTTCTCTTGCTGTGATACGATTGTTTCGCGCAAACTCTATATTCACAAACCCACTTTATGGTGACGAAGTTAAAATTAATTTTCTTTATGTTTTTAAACCCTCAAAAAAATTATATAGTCCAAACGAAGTAAATCTGATTCTCCTGTATCTAGTAAGAAAATAAAACCGTTATCTCTGGAATGTAAACTTAACATTATCAAAGATTTTGATAGCAGAATGAAAATGTATGAATTGACAAAGAAGTTTGAGCTACCAGAATCCACTGTAAGAACAATCATAAAAGATAAAGAAAGAATTCTCGAAGCTATGAAAAATGTTCAATTCTTGATTTCAAACATAATTCGTGAACGTCATGGTATTATTGCTGACACGGAAACAACGCCAGAAACTGATCATGACATTCATGTGATAGAAGAAGTTGTCAATCTTGCCAGGTAATTAGATTTGGAAGTCGAAGATGATGATGTCAACGAACTGTTGGATTCGCATAATTGATGAGGTCATAGATATACGTGAGCAAAACGTTACTGAAGAATCTGGCACTTCAAACCCGGTTCCACTAGAAAAGCACATGTCAATTGGAAGCTTGACAGAAGCTCTCGGCTTAATTGAAAAAGGCTTACAAATATTAGAAAACTATTTATAGTTATAGCTACCAAACAAGGAATAAAAAAATTATTAACTTGCTTCGAAAAAATTCTGCGTGAAAAAAGAAGACATTGTGTCGTCAGACGAGTTTGTTAGATTTTATGAAGCCATCGACATCGAAATTACTTGGATGGACTAGAAATATGAGGAAATTTGTTGGACTGAAATGGAAGAGAAAGGCATTGAATTATTCAAAGTGGACATTATTGGATAAGGTCTTTCATCCAGTAGTAAATTAAAATGTCTGAATATATATATATATATATATATATATATATATATATATATATATATATATATATATAGTGTGTGTGTAGGTACATAGAAAACACGCTAAAATATATTTAAAGCTATTAATATTAATATCATGTACATACATTAATACTTTATCTAATATTATGTTGGTAGGAGTTATAATTCATATAAACAGACCGCCAGGGATTATAAATTAATTAATGAATCTATAGAATATAAAATATCCTCCTTTAGCTACATCTCTTGTACATAACCCATTGAAAATGTTTTGTTAATCATTAATAGATTATAATAATAATTATAACAAAAAACCTGAAATAAAAGAATACATAATTCATACAAAACATGTTTTGTTACTTAATTAATGAAACTAAATGTATTCAATTGAATATGTTACAAGATCGCATCCATTGCGTTTTTTTTTCATCCTGCATTGTTGATTTTATGTAAATACAGAATTCACAGTACGCAGGACGGTTGTAAAACTTGTCTGTTTTACGTTACGTTTTTAATAAAAAAAATTGGAGGAGTTTTTGTCAGTAGTTTTTAATATTCAATTTATATATATATATATATATATATACCACGTGGATTCGTTTTACGCGAATGAAAATCGCGTAAATTGAGTCTGTCAGTACAATAGAAAAAATATTGGAAATACAAGCTAGTACAGTTGTAGAAACATATATTTATTTCACATAGCTTAACAAAAAAATAATGATGTTTTAGAAAATAAAAGTAGATAAATTTTATTCGGTGTCACTGTCGCTACTGTAATTCAAAACAATCAACCTTTTATATATTTATATCGTGCTTTTATACGTTCAAGTAAGAATTTGCATCACTCTGATATATAATAAATTCCATGAAAAATTATATAAAATGAAATCTATCTGACCACGTATAAAAAGTGCCGTGTAAATCAATACCGCGTAAAAAAAGTTCCACGTAAATAGAGGTATAATTTGGCGCGTAAAAAAAGTCCGCGTAAATTGAGAGACGGGTGTATATATATATATATATATATATATATATATATATATATATATATATATAGGTTTTCAAGTATCTCCCTTCCGTTCAGAAATTTAATTGGAAAATTCAAAAGACCAACAAAAGTATTTAATTAATATATATATATATATATGGTTTTCCAATAAACGTTCAGAAATTTAATTGGAAAAAACAAAAAGTATTTAATTAATTAGTTATTATTTTTTTATTCTTAAGGGGATATCTAGTCTAGACGCACGAATTTTAGGTGCTTTTTCGGGCGCTATAAAAAAAAACAACAAATATTTTTACTATCCATTTCTTTATCAGTTATTTATTGATATTTCAAGAGTATAAAAAAGTATTATTAAAAACAAAAAAATCAAAATTGAACAAGGTACAGGCTGGCAAAGTGGGGGCTCGAAAAAAAAAGATGTCTCCTGGTTGACGTATTGAAAAAGAAGGTTGTAGTAGTATCCCCGCCTAGGGAAATTTAAAAAAAATTTTTTTTCGCAAAATGGCGGCAGTGTGAAAAACAGTCATTTTTTTTGCTCTATTTTTTTCAAATTTCGGAATTTTTTAAAAATAGTAAAAAACAAAATTTTCAAAAAATCTTAGGCAGGAGCAATTACTGTTATATTGAGAAGCTCTGTACCAAATTTCAAGTAAATAGGTTCATTAGAACTTGAAATATCACGTCAACCGTGTCGAAAAAAATTAGTTTTGAGAAAAACGCGTTTAAAGTTGATTCGTTCCGGCCAGACCGGATTGGTTGGCGCGTCACAAAAATAGCTATAACTCCGAAAATAATACGAATTTCGAAAAATTCTCTTAAGAACATATTCTTAAAGGTCTAAACTTTGAAAATATGCAAAAATCGATTTTTTCGAAATTCTAGACTAGAATACCCCCTTAAGAATATTCTATGGCATTAATGATGAAGCACAATTTTACTCATATGACCACCACAACTTCACTTGACATAGTGCATTCGTTGATTCCAATTTTTACTCACTCGTTCACATAATTGTGATTGAATTTCATGAATTACACGTTTAAAGTTCATTTTTAATGCTTCTGTTGTTTGTGGTTTATCACCTTAAATTAGTGATTTCACATAATCTCACAAAAAATAATTCAATATAGTTAGATCACATGATTTTGGTGTCCAACTGATGGGTCCATTTCGTGATATAATGGACTCATTAAACTTTCGTTTTAATAAGTCTATTGAAGTTTTTACAATTTCCAAGCACTGTCGAAGTGTTAAACGTTTCATGATAATTTTCCAAATTATACTGAGTTGAAATGCCAAAATGAAATTAAAAACAGTTCAAACATGGCTGCCACCAACTGTTAATGTTCTGACTTTCTTATTGGAAAACCCTATATGTATATATATATTTGTGTATGTATATTGATGTAGATTTTGATTTAGTGATCGCATCTACATTTTCAATTAACTCATATTATTGTTATATGTGATAAGTAATCTTGTTTCAAATTTAGTGTTATATTTGATTGAGTTCATGTTGCTCCACATTTTGTAATCTACTGTGCAATAGGAAAATGATTTGATTGCTGACAAGTAAGTAAATCTGCTAGAAAGGGAACTGAGATAATTTAGTACGCCATTAATGTGTATGATGAGAGTTCTAATTGAAATTAATGATGTGCGCGTTACGCTATTTATAGCAATCAATATATATGAACAATTTCGTTTTATCATGAAACGATTATTTTTTAATAAACATAATTTTTGCGAACGTGCATGTTTGTTTATAATAATTTCGATATGTAAATAATTGGATGTGTATTGATTTTCAAACAGATTGAATTAATTAACAACTCGATAACGTTTTATATATTATATTTTTAACTGTTTATTTTTTTCAGTATTTAAATTACAAATATAATTCTTTTTCAAATTCTATATCGATAAAGGAAATCGTACGAATGAGAAACAGGAATATTTCCAACAGAAGCCCATCTCTGGTGACTGTATTCAGATTATATTTCCAATATTCACACTTGAAAGCTTTCTGAGGTGTTCATTAGCTTTAATTGCTCTACATTGATTTTACAGCTACATCAAAGGGAGGTCGCGTCATGAATTAATATATAAATTTAATGAACTTACATTAGCAACGTTCTCTGCCAAGATGATATAATATAAACTATGTACGACGAGAACAAAATATAAAAATATATAAATTTTCTCAAGCAGAATATTTCGTGTGATTTGAATTTGTGGAGTATACTTTAATAATATTATTAATATTTTAAAAATATTGACGCTAATTTTAAAAGTATAGGGTCATCCAAATATGATGTTTAGATTTATGTTTTATTAAAAAGAAATAAAGGAAAGTATATACATGTTTCTTTATAATAAAACATAAATCTAGGCATCACATTTGGATGACTTTATATAATATAACATAAAATCCTATATCAGTTCATTGCTAGGTGAAAGTCTCATCGAATATCGTTAGGTCCTTTTTTAAATATTTTCCCAAGATTCTCCCATTATTTCTTGTCTATGACTAATTTCATTCATTCCTCATCTCTACAATTATTTACAATAACATCCCATGAATTTTAATAGGATCTTTTTATGGGTCTTTTTTGCTTCTTAGTTTCAACTTTATAATGAATTTTCAATCAATTCATTTCTGGATTCAGTACCCAAGTTTTTGATTTCTAAGTACAAGCAGGTAGTGCATGTTAGTAAAATACTTTCAGATTAAGGTTTAACGGTACTTTACGATTAATTACAGTGTTCATTCTTTCAAATTCTGTCCATGTTTCTCTAATTCTCAATCTGATCTTTTGAAATAGGTCACCATCATATCGTTTAATTTTCTTCATAAATTATTTCATCCACTTTTTCTAAACATTGTTTTTTTAACTGTATATATTTTCTCTTTCTGCATACACACACACATAAACAGATATTATATATACACATATATCTATCATAGTTTATAGAAGCATTAGTTTATTACATGAACCGTTATATAGGAAAGTGGATTAACTCCATTTATTCATATATTGAGATATTTAAAGGTTTACGTTTGAATGAATTAAGAAATATTGGTAAACGTTATTAAATTCTGGTTATTTTTTTGAAACTATAAACTTATTAAATTTTATTATGTAAAAATAATTAATAAAACTGTTAATGAAAATAATCGATTTTTTTAGCTACAAATGTAGTTATTCCACTTTCATTAATAATAAATTGAGCAGTTTGTTTTTTTTAGCGGAATAAGTCCATTTATTCATACACTGAGATAAAGATTTGTGTTTGAATTAAACGAAAAATCGACTTTGAAATATTTTTAGTTATATTATATAAAAATTTATAAATAAACAATAATTGTTGATTTATAAATTTTTTACATCTATGTCTACCTAAAACTGTCATTAATTCATTTTTTCCAAAAATGGAGTTATTCCACTTTTAAAATAAACGGCTCAATAGTGAAAACTATTATTTTAAGTAGCAACGA
This sequence comes from Neoneuromus ignobilis, assembly GCA_029203775.1. Lineage (NCBI taxonomy): Eukaryota > Metazoa > Arthropoda > Insecta > Megaloptera > Corydalidae > Neoneuromus > Neoneuromus ignobilis. The sequence goes on along the minus strand of CP092096.1, from coordinate 2,778,780 downwards.
AATTTTTTATTTAAAAATACTGCTTACGTAGTTAAATAATTACTATTTATAAAGGTAAATATAAAAAAATACGAAATATTTTCTTATCCAAAGAAATACATGCTTTTTCAATATTATATATATATATATATATATATATATATATATATAATTTGAATAAAACAACACTTTTAAACATGTTTTCATATTGTATTTTATAATAATAAATGCTGTTATTCAAAAAACTGTATTTAAATTTTAACAATAGGTTATTATTATACCAGGTTTCATACAACTAAACACACATGTACAATTTTACATATACATACTTATTTTTTTATATATATATATATATATATATATATATATATATATATATATATAGCATATACACGAATATGTGCATAAATGCAAATTAATTGTATTTTTAATTAGAAAAATTAATCGATATTTCAAGTGAGTAATGTAATCAAGTTCTAGAAATACATTTTTTTGTTATGTTCGAAGCTCGAAATTAACCCGTGTTCAAAAACAACACGAAACAAATTTACATATAAGTTATATGTTAACGATTCTAATTTGTAGCAATTTTCGCATGGATTGTTTCCAATGACACGTTACACGTGCAAATGGCAAACAAAGTTCTTGAAACGATATGTGTATGTATATATATATATATATATATATATATATATATATATATATATATATATATATATATATATAGTTTGTAACATGTAAACTGCACTTGGTCGATTTCTACAATCTCTCTTATCAATCGTTTCAGTGTTGGTTTTGATTATAATTTTATCGATAATTAGTTGTATTAATAGCGATTCAATTTTCATTTGAATTAGGGTTGTAAATAGCACTGGGAAAATTTTAATGAAGGTACATGAACTCGTACAAATTTTATTGGAAATATATGTTCGTCAAATAATATGGGTATTTATAAAAAAAATGTTTTGTTGACTGCCACAAATCAATTACGTTTTTTATATTAAAAATAAATATATATTTAAAATCAATGAAATATGTACAGAGTGATAGTAGTGTATAATTTGTCAGAGAAAAATGGTGTAGATGAAAAATAAAATTGATTACATACAATAGTTTTATAGTAGAAAATTAGAGACTGGAGTTCATTTCCCTTAAATAGTTTTTTTTTTTATTGTAAGTAATGTTTAAATTATGTTCTCATTCATTAATAAAAAAAATTCAATTTCAATTTTTTTAAAAGAACGAGTTCTTTTAACCAATTTCTCTTGTTGAAAATCGAATTTATTTAATTTTATAACTCATTAAATTTTTATAAAGAAATAACAACTCTAATAGTGTATTGAACATGAGATTGATTGTATCCATCTATTTTATAGTAAAGATATATAAATAAGTCCACATCTCTGTTAAATATAGTGATTTTCAATAAGAATGTCAGAACTTTGACTGCTGGTGGTAGCCATGTTTGAATTTTTTTAAGCCCATTTGAACATTTAAGGGGTTATACGCAATTAGAAATTTCAAAAAATCGATTTTTTTTGCATTTTCGGAATGCACATATATTTGAGTATATTCTCTGAAAATTTGAAGTAAATCCGATAAATATTTTCGGACATACACCTGAATTTGTAAAAAATTTTAACTATGTGTAAACTACTTCCGAAACTTCAAACGCGTTTATCTCAAAACGGTGTTTTCATAGTCGGTGATCTCGATATCTCAGAAATGGCTGAACCGATCGGTCTCAAATTTTCACACAATCTTCTCAAATATATTCCTCAGGTATTGAACGAAGGAATAAGGTTTACAAAAATTATTACTATTTTTTTAAACAATTTGGAGCGAAAATTTTAGTAAAAAACGAAAAATTTTTTTCAAGTAGACGCCATTTTGTCAAAAATGAAAATTTTTATTATTCCTTCGTTCAATACCTGCATTAATCTATCATTTAAAAGAATTGACCATATTTTTTGATTTCAAATAATCCAAACCGCCGATATGGAGATCACCGCCAAGCGCCTTTTTTTGGAGGTCGTTCGGGACATCGTCTGCAGGAGCGGTGCACTTCAATATTTTTTTATGATCGACATGTTATTTTATTCTTGAAAGTAGGATCTATTCAAATAACCATAATTTGTAATTGCAAAATAAATACTGTTTCTAAAAAAAATTCCTAAAAAAACGTCGTTTTTGCGCCTCGCAAGTGCGTATAACCCCTTAAACTCAGTATAGTTTGGGAAATTAACATGGAATGTTTAACATTTCAACAAAGCTTAGAGATTGTAAAAACTGAATAGATTTATTGAAACAAAAGTTAAATGAGTCCATTATTTCATAAAATGGACCTATCAATTGGGCATTAAGGTCATGTGATCTAAGTAACTCCGTTGGATTATTTTCTGTGAAGTTATGTGCAATTATTGATTTATGCTGATAAACCACAAACAACAGAATATTAAAATATATAAATATTAACGTGTAATTCATGAAATTGGACTACAATTATGTGGAAGAATGATTAATAATTGGAAATCGTGCTGGTTATATGAGTGAAATTGTATTCCATCATTAATGCCATAGAATGTGCTTAAAAATAACAAAAATAAATAACTAATTATTAAAATACTTTTTATATTATTTCCATTTAAACTTCTGAAGCACTTATTGGAAAACTCTATTATAAAGTGTTTCATCAGGAGTGCACATTCATTTTCGTTTAAAAAATATCATCTCTCACTCATCAAAAGATAAGTTTTATTTAAAAATCAAGTTGTGCTCTTCTGATGAGACACCCTATACGTATTATACTAATATAAATATTGGTTCGTTTATATTTTTATTATTAGATTTTTGTAAAAAAAATTCTTGCAATTTATTTTTGTTGAAAAAAAATTTTCTAAATAGATTTATTTAATAAAAATTGATTTATCATATAAATGGTTTGTATATTTTTTTTATAAATAAGTCATTATTCCAATTAAGTTAAAATGATATTGATTAGATATAACGATTTTCTAGTTAGAAAATTACAAATTAATCCTCTTCTAGTATCTTTTTTACTTATCTGTTTCTGTACGTTAATGAAAAAGTTGTATGGTTTATGTTGTTATCAATAAAAATATTTTTTTAGAAAATTTTATCTTTCAATTTTTAAAAAAACGACTTGTAAAAATCAATCTTTCTAAATTACGATTCGTTATTTTTTTTATAAATAAATCATTACTGCAGTAATACAACTGTAAAAATTCTAATATCGAGTAATTATTAGTTTATTATTAGTTGCATTTTTAAAATGAAAATTTCAATTTTCAGAAAAATAAAATATAGATTTATGTGTTTAATTTTCGAAGGTGACTGAAGTGGCATTAAAAATATGTTTAACCCTTTGAGTGCCGGGAGACTCCTCATTTAGTATTCAATTCATTTCACCCATTATACAGACAATTGAAGAAGAATGGCTGGCGGAAAAGAAGAATAACTCAATCTCATCGCTACAAACGAAACTGGTAATGAAAGCGGATGATGCATTATTGCACAAATTGCCAGGCAGAAATTTGAGGTGTGTTGTATGCAGCAACAAGGATGGATGACCTATAAAACGATCCAATACAGTGTAGGAAAGGACTCCATGGACTGTGTGTAGGAAAGCACAGCTGTTAGTGATTCCAGAAACAGTGTCACTACTAAAAGCAATTTTTTGTAAAAAGTTTAAATTTTTGTTTTGCAATGATTTATGAACCTAGAAGGATGATTTTTTTTCTGTGCAATCAGAGAACATACCAAATATTTTAGATTTATTATCAAAAGTTTCTTAAAAGTTAAAAATTATTTCATTTATGTATTCAAAGTTAACATTAATTTTTTTTTTAACATTATATATTTTGTTCAATATTTTTTTCTAATAATATTTTGTAATAGAATCAGCAAAGAATATATTTAAAAGATGGAAACAAATATAATAAAGGTTTTCTTGAGTTTTTGAGTATGTAACTTTATTTAATTGCGATTCATAATTTTTTTCTTAAACTACTGCAAAATCAGCAAAAATTCCTTGGCAATTTTAGCATAGTTCCTAAGAAATTGGTTGGCACTCGAAGGGTTAAATAGCAATGGGAGAATAATTAAAATGTTACAAATACCAGATTCGAAACAGTTTACTATTTTTCTTTGTTAACTCTTTGCACTCGAAGTTTTTTTTCACTTATATTACCAATAATTCGAAGCAATTTCAATACAAAAATCATATTCACATATAAGAAAATGATATGCGCAGTAACAGTTTTTTTTTACAGTTACATAAATAAAACTTTCTTGAACAGATATAATTTGCAATTTGTTAAAAGAATAAATGAAGTTATTACGATTTGTTTTTGCCCTTATGTTATGAACTGAAAATTATTTGCATTGTCTCCATAGCGGAGCCCTCGAGTTTGAAGATAAATTTTAAATGGCTCCGCTGTGGAGCCCTCAAGTGCAAAGGGTTAAAAATATATTTAGAAAATATATCCAATTTAATAATTTTGATACAAGTCATAATGAATAATTATCAATATTGAAATATGTTAAGATAACAAAACTAATTCCAATTTTAAACATGTTTGATCACAAAAAAATTTCGACTGGGAATAATTAATTAAACTAATAAAATAAATGTAGAAAGAATCCAATAAACGATTATATCATTAACGATTCGAATAAATAAAAAAAGTAGAAACTACGTATTCATATTACGATTCTATCAATTTCAGTATTATCGAAATTTCCACTTGTGAAACACAGGCTCGTTATCAGAGAAGCAGAAATCTTTCTCGGCTTGTCATCTCACCCTACGTTCATTTCAACACGGTTTGTTTTTTCCTAATTAGTTCGCTATTGGATTGTCACGTTCAACTGTTGGCACTCCACTATGGAAATTATTACGTTTATGAGTCGTGTCTACTAGACCACATTTCTTGTAATATATCATTACTAATTGATGTATGTTTTATGAGATTTAATTGGATTTAAATATTTCTAATGTAAGTAATATATGAAATAAATTTGTTCCATCGATCGAGTGTTCAATTTTGATTACACAATGGATTACATAAAAATAAATGTTCTCTCTCTCTCTCTCTCTCTCTCTCTCTCTATATATATATATATATATATATATATATATATATATATACACATACATACACAGTGCCCTCCAAAAGTTAATTGAAATAAACACTTCCAAGTTTTTAAGTAACATCATGTTTAATAACTAGTTTTTTTATCACTGGCTTGTATAGTAATAATTTATAATTACTAAGCGACATTTTTTCTAAAAGGTTATGCCCAGAAATTCATATCGCTTGCGTAATTGAACAATAAATTAAACAAATAATTAATGAAATCCACCGAGCCAGAAATTAGTTGAAACTGAATACTCGCACTATTCGCATTAGAGAAGGACGTATTTATTTAGGTTTAATACATCTTCGTAGATGTTTTACAGTGAGGTCGTAATAATTAATTTCTAAAAATATAATTATTGTTCATTATTAGCAAAAAATGGTTTCAAGGCGAAAATTACGAGGGTGGTCCCAGAAGTACCCGACCCAACAAAGAAAACACAAAAATTTTGGAAAAAAATATATTTATTTTTCAACATAATCTCCTTTCAACTCGATACACTTTTTCCACCGATGTTCAATAAGTTCGATACCCTTTTTATAATAAGAACTGTCTTGCTCCTCAAAATACCCATTAACTGCCGACATCACTTTTTCATCGTTGGGAAATCTTTGACCACTGAGCCATTTTTTCAAGTTTAGGAACAGAAAATAATCCGAGGGGGCTAAATCTGGCGAATAGTGTGCATGAGGTAGCAATTCAAACTTTAATTCATTAATTTTGGCCATTACAATAACGGATTTGTGAGCTGGTGCATTGTCTTGATGAAACAACACTTTCTTCTTAGCCAAATGTGGCCGTTTTTGCTTGATTTCTTCGCTCAAACGTTGCAATAACTTCACATAGTACTCGCCGTTGATAGTTTTTCCTTTTTCAATATAGACAATGAAAATTATCCCACGCGCATCCCAAAAAACCGACGCCATGACCTTGCCTGCAGATGAAACGGTCTCATGTCCAAATTTTCAGATAATATGCGATGTACCACACTTTTTGAAATTCCTACTATGTCTGCTAGCTCGCGTACTTTCAGTCGACGATCATCCAGTACCGCTTTGTGGATTTTCTTCACCATTTCTGGAGTCGTCACCTCATTTGGTCGACCACTGCGATGCTCGTCTTGGCAGCTCGTACGGCCTCGTTTAAACTCTGCTACCCAATATTTCACTGTTGTAAACGAAGGAGCAGACTCACCCAGAGTAGAATCCAGTTCAGCTTTTATATTGGTTGGGCTGAGGCCTTTCAAATAAAAGTATTGTATCACGTAACGATGACCAATTTTCTCCATTTTCACAAATTTACTGAAAACGTTCACTATTGATGGGTGCCAAACAAATACTAAACAACGTGGCGTCCTCAAACTTGAAACATATGCTTTATAGATTGTGTACTTTCTAATACAGTGATATTTTTCAAACAACTACCGCCATGTCTAGGTCAGGCCGGGTACTTATAGGACTACCCTCGTAATTATGGAAGAATGATTGAAAGTTATGAGTGAATATGAGAGATTGAAAAATTATAGTGCGATTGGAAAAATATTTAAAATTAGTGCAGAAGAACTAAAGACACTTGTAGATAAACCATGTTTGAGGTGACCTAGAATCATTATTGTCAGCGATGACAGGCAAAATTAATCCGAAAATTGTTGTACGAGAAATTTTAGAAGAAATTCATGAAGCAAGAAATTCAGTTTCTGCCATCACTATTAGAAGACGTCTTCAAAATAATAATTTGAATGGTTATGTGACAAGAAAAAAAGAAACCCTTATTGATATCTAGTCAGAAAAAAAATGATTAAATTTTTCCAAAAAATATGTAAATAAATTATTGAATTTTTGGAAATGAATAATTTCCAATGACGAGAATAAGTTTGAAATTGTTGACACTAAACAGTTTGGTGAAATAACAATGATAATGCCTACATTAACAAGTTCCTTTAACCAATTGTAAAACATAAAGGAGGAAGTGTCACGGTGGGAGAATGTTTTTTTTTTTTGGTATAGTCTGGGATAATTACATATTATTTAAGATAAAATGACAGTGGAAATGTAAAGGAAAAATTTTAAAAAAAATTTACACCAAACTGCTGAAACAATGGGACTGGATCGGGTTTTTACTTTTCAATAGGACAACGACCCAAAGTATATGATTAGAATAACTAAAGAATTTTTCGCAAATAATGAAGTAGATGTACTTGGATGTCCATTGATGTCGTCTAACCTTAATCCTACTAAACATTTGTATGATAAATTGGACTGCAGGATCTTAATATTTTTAAGATACAACAATACTCAATTCAAAAATAAAATTTTAGAAATATGGTCTAGTTTTCTTTTTAGTGTTTTAAAAAACCTGGTAGAATTGATGCTTAGAAGGCTTAATGCTGTTTTACAAAATAATGGCGGTATACCAAATATTAAAAATTAAAAAAAAGTGTTATGATGTTTTACATATTTTTTTCTTTGTAACTTTCAACTAACTTTTGGTACAAGACCTATAAGTAGTTTTTGTGTAATTTATGATTTGTTTGAAGCATGATTGCTAATTCATTAAAAAATGATTATTATTAATTAAGGTATAATAAACAGTGTTCTATTTGGAGATATTTTTATTTTTTCGCACAATTTTTCATTTTTTATGTAATTTTTGAAAGATACTGTATATATGTATATATACATTGAGTCAAAGTAAAACTCATACAAAGTTATGTTTCCAATAATTTTACACATACATTTTAATATAATAATAATTTTCTTTATTTATTTTGCTTAAGTTCTTTATTAGTGTTATTTTTATTATATTTGAAAATTTCAATCGTAAATTAATACTTCTACTCTAGAAAAAGTAACCATTTCTAAAAAATAAATCAAAATGAAACTCATACAACGAATTGCTTTCGCTTGAAAACTGCTGTCTTAAGGGGTTATACGCAGTTAGAAATTTCAAAAAATCGATTTTTTTTTGCATTTTCGGAATGCACATATATTTGAGTATATTCTCTGAAAATTTGAAGTAAATCCGATAAATATTTTCGGACATACACCTGAATTTTTACGAAATTTTTAACTATGTGTAAACTACTTCTGAAACTTCAAACGCGTTTATCTCAAAACGGTGTTTTCATAGTCGGTGATCTCGATATCTCAGAAATGGCTGAACCGATCGGTCTCAAATTTTCACACAATCTTCTCAAATATATTCCTCAGGTATTGAACGAAGGAATAAGGTTTACAAAAATTATTACTATTTTTTTTAAACAATTTGGAGCGAAAATTTTAGTAAAAAACGAAAAATTTTTTTCAAGTAGACGCCATTTTGTCAAAAATGAAAATTTTTATTATTCCTTCGTTCAATACCTGCATTAATCTATCATTTAAAAGAATTGACCATATTTTTTGATTTCAAATAATCCAAACCGCCGATATGGAGATCACCGCCAAGCGCCTTTTTTTGGAGGTCGTTCGGGTCATCGTCTGTAGGAGTGGTGCACTTCAATATTTTTTTATGATCGACATGTTATTTTATTCTTGAAAGTAGAATCTATTCAAATAACCATAATTTGTAATTGCAAAATAAATACTGTTTCTAAAAAAAATTCCTAAAAAAAGGTCGTTTTTGCACCTCGCAACTGCGTATAACCCCTTAAGAAAGTATACTCTTTAAATATGTGCTTGGTCATTTTGGTTACAAAAATAATTTGTTAGTTGTATGAGTTTCATTTTGATGTGTTTTTGAATGATTTTTCAGAATTCGTACTTTTTTTTGGTCTTTAAGTATTATTTTATGATTTATTTATTTTTATATGACAAAAATATCTTTAATAAACATTTTAAGTCAGATATAAAAAGGATTTTTTTTATTTAAAAATTTATATACAAAAATTTATTGAATATAATGCTGTATGAGTCTCATTTTGATTCACTGTGTGTGTATATATATAATTAAATGTGTAATAAAATCCATATCTAAATTCACCATATCCTACTAGCAATTTTCCAAAAAGCTTATAACCGAATATAAAATTTGGATAGTACAATTTATTTTCAAAAAATGAAAAAACCAAAATGCATATGTTTTTCAATTACGAGCTTTGCATTTATTCGAACTTTTGTCAATTTCGACGATACGTGTTATGTTGAACTCTGTCGACGTTTCAATGAACACAGATCATTAGTGAAATGGAATATTTATTTTTTTTTGTATATTTCTATTGGAAAAATTCTTTGTTGGTGTTTGCTCGTTTTTTTTTTTACTATTATATATATTTGTTTGTACCGTTACAAATAAATATATATACTCGTATCAATTTTCAAATGGAAATGATTTATTACAGCTATAAATATTTAGGCACGTATGTATACTGAAGTATTTAAAAATAGATTTGAATAATTATCAGTATACAGTTCATTAATATTTGTACGCAATTATGACTGATTTATATTTTGTTTTATAAAAATTAATGTTTGAAGAATATCTAGATTTTGATTACGATTCGATCGATCAGATTTAAATATATAAATTAATGTTTTTGAGAATAAATGAATTTGATTAATAAACATGGATAGAATATAACATATATTTTTTATAATGACATATTAATAAAGTTGTTAATATTACTCTCTGAAAATATGTATAAAAAGAATTCCAGGAAAAACAGATATGTTAAAAAATTATAACATTGTGTACATTTATATATATATATATATATATATATATATATATATATATATATATATATATATATATATAGGTTGGAAATTATATTGCCACACTATCTACTTTCTCATAATGTTCATTGCCAACCCTGCCAATGTGGCCGACACGATCTGTACGTGAGTTGGAGTACGTTATCATGTAAATGATCCCACCACATGAATAATTAACTAATTTAAAGTCGAGATATCATTTGAGCAGACTTTAACAGGAACACTGAATATCTATTTAGAAGTAGTTTTTGTGTTCTTGTCACACTATTCGATGTACAGCAAGTAATAAGTATTCGATCCCTTTGTGAATTTCCATAAAACTGCTTATATTTCAATAAAGTACACAATTTGTTAATTTTAATTTTTATTGATAAATTCCTTAATATCACAGCTACAGGTTAGTAGACAATATTTCCTAAATATTGTTATTTCTGTTTGAATTTTAATAAAAAAAAATCTGATATAATATTCAAAATCAGCGTACAAAAAGTATTGGTCCTATTAAAATTATTTTTCTTTATCTGTAAAAAAACACTAATATTTTGTGGGATTTCCTTTGGATGAAATGACAGTCTAGAGTCTTCTTAGCATCGCATTAAGGGGATTTTCTTTGTTGAGGAGAAAATATTTTGCCACTCGCTCTTTAAGGCATTAAAGAGATCATTTCTATTCGAAATTGTTCTTATCTTTATTTTTTATCTCAAATATTTCACAAATATTCATATCTGGGGATTGTGAAAATTGTTTGGTATTTAGAGACGTAAGTTTTGAATCGTAATCCTGATGATAAATAAAATCGGTTCTTAGCCTTAAATTATCAGTATTGTCGCCAAGTTCTTCTTCTCAAATATCAATCTATATCTTTTGGTTCATAATTCCATCTATAATTAGTAAGCTTCCTACACCTAAACTCGTCATACACCCTCAAGAACACAAAAATCCATCTCTCTACTTTACTGTTGGTTTGAGATTTTTGGAATCCATTTCTGTATTTTTTCTCGTCACACTTTTCATTTTTCATCTAAGCCAAATATTAGGTTGGCAAGTATCTTTTTTTTTTGTACATAGCCGCGAAATTCAAAAGACCAGAAGGCGGAAGGGAGATATTTGCCAACCTAATATATTAAACTTGCTTTTATACGCAAATATAACTTTTTTCCAGAAATCAGGAAAAGCATTTTTATAAGTTTTTACGAATTTTAACCGTTTTTTTATTTGCATCGTTAATATAAAATTGTCTTCTAGTCATACGATCATGTCTACCAGCACTTCTTAGATTATTCCAAATCGTCGATACGGAAATTTCCCATTTTCCAGTGATTTTTTTTGTTTTATATTTTGCCATAAAAGATTTTATGGTAGAATATGGACTATTAATTATTTGCGATATATGCTTTAAGGATTTCTCATCCTTCTACGCATTAACAATATTTTTTTCAGTTTCTGTAAACTCCTTTCCTTAACACATTTTAAGAAAATTGTTTAAATTTCTTTCCAACTTTTATTTAATATTAACCGTAATTTATTTATGTTTTTCAGTATAAGTAAATGTCAAAATAAATGTGGATTTCCATATTTATGGACCTTATATTCAATGTAATTGAAGTTGGACGAATACTTTTTGCGTGCTGATTACATTAGATTTTTTATTATAATTCAAACAGAAATAAAAATATTTAGGAAATATTGAATACTAAACTGTAGCTGTAACATAAAGGAATATATCAATAAAAATTATCAAATTGTGTATTTTATTATAATATGAACAATTTTACGGACATTTACACGGAGGATGAATACTTTTTATACTCATTGGGCCTTTCCACACTAGTCAACATGCATACAGTATTCACGGCCCGTTACCACTCGTCTCACACGCTCTTATTCGAAAACTATTTTTTTTAGATGGGGGAGTTTGGAGATAACAGGGTGTGAGACGAGCGGTAATGGGCGTGAATACTGTATACATGCTGACTAGTGTGGAAAAGCCCATTGTATGTAGAAAAAATATATACGATTCAACCAATTTAGTATTAATTATGTTGAAGTATAAAAATAATACTGTTTCAAATAAATTTACAAAAATGAGAAAATGACCATGAATAACTTTAAGTTTGTGGAAAGAATCAAGTTCGAATACTACGAGGAAATAAAAAAAAATGGTTTAAGAGGAAATTCCGGTCTGGAATTTTTAAAAATTCAATTTTTTTTACATTTGGCATTTCTGTGATGTTTGAAGTATGTGTAGTTAAAAGAAAATGTTAAAATTTTGAAAATTACCAAAGTTACAGACTTCGAAACGTGACAATCACCGCATGAGTTTTATACTTAACTCTATCATATCAGCTAACATCATGTAAAACTTTAAACTTTGGTGGGACAAATATCTCAAAAACTAATTGACAAATTTGAATATTTTTTTAAAAAAATTAAAGATTATATTTTTTGCTAGGCAGTGGACATTTAATATATTGGGTTTATTAGAATTTATTAAATTTTAAGGAGTGTAGAACTGTGAAAAAGTTATAAAAAAATATGTTTGATTTTGAAGTTCCAGAAAAATTATTTTTTTAAAAAAATTCATAGATTCATTGCCTTAGAAATTTTATGTATTTTAAAAATATTTTTGGTTTTTTGGAATTATTAGCTGAGGAGCTAGTCGTCCCATCGTCAACAATTTTTAAAGGGCTACTCCGAAAAGCACCACTAACTCTTAACATTTTCATATATTACATTATTATGTTACTTTATTTGTTTAAAGTATAAATAATAAAATACAAAAACCCTAAATTATTATCTTGATTATTTTTTTATAAAAAAAAATTCTAAAAATGACATTCTTTTTACCATCCTAGACCAAAATCTCCCCTCAAGACAAGAGAATCATTAGTGATTGATGATAAGAATTTTTAAAAAAATAAAAATAAATATTAGTTAAAAAATAATGTATCTTTTTATAAAATCTTCTAGTTTAGAAATGAATGAATTATTTATATAAAAGTTAATCAGTTACACCACTAAATCAATTGTAATTAACCAAACAATTTTAGATCAACTACTTTATATTCTTGTCAAGTGTAATTTTTAATTTCATATTTTTATTGGTAATATTGGTAGTTTTATTTTTTCACTACTTGTAAAACTGGCAAATGAAAAAGGTTTTACTTTATTCCTATTGATTTTGGTATATTTCTTAGCAACAAAAAATTATCGGGACTTGTTCCGGTTTAACTCTGATTCAATTTATATATATATATATATATATATATATATATATATATATTATTGGTGTATATGTGTATTATCGTCACGTGGTGGCTACAGTCCCTGGAGACCAGATATTGAACAGCGTTAAAACATGAACGATGTAGATATTATATTTTCTGCTTTGTTCTGTTCAGTTTTTTTTTGTTTTTATCCTTTTGTCAGATGTATTTATATGCCGGTAGCACAGTTATAATTCTTTATTGCTTTTTCGTGTTTTCGTACATTATGATGTGTGCTATTAAATTAAGAGATGTTATATTATTAATGCTGACCGGATGATATGCATTACGTTTTATCTGTTCTACGATTATAAATTACATATTTATGATTCGATATTAATCGCTACGTGTTTGATGATAATGTCAGATATGAACAATGCGAATCTCCTAACGAATTCTCTTTTTTATTTCGGCTTGTTTGTTCGATGTTTGTATTTTGTTCGAGTGGATTCGACGTATATCGAATATATATCGAACAGAATAAAAATAATTGAACGGTAGAAATAGACTCGTAATAAAATAAATACGATTTAAGTGGCGATTTTATTGATACGGTGTACGACAAATATTTGTTGCCCAGGATATTTGACCTTTTATAACAATAAACAAGAAATTTATCAAAACTCTTCTTCTATTTCTATTTGTCTATCTATCTATATACATACA